>JARIHO010000084.1:0-472173 GCA_029282495.1 Mycena albidolilacea | reverse complement strand
GAATTTGCAGCCCAAAAGCGAGGAGGGAAAAACCAATGTTCAAGTGACCCAGTGAGTTTTGAGGGAATTGAACCCTCCTAAACACATCACCCTCTTTATAAAATTACATGTGTCTTTCCGAAGCTTTTTGAAACTCCGGCTTTAATCTATCATTCCGGCAGCTCGGATCAACATTCTTATTTTAGTTACATCCAGCAAGTGGGAGCCGGCGCGAAGCGCCGGCGAGCGCTTGTGTATTCTAAAGAGGTCACATTGGTCTTTCATTTGCCGTTCCCAACCTTTAGACCCATTCTGAGGTGAAATCAGTGGTGAAACTTGCAGTTGAATCAGCCCGAAGATTGAAGCAATTTTTGTCACAAGTTTACAAACGAGGTTCAGAATACTCTCAAAAAATAATCAAAACCAACCGGTAGGTCCAAATGTGCGTCGGTTGGTTTGCTTGGAGTTTCGACGCAAAAGACATGATACGACTCGGACAATCGCCGAAGGACAAAAAATTGAGACACAATAGAGTCAGCCTCGTTTTTGGGTGGGTTTGTGGGTTGGTTGAACGTGTGCTTGGAGCTCAATCGCAGTGGAGTCAAAGCATAGTTTTACGAGTGGTTTCAGACCAGTCTAAATGGCAGAACAGAAACTGTCTACATCGGTCCGGCCTCGAGAACAAAAACTCGGTCTCACTCATGAGTCTCGAGGGAATCGAACCCTCCCGAGCCCGGGTATTGAGGGGAAGCTACGTCTCGTGCTCGGTAACCCGTGAACCCGTTCTGAGGTAGGTTCAATGTTGTCCAGGTGTAGAGACTTGCAGTTAAAATCAGCCCAAAGATTGAAGCGGATTTACCACGAGTTCACAAACGATGTTCAAACACTGTCAGAAAAAATCATACATCGAAGCCGGTAGATACCGAATAGACTGAGCCGGATCAGGTTTCCGCACCGCCCACGACAAAGAAAAGAAATCTAGGCAACCTGCCTAATGGATCTAGGGGAGTCGAACCCTTCCGAGCAACACGGTCCAAACTCGGTCAACCCATCGTCCTTGACCATCGTCCTCTGGTCGAGCGACTCCAGTTATGTACCGGAACTCTGTGCTTCAAGATTCGTAGCGGCCTGGGTTTTTGCTCATTTGTGTTTCGAGCCCCCGGCGGCATATCTGTTTCTTTCCGAGCCCAACCAGAGTTTTTCCACTGCCAAGCCACCTGGCAAAGCAATCGCTATTTTACCTCCCTTTTCCCTCTCATCGTCCGCGGACGGGACGGGCCACTTAGAAGCACACAGTCAGCGTAGTTCCTCGGAGACAGACACTTCAATAAGCTGATTTCGTACCTCGATGTATTGACAGTCAGCAATCAAAACGCTGATTCATCGAACTTCTTAACGCCGAAATGCTGATTCAACATGATGATTATTCATTTCCCCGTCTTTGGGCATTTTCCAACTGGGCGTTTCCTAAAGCCTATAAAAGCGGCTGCAAACTGGATCGAAGAATTACCATTCCATTTCCAATCAAACACCCTCTCGAAAACCAACAATACAATGTCCGCCGTACCAGTATTCTCATTCGCCACCACCGCCGAGGAGGTTGCTACCGCGTTCTCTGAAGAGATCAGAGGCAAAAATGGTATATTCTTTCCCTGCTTCCGGCTATGAAAGATGAAAGATGGGCTCATACAAAATATGCCAGTCCTCATCACGGGCACATCTCTGAACGGGATCGGTTTTGAAACCGCCCGCGTCATTGCGAAGTATGCAAACCTCGTCATCATAACGGGCTACAACGACGGGCGGTCAGTCTACCCCCCTAGCAAATTACACGAGCATTGTCCAAATGGCTTGTTTCAGGTTGAAGCTCTCCGAGGACGCCATCAAAAAAGAGGTCCCCACAGCCAACATCCGCCGCCTCACACTTGACCTCTCATCGCTCGCCGGTGTTCGCAAAGCTGCTGCTGAGGTTAATGCCTACTCAGAGCCGATCCACGTATGACTTGATTGCTATTCTCGCCAATAATTGTGGTTGAATAACACTCTTCAGGTCCTCATCCACAACGCCGCCGCCCCCCTCGGCCCATTCAAGCTCACCGTCGACGGCCTGGAGAGCCAGATAGCGACGGACCACGTTGGACCATTTCTTTTCACCAAGCTACTTGCAAACAAGCTCATTCCGGCCAAGTCGTCGAGCTACACCCCGCGTGTCGTCTTCGTTTCAAGCGGCGCCCACGCCTTCGGCGGGGGAGTCGACTTCGCCGCCATTGAGCACCCGGATGCGAAAGGGTACGACAGCGGAAAAGCGTATTTCTCTGCCAAGTCGGCAAACATCCTCACCGCCCTCGAGCTCTCCAAGCGTTCCAAAGGGGCAATCAACGCTTACAGTCTGCACCCAGGAGGCAAGTTCAAATCCCTATGGGCTCGAGTCTCCCGCCCAGACGATTGACGGTTATTCTCTAGTCATCTTCACCAATATCAACCAGAAGGAAGAGTCACTCCCCGTGATGCAGGCGATGGGCGTTCTTAGCCCGGACGGGCTCCCAAACAAGGAAAAGTTCGATTGGAAGACGATTCCGCAGGGTGCGGCTACGTACGTCGTTCAATCATCGTTCCTGCTCCAACTTGCTTACATTTTGCACCCTTATAGCACTGTCGCTGCGGCGTTTGATCCTCGTATAAGCGGTATGTTTGCCTGTTTTTTTTCCCAGTGTCTTAGCCCTCTTACGCCGTTCCCCGCAGACAAGCCCGGCTCGTACCTCGACGACTCGAAAGTCGCAAATGAGGCCGTGGCCTCCCATAGTTCTGATCCGGTGCGTTCCATCCGGTTTTTGCCTCGCGATCTACTGGCTGACCGAATCTCGTAGGCGAGCTCTGAAAGGCTATGGATGCTGACTGAAAAAATCATCGGGGAGAAATTCGTGTTTTAGATGGGACTGACGTTGTTTGATCACAGAAATAGCCTATAGGAACGACTACGTAAGTCACCATTATTGTGTTAATTATTTCCATAGCACATGCAATCTCGAATTTGGCTCCGAAACTTAATGTAGTCTGCTTATTTAGGTCACCTAAGTGTCCATTTCAAGCCCCATAAAAATTGGTTCACTATTGATTACAATGCATCAAATTTTGCAATTGCATCAGTGATTTTTTTGGCTCGGGGCTGGATTTTGCCCAATAGTCCACCGCTTTCCCTCGATGTTTTTCAGACATTAGAACTACATACCTATTGGTTTGAATTCCACCACTTACGAAGATGATAGAAAGCGAACCCATTTTCAAGAACTAAGTAGTGCATTTTCAAGCCCAGGTTCAATTATAGTGGGTGACTTCCCGTAACTTGCAAGACAAATCTGCATTTTTCCGATACTTCACGGTGCCAATGATGGGAAGTATGCAAAGAAAAACCTATCTGTATTCATCTTGACTACCCATAAGACACTCCCACATTTTCATATGTACACTTTGGTTGTTCTTGCAGGACACCGAACAGTGCCCGAAGGCTCCGTCAATCAACATCGTCAAACAACATGTCACTCACTTGCACTTCAAGTTACTTGACATGGACTGTGGAAAATTGGTATTATGTGAGCGAGCTTGGCGAGCTCACGGATCAACCACAGGGCTGTGCATATGTTACATAGTGTATGTGTGTCTTCAGATCCTTATCTGTTTGACCACCATCTGTGTATATACCAGGCCAAATGTTCTCTTGCTGTGTTGCTCTTGCTACCCGGTGATTGATGTGCTCGGAACCTATATAAGAAACTCACAAATAACACCACTTGACTTGTGATCGGTACAGAAACAGTCCAGAGACTGTTCCAAAAACCAACAAACAAATCAAACGGCAATATCTGCATGTTTCCAGAGATCCCGAAGAGTTACAGCCCCTAGTACAGGGCCTTGTAAAGGTTGTAGGGATAGGTTTCGTATCTCAAAGAGACAGAGAGCAAACTGCGCAGAACATGTTTCTAGACACAGTAGAAACATAGTTCCCAAACAAAGTAGATTTATAGCTTTGCAGCGTGTGTGTGTCCAAGTGACAGAGAAACAAGTTTAAAGTAGTCCTGTAGACTCAAGTAAAGCCCCCTAGTTTATAAGCCAAGAGTGTTCACAGAGCTTTCCCTAAAAAGTACTTTCTGAGCAGTGCACAGCAGTCACGTTTCCAAAGTTTTCCCTAGACAGTACTTTCTGAAACCTGCTCCGCAAACAACAACAATAACATTTCTTTCAACAGAGTCCCAGTTCAAACAGATTCACAGAGTTCCTAACAGTTTCCAGGCAGAGCCCAAGTGTGTTTTCAGAATAATATACGATTCAGAAACAATTAAGATTTCAACTAATAATGCTACTCTGAGAGAGTGCATTCACCAAGGATCCCAGATCAACCCAATGCACAAGTGTATAGCCTACTAGTTTGGGGGAAGATGCTGTGTCCATTGTAGAAACACCCTCGGATACCTATACAACTGCCAAGACACAATTACAAAGCCCAAAACACAATTCCAATGACTCAAATGTCTGTTTATCCGCCTCTTTAACCGTGTTTCCGTCAGTTGTTCTTGATGGAAACCAGCAACTCTAACAACTGGAACACTTGTGATCTTATGCGTCCCCTTAGCATCTCAACACAACACAATACATTGCCTGACTCCCATTCCCTTGACCTGTTTCCGTTGTTTAAGTGGATGTTGGAAACAAGTCAAACAAAGTTCCTTGACTTGTTAATTGGCTGCACGTTCCCTTAGACAAAAACGCACCTAGGCAGCAATCCAGTGCAGGTATGTGAAAGCGCAGCACCACCATGTGAATTTGGGCAGTGTGGATAAATGAATAAGTAAGCATGTTGTGGTGCCTGAGGGTGGTGAACAACATGGCATGGGCGTGATATTTATGCCCGTGAGCGTATTCCACATGGTTTAATACCCTAACCAGCACTATGCTTGCTTCAAGATTTGCATTTGCCTGCATTTTTGCTCATTGGTGTCTTGAGTCTTTGGTGGCATATCTGTTTCTTTCTGAGCTCAACTAGAACTTTTCCACTGTCCAAGGGGGTACTTTTCTGTGAATGGAGGAATATACACTGGTTTTTGTTTTTTCTCAAACTTGGCTGAACCAACCACCCACATCATACCACGTAGTGTCTATATTGGGCAACGATGGCCCATGCCATCAACTTTCAATGCCATGCTCTACAAGTAAAATAACACAGGCTAGCTGCCTAGGGACATAACCCGAGTGTTACGATCATGCACTTTCTGATCCTTTCCGGCCGTTTCCGGCCAATCCTGGTTACAGCCTTTATGGCCGTTCTGTCCCAACCATTTCCCCGTTGCGTCTGGCTAGATCCGTTGACGCACAACCTTTGGGGTTTTCACAATGAGGGTCTTCTGAGTGTTCCCGAAATCAAACATATGACTTATGCAACCATGCTTCCCTCTTATTGTTCTTATTGTTCTTATTGTTCTTATTGTCTTTTATATACTTCTTTCCGCATTAGACTTATCTCTGTATTTAGTATAAATACGTATTATGTTCTACTGTATCTTTAGTTAAAAATTAACGTGCTTTGCCTCCGCATCGCTCCGTCGTTCGATTCCGTCTTTTCCTATGCATATTTCAACGTCAAGCCCAAATCAGGAGGCCAACAAACACACGGGGAAATTTGTCCGCGGCCGCAATAGCAGCCCAAGGGGCAGGCCCCATGAAGGCTGCGGTGGGGCAGTCGGTGACCCCCGCAACCAGAGACACGTAGGGAACATTGGGATCCTTGGGACCGCTGATCCTGAAAAATGGGCGGTCTGATTAAATGGTTTTCTCGTTGCGCGGGAAGAATTGCACTGAATGACGACGGGTCCGCTGTTGTTGCAAGTGTTACTGAAGGTCTGGACAGAGAGGTAGTTGGTTGTGTTTCCGGTCGTCTCGAGCGCTTTAGAAATTAGAAATTAGCATGTGGGGTCTAGGGTTGATTGGGACTTGCTGAATATCCCGGCTCCCCCGAGGGAGATCGCCTTGAGCACAGCACTGAGTTAGCGATGAAGCTTTGAGTTGAATCTAAAATTGAACTGACGACAGCCCCGACAAAATTCCCTGTAGTGGCGTCGAATGCACCGAGATATCCGGCATTCCTACGACGTAAAGATTAGTGGGCGAAAGTACAAGCACAACGACGAACTGCGGGCACTGCGCATGAACGATAGTGAGCGCCGTGGATGCTACAATGGCCAAGGAGGTGAGGGCTTTACAGCCATTTGCAGAACCGAAGGCACGAGCGAAAAATTTCCGATTTGGGATGTTTTCAAAGAATTCCACGTATCTCGGTCAGTTCTCAACGGTTTCGGTTGAAACATAGCTAGATATACTAGGCTAATTCACACGGAATTAGTGATAGAAAGAAAGTTGTAATTTTCTTCCAGATTGGATGATCCACAATTCTGGACTGTTTTGAAGGGAAATGTAATCTAGTGTGGTCCAGACACTCTCATAAGACCTGGTTTTGTGTGAGGAGGAACATGTATGCATTAGGAAGGATGTGATAGAGTCAGAATGCTAGATAATTTTGTCTTTCATACTTGTAATCACTTGGCGACATTGAGCAGTACAGTAGGATTGGGAAATATTCTGAGAATCAACAAAGCCATGGATTTTATGCACTGATGCCTGTATGAAATGTTTCTAAATGTATGTAAGTCATCCCTCCCATGAATTTAGGTCGTATGAAGACGTCTGGACAATACTAGATTGCATTTCTCCTCGAAACAGCCCAAAATTGTGGATCATCCAATATGTAATATTTTTACAACTTTCTTTCTATCACTAATTCCGCTTGAATTAGCCTAGTCTATCTAGCTATGTTTCAACCGAATCCGTTGGGAACTAACGAAGATACTGGGAATTCTTTGAAAACATCCCAAATTAGAAATTTTCCGCTCGTGCCTTCGGTTCTGCAAAGAGCTATAATAGAGAGCATTGTTTGAGAGTTGGAGTCGGCTGAGATCCTGAGTTGAATCGCGTCAGTTCTTCCTTTTATACTTCACAAGACTCTGCAGTGCACCGAAAGAGAAGTGTAATTACCACACCTGAGTTGCGGACCCATTCCAATACAAGCGCTTGGGCCCGAATTGATTCAAAGAAATTGAATGGACTTCTCACCTCAGGCGATATACAAATTCCGAGAGGAATCGGCTACCGCCGTGTCCACGCTAGGCCTGAAACGCGGAGCACTCCAGGAGGAGCCATTGGATGTTTACTTGTTTGGGTGAATCGAAAGAAGTCGAGTACAATTGAATGGCCTCCGCACCTCAGGCGACATGCAATGTCCGAGAGGAATCGGCAAACGGCGTATTCGCGTTAAGCGTAAAATATGCCACGGTACTCCCGAAGCGATTATTGGATGCTTACTCGACCGCGCTTGGTGAGGGAAAGAGTGATAAGAATCTATCAACTTTCCGTATTGGTCGGCTCTCACCTCAACCCTCGCTCAACCTGTGAAACATGAGGCCAGGTCATATAGACGGCCGAGAAGAAAATCCTGGGTCCAGCCAATGGCCAGCCCTATGGATGCTCACCTCATACGATCCTCATAGCAGCCCGCTGTCCGACGACCAAAGAAAAAAGATGACACGAAGCCAGATCCGACAGGCCACGGAAACAACCAGGAACCTAATCTGACGGGACGTCAAGTCAGTGTCTCCGGCTCGGAGGAAACAAATTACTGGATGTCGGCGGATCTTCGTTGAAGAACAAGCTAGGGCAATAGAAGTTAAAGAAGTTAAAGGGGTTGACCCATTCACTCGCAGGTGAAATGTGAATTCCGAGTGATTGTGAAGTCGCATCGCGATTCGTGGCCAGATCGTTGTCGAGTGTTCAATATCCGACGAAGTTTGGGTTGGCTCCAGGCCCAAGCGGAGATGCGTCCCTTCCTCGCATGTTGGTTCTTGCTAACATTTAGTAAAGCACATTCCATTTGGAAACCAAAGTTGAATGTTGTCTTTCATCAGCTCTGCAGCGCACTAGTCTCGCGTAGACAGAACGCTATAACAATTATGTGCCCGCAAGCTCGCATGTTATAGCAGCGTTCGCCTCAAGCGTTTCACATCAACTCAGTTCTTCGCGTCTAATCCAACCACCCATTTGCTTCGTCTCATCCAAAATATGGCGCGGTGCTTTCAACCAATTTTCAGCCTCCTGAATCGAGAACAGTACATTTATCACAACGTCCGATGTTTTCTAAATACAGTATCGATACAGTTCAACATTACTCGTCTTTACACTTGGCTCTACACCTGCCCCTCCACCTCCACTTTCCTCCTCTCCTCCTCCCCATCCAACACCGGACTCTGATTCGGACTCGGCGTTGCACTCGCGGTGGAATTCATCTCCGCCTGCCGCGCCTTCCGCCGCGCATACACCACCGCGGGCTGCGCCCTCTTCATCAGGCGCCGGATGTACAGCATGAAGAGCACGGTGACGACGATGGTGACGCCAAGAACGATGTGTTGGATTTTGTTCGATTTGGAGTCGTCTACAGGGAGGAAGGGAGGTTAGTTTTGAATCGAACTGGGTCGGGTGGAGTGCAATTAAGGTGAAGGAAGTGAAGGTGATAGTGAAGTCGGAGGAAGAAGAAAACGAATCGAATCGCTATGGTAGAGGACAACGACTCGAAGCCGAACCCGAGGTGGAGGAGAAAAGATTCGGAGTAGAGAAGCGAAGGAGTAGCAAAAAAATGACACGCACCACTCGCCAGCGCCACCCCGATATACACCAGCACAAGCTGCTTCGGGAGGGACACGACCGCCGCGACAAAGAACACCCAGAAGGCCATGCCGCACGTGGAGAAGACCGCGGTTGTGACTGCGGAGGTTGGTCAGTTAATTGTTATCGTATGCATCATAATAATGAGAGCGTAAGACGGGGAAGAGAGAGATTGGGGACGAAACATTGTGAAGGGGAGTAGAGAGGGGGGAGGCAACTCACAATGCGCCGGAAACGAGCTATACCTCACCAGTATCGCGATCGGCAGCCCGCCCTCGCGCACGATGTGCGCGAGTGTCCCGTAGGGCACGTTCGAGAGCTCGAGGCGCCGGCCGCGCGCGCCGCAGAGGTGTTTAAAGAAGCTACAATGTGTTCAATGTAATTAAGGGAAGGGAAGGGAAGGAGAGACGTACAAGTACGTGCATATCTCGCCGAGGAGGGTGCCGGCTGAAGTATTTCAAGTTAAATATAGAGGATTGAGGGTGAACGGAGGGAGGCAGATAGACGCACCGGCGACGATCCCGAACCCTGCGCCAAGCCCCCACACGAGGCCGCAGAGCATCGCGACGAGTTCGTGTCCGAATAACTGTTGTATTGTATTGGGTGAAATGAGATATGATGATTGGATTACGAGGGATGGCAAGACGCACGGGAGGGAAGGAGAGCGCGATGAGCACAACGATGGGGATGAGCCAGCCGGCACGCGTCCTTCGAATGAATTAATGAAGGATTCGAAGCCAACGGGTGGGGACGGAAACGCACTGGTGTAGCCACCGCGTCACGGGAATCAGCGCGTTCACGATTTTGTCGTGGAAAGCCTCGACGAGGATGATCACCAGAGCGATGAGGAGCAGCGTGAGGCCAAATCCTGGAAGCGTAGCATGTCAATTACCACCCTTGAGCATTAACTTAGGAGCGGAACGGCGACGCACGGATCTTGGTCTTCAGACTCCTCGGCTTCCTCACGCCGTTCAGCAGATCGATCTCGCTCGACGTAGGGCTGGGCGTGCGGGTGATGTCGCGCGCCGCCGCCGCGTGGTTGGCCCCAGAAATAGCATTGGGGTCGTGGTTGTGGTTGTATGAGTTATAAGGGTTATGTGTCGTTGTTGGGTCATCTGTGGTCGTTGCCGTCGGTGGCGGCTTGTCGTAGGCGTAGGCTGGTTGGGGCATGGCGAGGGACATCGAGGAGGAGGGAGAGAATGGGTATGACGACGTTTCTTGCTGCGGTTTTTGTATGTGTCGTTGTGTGACGAGTGCTGTCGGAGGTGGAGCACCGGGAGTCGGGAATCATTTGGAGTGGATTTTGCGTGGAATTTTCAGGTGTGCCATGCGGCGTTCGTTGGACATGTCGCACTCGGTGACTCGGTGTGTAGTGCAACGAGGACGCCTTGCGAGGTTTTCCGATTTGGTGTGTGGGACGCGTTCGATGACGTTGCGCTGGACCCGGCATCGCCCGGCGCCCCGGTGCCGATTGATGATACCTCGGCAATCGGCGAGGATGCGGAGCTTCAAATGAATCAAATCATTTCAACACCAAGACCTTGACCCCACCACTTGAAAAGGGAAAAAGACTCGCAGGAAAGGCAGGTGGACCGCTTTCGTCTTATGTGCATTGGGAAGAAAAAAGTTGGACACGGATTACCACATGGATCTGAAGGGGGTTGAACCCTCCCGACTCGGTGTCCCAAGCACATTCCGAGTCTGGGTCTTTTTCGTCGTGCTCAGTACCCCATAGACCAGGTGTTGAGCTGGTTCGAGGTTTTGGTAATAGCTGTTTTGGTTGAGGCGGTGTGCGGTTATAAATGGAGTTGAATCAGACTGCGTAAATTGGAATAAAAGCGGGTTTTTTGAAACCCCCGAATTCAGGAATGAGATGCGGTGACGGATATGAAAAACGACCAGTATCTGCAGATTCGGCTGCGCAGAAAAAGAAATGATATGTCCACAAGAATGAAATCGAACCCTCCCAGGCACATATATTCTAAAGCAATTCGGTTTTTCATTGGTCATGCTCAGTACCCCATAGATCCGTTCTAAGGTAGGATACATCGAAGCCGGTGGATACCGAATAGACTGAGCCGGATCAGGTTTCCGCACCGCCCACGACAAAACAATAAAGCTGGGCAATCTGCCCAATGGATCTAGGGGAATCGAACCCTCCCGAGCACGCGGTCCAAACTCAGTCAACGCTTCGTCCTTGGCCATCGTCCTCTGCTCGAGCGACTCGAGTTATGTACCAGCACTAGGGAATCAAACCGTCCCCGTAACCTTACGGGTTTACGGGGGGGACCGGTCACGGTACGGGGTAGGGCGTAATACGGCACCCCTGCCGATGGTCGCTAATCGCTCGCTTGGAGTCGGCAGTCGTCCCCCGCGGCTCTCCACAGTCTCGGGAGCTCTCAGCATGCCGCAAGGTGCAGTCGGAAGTGTCCGAAACCATCCGACGCTGCACTGACCTGCCGATAACTCGCTTCCACGAACCCTAAAAGTTGTTTCAGACAGTTGGTAAGGTATTTCACTCAAATATAGTCCATAACTCACTCAAAGTTTGTTGATCTTGCAGCATCACTCAACCACCCGTAAATTACGCCCGTTCGCGGCTATACGCACGGGATCCGTCCCGTCTATGACATCCGAGATACTAAGTTACGCACGGGTCGGGCCGTCCCGTGGGCCAAATACGGGCATAATTTTTACGCCCGTGGGCGTATTACGCAGCACTCTGCTTGCTTCAAGATTTGCATTGGCCTGCGTTTTTGCTCGTTTGTGTCTCGAGTCTTTGGCGGCATATCTGTTTCTATCCGAGTGAGTCAACCAGAGCTTTCCACTGTCAAGCCAACTGGCAAAGCAATCGCTCTTTAATCTCCCTTTTCTCTCTCATCGTCCACAGTCGGGACGGGCCACTTAAAAGCACACAGTCAGCGTAGTCCCTCGGAGACAGACGCTTCCATACAAACTGGTTTTGTACTTCGATCTATTGACAGTCAGCCATCAAAACGCTGATTCATCGAACTTCTTAGCGCCCGAAATGCTAATATTCTGGCTTGCTGATTCAACATGATGATTACTCATTTCCCGGTCTTTGGGCATCGCCCAACTGAGCTTTGCCCAAAGCCTATAAAAGCGGCTGCAAACTGGATTGAAGAATTACCATTCCATTCTCAATTAAACACACTCTCGAAAACCAAAAATACAATGTCCGCCGTACCAGCATTCTCATTCGCCACCACCGCCGAGGAGGTTGCTACTGCGTTCTCCGAAGAGATCAGAGGCAAAAATGGTATATTCTTTCCCTGCTTCCGGCGATGAAAGATGGGCTCATACAAAATATGCCAGTCCTGATCACGGGTACATCTCTGAACGGGATCGGTTTTGAAACCGCCCGCATCATTGCGAAGCATGCAAACCTCGTTATCATAACGGGCTACAACGACGGGCGGTCAGTCCACCCCCCTGGCAAATTACACGAACATTGTCTAAATGGCTTGTTTCAGGTTGAGGCTCTCCGAAGACGCCATCAAGAAAGACATCCCCTCAGCCAACATCCGCCGCCTCACTCTTGACCTCTCATCGCTCGCTGGTGTTCGCAAGGCCGCTGCTGAGGTTAACACCTACCCAGAGCCGATCCACGTATGACTTGATTGCTATTCTCGCGGAAAATTGTGGTTGAATAACAGTCTTCAGGTCCTTATCCACAACGCCGCCGCTACCCCTGGCCCCTTCAAGCTCACCGTCGACGGCCTGGAGAGCCAGATAGCGACGGACCACGTTGGACCATTCCTTTTCACCAAGCTGCTTGCAAAGAAGCTCATTGCAGCCAAGTCGTCGAGCTACACCCCGCGTGTCGTCTTCGTCTCAAGCGGCGCCCACGCGTTTGGCACGGGAGTTGACTTTGACGCGATTGAGCACCCGGATGCGAAAGGGTACAAGCCCTTTAATCTGTACTTCTCGGCCAAGTCGGCAAATATCCTCACCGCCCTCGAGCTCTCCAAACGTTCCAAAGGCACGATCAACGCTTACAGTCTGCACCCAGGAGGCAAGTTCAAATCCCTATTGGCTCGAGTCTTCGACCCGGATGATTGACGGTTATTCTCTAGCTATCTTGACCAATATGAACCAGAAGGAAGAGGTAGTCCCTTTGATGCAGGAGTTTGGCGTCTTTGGCCCGGACGGGCTCCCAAACAAGGAAAAGTTCGATTGGAAGACGATTCAGCAGGGTGCGGCTACGTACGTCGTTCAATCATCGTCCCCGCTCTAACTTGCTTACATTTTGCACCCTTATAGCACCGTCGCTGCGGCGTTTGATCCTCGTATAAGCGGTGTGTTGCCTGTTTGTATTTCCAATGTCTTAATCCTCTTACGCCCTTCCCCGCAGACAAGCCCGGCTCGTACCTCGACGACTCGAAAGTCGCAAATGAGGCCGTGGCCTCCCATAGTTCTGATCCGGTGCGTTCCATCCGGTGTTTGCCTCGTGATCCGCTGGCTGACTGAATCTCGTAGGCCAACTCTGAAAGGCTGTGGACGCTGACTGAAAAAATCATCGGGGAGAAATTCGTGTTTTAGATATGTTTGACAATAGCCTATAGGAACGACTAAATAAATCACTATTATTGTATTAATTATGTACGGTCCATAGCACATGCAATCTCAAATTTGGCCCCGAAATTTAATGTAGTATGCTTATCTAGGTCACCAAGTGTCCATTTCAAGCTCCATAAAAATTGGTTCACTATTGATCACAGTGCATCAAATTTTGCAGTGATTCTTTTGGCTCGGGGCTGGATCTTGCCCAATAGTCGACCGTTTTCCCTCGATGTTTTTTCGGATATCAGAACCACACACCTATCGGTTTGAGTTCCGCCACTTACAAAGACAATCAAGACCAAAACTGATCGAAAGCGAGCCCATTTTCAAGAACTAGTACATTTTCAAGCCCAGGTTCAATTATATATAGTATAAGTACAAGGGTCAAGGCAGTGCTACAGGTGGAATGTATCGTAGGTACCGTAAGTCACTAAACAAGCGAATCATAATAAAACAGGTTGCCCCTTACATTAGCATCTGAATTAAGTACAGATCCTCCTCGGCATCGGCCGGCATCCTCTGATCGCGAAAGCCGCAAATCATGAGACCAATCACCATCAAGTACTTTGGTTCTGTAGTCCAACGCAATAGCGTCGACCGGGCGAGCTTTGAGCATATATTTTCGCCGGTAGTCAACTAAACATACTTGGTAACCTGCCGCTCGGCGATCCAGGATTTCATTAATATTGTCTGACTTGAATTTTGCCGTGCATTCTATATATGACAGTGGCAGTGAATCACATCGGCCGTTCACAGGAATGCCCGGAGGACGATACCATCTTAACTGCGTGTTGTGATGTGGTAGCTTTCTTTGTAAAGATTCCAAAAGCGCCGCGACACCGATATACGCCTCCACCAATGGTTGTTGCGCATGTGAAACGCCATCGGGTGGATCGACCTGCGGGGTTCCCGTTCTGCCGTTGCCCGTTCCGCCCATTGAGATTCCAAGCGAGCGATGTCTTCCCGGCGGGCGGGTGCAGTCTGGTGCAGTTCCTTGTCGTTTCTTCGACCAACCTAACCTAACCGCCGCTAATCCCGCAGTTTCCACAGTTCCGCGGCCCTGCGGGAGGCATGGGTCAGTGTTCGCCACAGGTGATCCCGAAACGATAACAAGGAAGCTGGCCAAGAAGCTGGCATAGGCAGCCAAAACGAGTGGGATCTTCGTGATAGAAGGAGGAAGGTTGGTGGTGGTACTTAGGGTTCCAACGCCCCCCCAGGAAGATCACGATCTCACGCCCTGACAACGCCCCGAGAGCTTTGCGTATAGTCATTCAGTCCGTGTCGGTACAGCGGCGACGTATCCTACCCGAAGAGGGCGATCCGGAAGAATTGTACCTAACCATGTCGTGTGTGGAGATTTTCGGAACTACATCATGGTGATCGCCGCTGATGACAATTTCTCGGATAGGAGGTACCCAGAGTTTACAGTCGATTTCGATGTGGGCAACCAGTTCATTGAGGATAGCTTCAGCTCAAGCGACGAGTCTATAAGACTACCCAATTTATCATACCAGACTTTTAACCGTTCTCCAGGCAATGATTTTGGGCGTTGATGTGCCTGATGAAATGGATGAAACACGGGCTTAGTACCGGTGTCTCTGCAGGATGTCGCCAAGGCTTAGCGATTGGATCCCAGTCGGCTGATCTTTACATATAAATCCCGCTCCAGACGCGAAGTCACTATTTTCAGTACCCACATTCCTTCCACATCGTCCTCACTCGTTCATTTTCTACGATGTTTTCCTTCCAGCTCCTGTCTACTCTCGCTTCTACCGCACTCTTAGTTTCTGCAGCACCTTCACTCCCCAAGGCAGCTGGTTGCGATACTTCCGCTGCTACGCTGAGCCTCCCGGCCAACCAGACACAGCTGGTTGCGCCCACGACTGCCCCTCTCTTTGTTGCTCTTGGTGTCGGTGTTCAAAACTACACCTGCACTGCTGCGACCCTGAAATACGCGTATGTCCCCGCGGGTCCAACAGCAAGCACTCAGTGCTAACTTATGCCCAGGTCTGTTGGCGCCGTCGCCTCCATCTTCGACATCTCGTGCATCGACAAAACCCCTGCCTTCGCGACCATCCAGACCACCGCGTTCAACGCATGGTCTGCTGCCCCCGCCGGCGTCTCCCCTGATACCGTCGGAGGCAAGATCGGAGCGGCCACCTTGCTCGGAGTACGTTCACGCTGTTTTTCTATGTTTATTCGCTTTCTGAATTCAATACAGTACCACTACTTCGTCCCTGCGCCCTCGGGCACCGGCCTTTCTCCCAAGTGGGACTTCACCTCTACCGGGAAGTTCGCCGGTAACTCCACCGCGTTTATCCTCGCCGCCAAGGCAGGGGACATCCTCGCGCCCACCGACTCTGCGACCAACGTCGACTGGCTGGCGCTGAACAATGTCCAAGGTTCCCTTGCCTCCAAAGTCTTCCGTGTCGACACCGTCAACGGCCAGCCCCCCACCTCTGTGAGTTTGTTTCCCAAGCTGCGTCGATCTGGCTTCTAAAACATCGTCATAGTGCGTGGCCGGCTCCGCCGACATCAGCGTCAAGTACACTGCCAAGTACTACCTGTACTAAATTAGTGCGCTCTCGTAGATCGAACAACTTGCTGTTCCTCGGTTTTCGGTTCATTCTTGTAACGGTGGCGAAGACTGGCTCTGCTGGCTCTTCCCATCTCATCTCGAAAGCGCCCTACTGCATCTGACCTTGTGTGTAGCTTGATTGGGCACGACTTAGACGAATAATAAAAATTTTCAAAATAAACCGCGCCGATCATTGATCGATCGCTTCGTCCATCCTGCTTCTTTATTAACATATTGATTCAATCGTTGATGGATCGTCCCCAACAAAAAACGGAACCGTGACGGCGGTGCGCACTCCCACCAGGTTACCCGGATTGGTCTGGGGGCTGGGGGTTGCTCGTGTATGGTTGGAGTTGAACCAAAATTCTCCACCAACAATATAAATGAGAATGAGGGAATATTTAGCGCAAAGACAAATTGTTGGTCCCGAGTCTGTCAAACTCAATCTCATGCCTTTCCGTTGTCAAGGAAAAAAAGCAGATGCTGTAACCGAACGGGTCTCGAGGGAACCGAACCTCCCACGGCCTGAAGCGCGTGGGTACAGTTGTACATTCCGTCCTCGGTAACGCCTGGTAACGCATAGATCCGTGCGTGGGTTGGTTTGGGGTTGGTCGCATATCTGGAATTTATTACATGTCATGTTTTTTTTAGGGGGCTCACGACAATCCAAGTTTTTTGCCGCTCAGCATCATTAACGTTAGCTCCTTCGTGTGACGCCGGATGGTGGGAGGAGTGTTTGGGATCAAAAGAATATTTGGGTCCAAAGCGCTCGGAGGATCAGACTCAAGCCTAGCTACGAGGGACATGTGTAATAAGATAGTGATACTGAGTGAGTAATTGAATATATCTAGAATGAAATAGGGACGGCGGTAAAAAAATTATCGAGAGCGACGACGACGAGATATAATTAACTGCGAGCGCAGTGTGAGATGATGCGGGAGTAAATAGTGGAAGTAACTTACCTGCGAGCGCAGTGTGAGACAATGAGTCTTCTCTGTGCTCGCAAGGTCAATATATATCAGCGGCAGTGACGGAAGGGGAAAGAGTGAAAGGAGGACGAGGAGAGGGCTTTGAGTCTTCGACGCGTTGACGTGTCGAATACTCAAAGCAAGCGGCGCGTTTGACTTGTTTGCTAACCACGGGCAATCCAAGGGCAATCACATCACTTCCCCCATACATATTGCCCTTCCATCTTCGGTGGCGCCATAAGCAAATCTTCACAAATAGTATTTATTCACAGACTGAGACAGTACATTAGTACTGTTGTGCACCAGATGTCCAAGAATATGATCAAAACGTGACACAATTGGAAATCAAATTGGTATCAAAGCCTGTGGTCAGAGGCAATTACAAGCCGCCGCGATTGGCGAGGAGTCGACTGAAGGTCGACGGCGAGCAGCGTCTTCTGGACCACTCTGCTCTTTGTAATTTACAAAATGTGTCCATGAACTCTCAACTGTTTGTGTCCCACCGCTTGCCGGCCTCTTACCATCATCCTGTATGTTTGCTGTATGTGCCTATTTCGCATTTCGTCACATGACCTGCATCACCAAAAGGTGGGAAACTTTGTGAGCCCATTTGGAGTTCGTCGAGCAAGATGTGCTTTAAAAAGCCTTGCAAAGGCTCTACCAGCCTTTTATGCCGCTTGTCGCCCTGATATTACCTTTACAAAGCTTTGCCAAGGTGTTCATCCACATGTTATACCTATGGCAGGTTCATACGCTATTACAAAGCTATCTAGTATCTGTGGAAGGCTCAGTGCCTTTGGCATACAAATACTTCTCGCGCTGTAAATAAGTACTCAGTGCACTGTTGGCCGCCTGTGATATTCAAGTTGAATACTCAATTTAAACTGTACTAATTATAATTAGTCGGCGCCGAGTGAAGAACACACCTAATTTTCCCTTGCTCAGTGCCACAAATCTATAAGTAAATGAGAGCGGTGGGATCCGAGCTGAGGGGAGATGTGCGGCCATCGCATCAATATCCCAGTGTCGATCATCGGAAAAACATCGCCCGAAAGGCCCGTGCGTGAGAGGCAGATCGATCAATGACTCATGAGTCACGAAGTTTGTTTTGCGATCACGCCATCCCTCCTTGCTTTCTCCCCTCACCGTCTCCGCCCGTCCTGCTGAAGTCCTGCTCCCCTCTGCCCAAACACTCACATCAAGCTCTCTGAATGAAAATGCAACAGTCCCAATAAGCTCTGATCCTCTCCGGCCTCAAATACACCCACTCCGTATATAAAATTACTCCTGCCTCGCTACAGGTCTGTTTTCGATTCGGCGGGTATCCATACGGTGCAAGTTCAAGTCGCAAAACCTACCTTGGCCTTGGCCTTGCCCTCTCCTCAATGCCCATCTTTTGCCCTCAGATGACCGCAAGTTTCAGCAAGTTTGTTTATACCTTGAGCCGGATCTTCTGATCAAGCACGTCAAGTTCCCTGCGCGGGTCCGACTCAAGATTTTGTGACGTGCAGCTCCTCAATGTCTAGCCCCTTTGGTTCGCTTGAGTGATACATCAAGATCTTAGTTCTGCTCTCCATCGCCCAAGAACAATGCCCAACGACCGCAATCAGTCCGCATCTGGCAGCCGCGCTTCGAAAGGTGACAAGTGCCGGCACCGCTCCTCAACTCAGTTACCCCCACCGCCACTCTCCATCCCCTCCAGCACTAGCCGCACTCCGAGCCGTTGTACAGTTACATCAAAGTGGGGTCGCACCGGGCTCGCCGAGTCCGTTTCCCGTTGTTACCTTGTGTTTATTCATAGTCAATGATATCGTATTTTGTCATTTATATGGTGTGATTCAAATGGCATCCACAGCCTTGAATAGTATAATGGCTTGGTGTATCGGAAGCAGCCTTGCACAAGCTCACCATGCTTTCAAGCCTTTTTATCACCTTTGCAAAGAAATTAGATTCTTTATATACCTGTTTGAGTTCTTCACAATGCGGCCAAGCTTTTTGCACTTTGCGTGCCTTGTATGGCAATACACAGCTTTACATGTTTCTCCACTTTTTCGCGATGTGCATGTATTACCATTTTGGGAAAGCATTTGATGGCGTCTATTTAATCTTCCAGCGCTAAGCTACACAACCCTCAGTGTGAGCTGGTCGGCACACAAGCACTGAGTGAACATTGAGCTCTATGTTTGCAAATTCAAAAAATTACATCTTATTTTTCTGTTCCTGTTTGTGACCCGCCGCTTGCCGGCCTACGCCCATCATTAAATAAGCCCAAATTGAAAGACGTGCAGCCAACTGAGCACGTGACACAGAACAGCTATCAAATAGGGGGGTTCGTGCCATTCAAATTGTGGTGAAGCAGATTTCAATCATGGGCCGGTTGGTGAGGCCGAGCAATGAACGAGCCGTAGGTATGTGCAGATCCGAGTCTCTCAGTCGGACACGAAAAAAAAAAAATTGGCGGACGAATGAGTCTCGAGCCTTGAGGGAATCAAACCCTCGCAAGCACATGTATATACACGGCACACATTCGCTGTGCTCGTCAACCCATACTAGACCCTTCTGCGGATGGGTTGGAGTGATTTGGCTGGAGTGGTGTACAATTAGAGAGTTAGAGGAGCTGAACAATGACTTCAGACTGGAATTGAATATTGAGGCCCCGAATGAGGGAATATTTCAAACTCAAACCGTAGGCAGATCGTTCGTGTTGATGGCTTGTTTTAAAAAAAACTGTGTGTTCAGCTGAAGAAGGAACAAAAAGAAACCAAATGGATTCTACGTATTGGAGCTGAAGGGGATCGAACCCTTCCGAGCACATGTACTGTTTATTGCACGAAGTCAACCATATCGGTTGAGCTCAGTAACCCATAGACCCATTCTGGGTTGCTTAAAGCAACTTTCTGTGAGGGGTTGAATCAGATTCAAAGCAGATTTTTAACCACCTCACGAATGATGGGAGAGTTATGAAGGACAACCTATACGTCAGACCCGAGTCGTCCAATCTGCCTTTCAACTGGGAAGGAAAAGAATTTTGATCTGAATGGGCTAGAGGGAATTAAATTCTCCCGTGCATAGCGCATCTAGTCGCGACAATGCTTTGAGCGTGCATGATAAACCATAGACCCTCTCCTGAAGTGGTTGAGGCTTGAAGTGGGAGACTTGGCTGGATTTCTAACCACACATCTATGAACGAGACCTAGGTGCCGGATAAAAGAGAACTCAAACACCAGGCTGCCTTTCGGTATGAAGGGAAAAAATTACCATCCGACAGGATTTACGAGTCTCGAGAGAATCGAACCCTCCCGCGCAAATATATTGAACACCATTAACAGATTATTTGTCGTACTCGGTAACCCATAGGCCCGTTTCCGAGTTGGTTTGCAGGTCAGGTTGAGTCGTGCATGGTTGAAGTTGAATCAGGGACGGAAGGAAAACACTTTTATAATTTCCCAGGCTCCGGGGTGTTGATTCGCCGCACGCGCTGTAGGTCGAGGCGGTGTGCGCGAGTACGAAGTTGGGATGTGAGACGAAGGTCAGCACGAAGGGAACAGAGTAGTGAGCGGGAGGCATACCGCAGCAACTCCGTCTGTGTACATGTAAGATGTCAACCACCTCGAATCCTTGCAAGTCTGAAACCCGAAGATACCGATAAAGCGGGAGTGGGGTGGGGTGGCTAGAAATGCGATCATGATCGTGATTATCGGGCGCGCTCGCCCTCGTGTGTTATTTTAGTTCATTCCTACTCCACCCTCTGCCCTCCGCCCTCCGACCAGCAGGTCTCAGATCTCAGCCCTCGCGGTCTCCACCGCTGCGCCTACCACTCACCAGGTCCCGGCCTCAAAAGGTCCGGCGCACCTCACGCCTTAAAGTTAACGAATCCCTCTACACCGTGCAGCCACTCGAGGTATTCCTGCGCATAGTAGCTAGCGTCGAATCAACATCACACCCAACTCTACAACAAGTGAGATACGAGCTCAAAATTGTTGAGACTAACCCAACCACTCCTCTCGAAAATAAAACGGAACAAAAGGAGGTCCGAAGATGCTTCGAACGAAGAAGTCTCGTCGCTCACTCACACAACATCAACGCGCATCGAACGCGCCGCTTCCTCGCTCTTCAGACAATTCTCCTATTCACCCTTCTCCTTCTCGCTCGCTCTCAGAAACACCCTCCCCCTCCCCCTTCGCTCCCCAAAACCAACAAAAGAACACAAACAGCACTCACCCTCTGCTCCTTCCACAGCGCATACCGCGGCACGAACCCCGCCAGCGCACCGTCAACGCCGCGCTCGCTCAGGTACGCCTCGAAGGCGTCGTTCAGGGCGGGATCGAGGGATTCGAACTGGGGAGTTATCAGTATCATGATGGAGTCAGTCAATCCAAAAAGAGGAAATAAAAATTAAAGAGGCGGAGCGGGGAGGCGGAGTGTGGATGTATGGCAAGGAGAGGAGATAAGTCTAATTGAAGCGGAAGGAAGTGGAATTTAACGGAGCACTCACCAACGACCCCGTCCACAACGTCCTTCTCTGCCGGTCACTTGCAATACTCAGCTCTGTCGCGACGCGCGCGCAGTGATCACCACGGGTATCCCGCGGGTACCTAAGCGTCGACCCGTACCCGTACCCGGGGAAAAACCCGACCCGCTGCACGGGTACGGGTACCCGCAAATTTAGGAGCGGGTGTACGGGTCCCCTGCCACCCGCGCCTCCCATCGTATCTTTCGCTATAATTTCGACTGAAACTGGTCGCATTGATTGCTAGTAACCCTTTGAAACACCCGTCAACTCGTTTTAAACCGTGGGGAAACTGGCTTACCCTTCAAAATCCTCGAATTTATTGAACTTGAGCTTGTGCACGGGTCGGCACGGGTCAGGCGGGTACCTGCTCCACGACCCGCACCCGTACTCGACCCCACCCGTACCCGGGACCCGCCACGGGTGCGGCCACCCGTGGTGATCACTACGCGCGCGTCCCTGTAGTACGCGACGTTGGCGACGTCGATCGCGCCGTCGGCGCAGTAGGGGTCTGCATGCAGGACACCGGGGCGTGTGGGCTGCGCGCACATGGGCGTTACCACATCTCGAATTCGCGGGGGGATCAGATGAAAGCGACAGTGAAAGGCGATGGAAGCAGCCGCGGGGAAGGAGGAGGTACACGGACGCACCTTCATAATCGCCACCGACACACGCAGCGCCGGATCGTCCTCACGCGCGGCCCCCTCGTCGTCCGTGGCTTCAGGCTCGCCTTGTTGGGGATGGACTGGAGGCCCGCGATGGAACATGACACGGATGCTGTGTGTTATCAAGGAAAGGAGGGAAGAACGGCACAACGCAAATCAACTCTGGTCCCCGAACCGGCGCGTGAGGAACACCTCGTCGTTCGCCGGCGTGTGGATCTGTCGTCCCGCCCATCCAACATCAGCCACAGAGGGACGAAAGCTGCAAGATGGAAGATACAACGCACCTGCCACCCGCCCTCCTGGGGAAACCCCACAAGATCCAGGGGCACAGCGCCGACTTGCATGTCCTCCTACTCCGCCTCGTACAAGATCTCCGCGCGCAATTTTTGCGTCGTTGCTGCCGCTGCAAATTCAGAATGGCAGATCAGTGGCCAGGTCACCGGCAAGGATAGGAGACGTATTTCAGAACGAGGTTGCGAGTGGGAGGTCAGTGCAAGAGACTAGTATTAGACAACGCAGGCTTGTTACTGCCTTTGAGCGCCCGCGTGGATGCGACGAAGCCACGGCATCGGGCAGCACCGACGATGGGGCGGGCAGCGGGCAGCGCCGGGCGTAGCTTCGTTAGTTGACGGACGGTGCGGAGAGCCGAGGCCTGACGTGGCGGAAGGCAATTCGCGGTGTTTGGCAACAGCGCGGAAAAGAATTTGTTGACGCGCTTGTATCCCAGCGAAACGCGATCACGTGTACGTATGTCCCGCTGACGTGGATGATCGATACAAGACGTGCCTTCGCTTCGCTCCGGCGAAGGCCAAGAGTGTGTAGAAATAAAAGTATAGGTTTGAAGGAAATACAAAGAGTACGCCGTGTTCGCTGAATAACTACTAAATAAAATGCGAAGGTAATGCAACTTATTAGGTCTGGATGTAAAATTGAGTCCAGTTGGTTTGGTCAGATCACCTCAACGAAGTAATTTGTACATGCGCCATTCTCTACCATTCTTGACATTACACCTTAGGAGAATTATGTACACGTACAGATGAAGACTTGGTTTCCGAGACTACGGCTTTAGGTCGATAGAGGCTGAGAGTCGAGTTACCGCCTTATCCAATATGCTGGGTAAGAAGTATCTGATCGTCAGTTCAACACATTTGAAATACAGGCAATAAAAATAGACGCACCCTCGATAGACATAGACGTAGGTCGTCTTCTTGTCAGTACGTCGCAAGGTAATACGGAGGGCCATAAAGCAGGCGAAATGGTTAGGACTATCGGTTAATTAGGTGATCAAAGGTACAGTGCGAATCAGTGAATGAGCACATCGGTGGCAACTAATACTCACCGCTCAAGATTGCGGCCTCAAGAAGCGAAAGGAACGGCCCTCAATGTAAACCCGGTGCTGACGACAGTTTGCATTATGATCTTTGGCGTTCCAGGACTCAATCTGTGAAGAGTTTAATTCAGCAAACCAAAAAAATGCCCGAGACCGAGAATTGCTTGCGATCATTTCGAGCTGAATTGAACGCTTTGCCTGAAAAGCATTGTTCTAGCGCGGCATAAAGGAAAGCGCTTACCATCAAAGAAGCCCGATTAAGAAAACGATAACATCGAACCTTGAAGACATATCGACCGATTAAACGCATTGATATCACCTAAACGCGCCGGAGAAGTGAACCGGGCCCGATCCCAGGAGGCGTGAGTCGATGTGAACAAATTAACCTGGAGGGTAAATTGAGTATGTGGCACGAAAGGAAACGAAGACAGAGGTGTGCATGTTGTTTGATCATTGTTAGTTGGCATATTATCGACGGAAAAGAGCCCATCTTCCCGATTCCCCTGAACTGCGCCCTGGGGGTCCAGGTGATTGTAGAGGCGGCTCGAGAGGCAAAACGGGGCAGAACGGATCTTAATTAACGATGCGGATAGGGGCAGTTCAATATAGAATGGAGGCGTCTAGCGAGTTGAACTCGGGAAGTATCGCAAAAGGCAAACATGGGCCGTGCCCAAGAGGTCTTGCGATCAAATTCAAATTCAATCTTGCGTCAAGCGGAGTGTGAGTGAGTACTGCATAGGCTCGAGTCTTCAGTCTTCAGTCTTGTGGGCTTCTAGTCATTGGCGTTGCGGAGGGTGTAGTTGATGAAGGAGGGCAGCTAAGTGTCGGAATGAAGGGAGCGGAGAGCTTTTGGCTGGCACGATCGTTGGCCTTTAGTGGACAGAGCTTGTAATCCTCCATCTTGATGTTCGCCGTATGTTGACGGGCGCTTGATTCACCGGAAGACGTCGGTTATAGAATATCAGAGCCGTCAAGGTAGCCTTGCAGTATTTTGCGAACGGGTTGAGGTATCAGAGCATAGTGATTCAGCCTGTACGGAGTGAGGACAGTGGTTGGGGAGGAGGGTCGTGGTGGGGGACGAAAGCGAGCCAAAGATGCACAGGCCTGCTATTTGAGCGGGCCTTGAACGCGTGAAAATGGGCCGCATGTCTGCTCAGAATGGAATAGTGCGTAATAAAGCGCAGTTTGCCGGGGCTAAATTGTGATTGAGCACGAGGTTGAAGAGGCTAAGCGCTGGGGCGTCTACATATTTTTTAGATGCCGAGGGTCAGCTGAAGTAACTGTTGGGGTAATTTCGGCGGTACAAACATGTACAATCTGATTCAGTAGATCTCGTTAATATACGGGTAATCAACGTGTCCGCATCCGCGGTTCCATCCCATCCCCGCGCCGCTGTGGCACGAGAAACTCTCCAAACAAGAAGCTGTACGGGGCTATGGGATACTGAGCATAACAAATCACTGGATACCTCTACACATGTGCTCAAGAGGGTTCAATTCCCTTGAGACCCGTTCAGTCCAGGTATCCAAAACTTCTTTTTGTGATTGGGTCGAGACACAGAAAAGCTAACCTCCATCCACATAGATCTTTCTCTTAAGTTCGTTTCTTGGCCAAATCATCAACGGTCCGCGCTCCGACCCAAGCTTCAAGTTGAATAAGGCCCCATTCAGCACAACCCTTGCATCAACGAAGAAATGGGTCTGCAGGTCACCGCACACACGAAATGTGCATATTCATAAAGTGGTCTCGTACACACGTGCTCGAGAGGATTCGATTCTCTCTAGACCTATAGTGTAAAACAATGAATCACTTTTCCTTTTCCTACCTCGCCCGAGAGCCGACTGCATAATTCTGTTATGCTGTATATACAGTTTCCGTGGCCGGCCCCCTGTTTATGCCACTGGTCAAGTAAGTATCTTTATACATTTATACTTACCCAGAAGCTGAAGACGGTTCATCGAGGCTACTGGCAGCCATCAACGAGGCACGTAAGAAGAGAGGCGACCTGATCCCACGTAAATAGTATATTGTCCCTTCTAATCCTCGATACGACACTATTTTACGAATCCCCGCAATGATTACTCTACTTCCGAAATCATGTATTTTACTTGAATCAACTCCAATAATGCTTGCTTGAATATTTGAAGCCCTTCACAGGTTTACTTCCACCGCTTCCGACTTCGATTGCAGTTCAAGTGACTTCAGGTGTAAACATTGTTACAAACGTGTGTGGCGCGGTTGGCGCGCTCACCTTCTGGCCATTACTTGGATGTACTTATGTTTTTGTGCCTCTTTGCCAAATACCACCCCAGTAGCAATTGATGTTGACAGGGATCAATGCACACCAAATAAAAGTGCACAGCCTTTGTTGCTTGCACAATGATAACAGCACTCAGTACTTTCCGCCTCTGCTCCACTTCCTTTTTGGGATGAGCATTGCCCACTCGATACTTTCTACCTCCGCTCCACTTTCATTTTGGGATGAGCATCGCCCCCTGCCGTCGGCACGTCAAACTTTGGCAATGAACTCAAGCTGAAGCCCAAACAACACGAGTGCTTGTTTGGCTTGTTTGGCTATCCCCACTCTCTTATTCGACCTCCACCTGCGACACCTCCTTCCCCTTATTCATCCAATTACGCTGATATGAGCATCAATGCTTGCCATGTCTAGTGATGTTCTTGGTTTGGTTTGAAACCAAGAAACCAGCAAACCAAAACTAAACCAAACCAAGGTCATGGTTTGATGCCGGTTTTGGTTTTGGTTTGAAGCCTATGAAACCAAAACCAATGGTTTGAACCGTGGTTTGCAGCTTATAAAATTTCCTGGTAGTATTTGGACTAAAACAGGTATTTAGTTCATTCTTCTCCCACTACAGATACATTTACCTGCTCAAATTTCACATGCCAAAGCACTATGGTATCTTGCACGACTTGAGCCGTAGAATTAATTGATGCAGCTGATGCTGCCTGATCAGCTTGCCGCTCCAAACCTCGGCCAACCATGAACATGACCTGCAAATGGGAAGGGACAAGGCTACAGAGTTGCAAGATTCAAGCCTCATCCAGTCAAAAATCCTTTACAATATAGGCCAGGATCTCTTGATGGCAGAAAGGTGGCCAAACCATGGTTTAAACCAAAACCAAACCAAACCAAACCGTGCTCCATGGTTTTGGTTTTGGTTTGAGGATTCTAGAACCAAAACCAGCTGAAACCAAACCAAAACCATGGTTTGAAAACCAAACCAAACCAGAACATCACTAGCTGTGTCCACTGACCTGAGGTGGGCACGCTTACCTCACCAATCTCGAGGCCACACTGGATGCCATCCTCCTCGAGATGGACAAAGCCTATGGCACTGTGGCAAGCAGCGGGAGGAAGGTGAAAGAGGGCGGTAAGGGGAAGAGTGCGACTCAGGTACGTGGGCTGTTCATTCGATGTCAATCAGCCGACTAACTGACAATTGGGTTTAGCCCCGAATCTCCTCCCTGCATGGCGGCACCATCTTCCACCGCCCCTGCGATGCTATACCCTGCACCTGCACCTCCACTGGTCTTCTCTGCCACACAACTTACCTGCAAGACACGATGCAAGGTGCCTGTTCCACCGACAATTCTCACCCTAACCTTTCTAGCTTCAATACATCCTTGTTAGCCTTTGTAGCTTATGTCCCGCCTCAATTCAATAGAATTACGTCCCTAGAAATGTAATCCAAGTGGTTTTTCTTCCTTTCGTGGACTTGTCTGAATCCATCTTCCAAATGACACCGCAGCGGCAGCTTGCTCAGCATATCGCGGCAAAAAGCACTGTGCCGAAAGATGCCGCAAATCAAATTTCGCTTTTGGTAAAGGGGCAGAGGCGGATAATACGCAACTAGCACTGCCTCCTACTGCCCTCTACCGATGGCACATCGAACTTCGGCAATGAGCTCAGGCTGAAGCCCAAACAATGTTTGGTTGTTTGGCATCCTCGCTCTCTTCTCCAACCTCCACCTGCGCCACCTCCCGCCTGCCTGCCATGACCCTCTTTACAAACTACGCCACTGGTTTTCTCTGCCACGAGCATGCCGATATGAGGAGGAGTACCACAGAACAGGACAACACCGCGATACTCTGTGCGTGTTTGGGTGCGGGAGAGAAGGTGTGTGTCTGGCAGCAGCACAATCTCGAGTAAGTCCTCAGCGCGCCAGCAGCGGAGGTGGAGCGTGAGCCAGCACCGCAACATGGTGGATGATTGAGAGGCTCGCTCTCAGGTGGTGGGCAGAGGTATACGGGTCACTGCAGACCTGGGGATAGTTATACCCCACGTATCATTGCGGCTTGAGGTGGGGAGCACTCAAGTGGGAGTTTGTGTGGGAGCACGGTGTGTGCAAGAGCAGGATGACCTCAAGCGAGTCTTCGGCTATTCAGCACTGGGGTGTGTAGAGCGCGAGGAGGGCAGTGCATGCACAAGTGGAGTGGCTCAAGCGGGTGATTCGGGTAGCTTGGGGTGGCATGAGCATGGTTTTGAGGGCAAGATCTCGGTTCCTGTCCACTGTCTAGTTCACTCAATTCTGGTTCGAGATGTCCACAAATTTCAGAACACTAGAATTCTGATGACCCACATAGATATGATGTGTTCAGTGAATTTTGCTTCTGACTTCCATTAATTTGATCAATGGAGGGCATGTCGAGATTGCTGAAGCAGGCGAGAAAGGATAGGTCAACTGCACAGCTGTGAGGTGCCTGAGCAAGAGCTGGAACAATTTTACTGCACAGTAGAAGTGGGGAACTACCACGGTGTGGAACCTCAGCCCCTTCCAGATCCGGCACAAATACACAAACTGCTACACATACGCTGCATTTAATTGCTGCTCTAGTGAACTTTGCCATGTTTATTGTGGGAAGTTATGAGAGGGTTTTGTGAGGAGTACAAAAGTTGCTTCTGCAACTTGTCTCTATCTTGCAGGCATGTGTGTATCTTGCGGGTGAGGTCTATAAATATATCTTGTGGAATCATCATTCTCCCCACAAGTTAGATGATCTGATTATTGTTATCTCTTTTGCAGGGTAGACATTGAATCACTTATCTTTACGGCAATAAGTCCGAAATCGGCTATATATCTTGCAGCCGAATAAAAGTGCACTTTGACCGCCATAATTGCTGGCATTTTGATGTGTGAGTTCAGCATATGAGTTCAGTGAAGAATATTTCAAAACACAGACCTGAGTGTACCGATTTTTATGCACGAATCACATGTAATATAGCTTAAAAGGCTCCATGGAAAACTTCAGGGGAATCAAACATGCCCTGGCTGTTGAAATGAGCACTTCCCAGCACTAGCCGGAATTTTGATGTGTGAGTTCAGCACAGAATATTTCAAAACACATACCTGAGTGCACCAATATTTCCAAGCGGATCACATGTAATATGGCTTAAGAGTCTCCATGCAAAACTTCAGGGGCATTGAACCTAGTTGTTGAAATGAGCACTCCTTCCTTGTACTTGCCAGAATTTTGATGTGTGAGTTCAGTGCAGAATATTTCAACACAGACCTGAGTGCACCGAGTTTTTTTGGACAGATCACATGTAATATGGCTTAAGAGGCACTATGCAAAACTTCAGGGGCATCAAACATGGCCTGGCTGTTGAAATAAGCACTCCTTCCTGGCACTTGCATGTGTCATCGAGGACATAATACATCACATGATGAAAAAAGCAGTGATTTGGCAGACAGATACTCCTTCGTGTTCACAGAACCCTTCTCTGTTGCAGTTGCACAGAGAGATCCTTTTTTTTTCTCAGCCCAACAGCCATACCTACCTACCTCCCCTATCCCGGCTTCACTGGCCTGAACCCCCTTGAGCTTGGGTGGAGCTTGGGTGGAGCTCAATCCAAACAGTAACAAGCATGTGTCATTGAGGACATAATACATCATGTGAAAAAAGCTGTGATTTGGTGGGCAAATCCTCATTCATGCTCACAGAACCCTTCTCTGTTGCACAGAGTAGGGGATGGCTGTTGCTTCTCAGAGCAACCCACAGACAAATCCAAGCACAGGATACAGAAGACATTAGGGACTAGGAACCCATACAGACAGATCCTAGTCCATGGATGCACCAATGGCTGACACAGAAGCGTACACGATGAAGTACACGACTGGTCGCAAACCGATCAGGGTTTGAACCACTGGATACGATGACATTCAGGACTAGGAAACCCGAATGTCGGGTCTCCTAAGTCCTCCGACGCCACAGAAACTGACACAGAGGAGTACAGGAGTATCAGCATTAATGCTCCTTAATGCTGTGGTACAGGAACTGATCGTGATTGACCGCGATTGCTTTAATTTATTAGAAGCCTATATAAGCTCGGTAGAATCTCCATGTACAGTAGATTTTACCTCGTCTAATCGCAGGCTTCTACCTTGGCTTGACATAGGCATTGTCTCCACCCTGCCCCGCTTCACACTGTACTACAGGTTGTATACCTAAGTGGATATCACACCTTCTTCAACTTGTTCCAGGTTCTGCCTCGCATCCTGACCTACGACATATGGCCTCCTAGGGAGGACACCATACAACTGGTCCTACTGCTTGGGGAACACACAAGTTATTAGCATTTATCGGGTTTATCCTGGTTGGGGTTCTCACCGGGTTACTCGCTGTTTAGCCGACCCAGAGGCCATTGCTGACACTAGTGGGCAGTTGGGGGTGCTGGCGGTAGCGGCACCTTGGCTGGCCAAACAGGGTATCTATCTGCAGCTAGGCCATCCCCAGCATAGTGGCAGCAGAATGTCATGCTACACTGTCAAATTGCCCTCACATTACAAGCAGCTGGAACGGTCACTCCACAGGCACATGTACCAGTCCATGTCCACAGCTTGTAAGTATGTGGCCACCAGCTGCCCTGCACAGCTGTTTTTTCAGGTTACCACCACTTGCCTCATCATGTGTTGGGTGTGTTTGTGGACCAGCCGCCTCCAATCCCCCAACAACAGCCACATACACAGCCCTAGTGTCAATAATCAGCATACCCATTTCCCAAGTTGTCTGAACAGCTATTCTTCTCCTTATTTACCATTTGCTTGTCCTGTGCCATATTCTGTTCAGTGGGAAAGATTGTTCCTACAGATTGATTGGTGACCATACAGATGTGACAGCAGGAATGTGCAATTCCTTCTCATCATCAAGGGGACTTTTTTTCGGCTTGCAACTTTTCTGTGAAACTGGGTGGCCAGTTTTGGGCCAGCTTTTGAGCCAGCTTCAAATGTTTAACTTCCTGATCGGTGAAGATGGGGAAGACCGGGCAAAACCTGGAAGACTTACACATAGTAGTTGAGCATTTGGAACAAGATGTGGGTGAGAGCGGAATGAAGAAAGCTGTGCTGTCAACAGTGTCTGGCTGAAAGACATCTGCAGGGGCCTCGTGTCATGTTTGTTGTTGTTATGAATCACATGCATGTTGGTCGCTTCCTTTCTTTACTTCTATCTTCTCCACAGTCTCCACCATTGCTCCACAAGTGGCCAGGAAAGAGGACTCCTCTGTGAGTACCTCACTTACAGGGCTTGACTTGATACAAATGTGCTGCCTTCAATCTCATGCTTACATCGATTTGGCGTCGCCGACAATGGGTCAATGGCTAGATGGATTCGTTGCCATTGACAATGCCACCAACTACCACTGCAGGCTACTAAAAAAGAGGACGTGGCAGAGTGGTGGAGAGTCGGCAACTAATGGCAGAAAGATGTACGGCGGAACAGAAGGTGTGTGGTGTCGTACTTGATCTTCATCTCTCCCTACACCTCCACCCCCATGATCCCTGTCTCCCTCCAGTTCATCTCTCCTGAGTGTCATCTATTTCTCCTCTACACCTCATTTCGACATATTGACACACAGATCAGAATGCCCGACTTTCTCCCACTGCCAACACCCAGTACAAAGCTGCAAGATGTATCTCAAGACCGTTTGAACACCACTCAAGGCTCAAACACCACGGAACTGCCACTCGACACATGACTCAAATTTCAAGCCCAGGACTCGAAACACAGTGAACTCAATTTGTTCTACATATGGTCAAATGCTACTCAACGTGCAAAATCCCGGAAATCTCAGTGACTCAAGCAATGGATCAAAATTTTCAAACCTCCACATACCGCTGCAATATTGGAAGCTTGATGATGGCTGGCAAGCTCAACTCACCTCCGGAATTCAAGCCGCATCAACAGTCTTCTGAGTGTTCCCCAAATCAAACATATGAATTATGCAACTATGCTTTCCTCTTATTGTTCTTATTGTCTTTTGCTTCACTTATTGTCTTTAATATACTTCGTACCGCATTCGAACTATCTCTGTATTTAGTATAAATATGTATTATATTCTCTTGTATCTTTAGTCGGAAATTAACGTGCTTTGCCTCTGCATTGCTCTGTGGTCTGACTTCCACTTCCACTTCCATTGTCATAAAGCCAAGTTAGTTGGTGTCCCCACTCACCTTCGTGGTATCACTTCCAACCTATCTGTCTTCCGGCCCTCTCCATCTTCTGGCCCTCTTCCGTCTTCTGTCCTTTCTCCAACACAGATATAACAGGTGGTATGCCAGGAAGAGATTTCACTGTATGGGCTGGCACGGGATATTATGTCTATTCCCGGTATGGTTCCAATGGCCTTAAATCTCATACTGCACCCCACTACGGTTGCCATAGAGCGGATCTTTTCAGGTGGTAGGGACCTCAGCTCGCTGCGCCATTCTCGATTGTAAGCCCGAGACAATCCGAACTTTGATGTTGGTCAAGTAACACTTCGACTGAAGAGGAAGAGCCCCGAGGACGTCCTCCTTGCAGAACAGAATACGTAGTTACCGAGTAAGTCGTTTATTCAAATTTTATACGGTCGTAAAGACCGTAAATCACCGTAAAATGTGCCGTACCGTACCGTACTGTAAGACCCTCCTATCCATCCTTCACGGTTACGGTTACGTGCCGGTAGCCTACCGTAAGCGCGCGTAAAGTGTACCTCCATAAAGACCGTAAATCACCGTAGAATGTGTAGTACCGTGCCGTAAGATCCTCCGATCCATCCTTCACGGTTACAGTTGCGTGCCGGTAGCATAAGTACCGTAAACGTCTGTGGAGTGTACGGCCGTAACCGTATATAGTTACGGTGGATCGCTATTTAAAACCAGGCTTCAACCATACTGAGGTCCAGCTTTTCAACGTACTTGCCTTTTAAATCAACACTCTTCACTAGAGCGTATCCGTAGCACGGAGGCCCTCCTTTCCAAAATGGACGGATTACAAAATAAGGGTCGGTAATGGTAATCAGGGTGCCGTGACTAACAGACTAATATCTGTATGCCCTCCAGGTTAGAACAATGCTGGATAAGCAGACCGGAGGCTGTCACAGTGGAGGGTCAGGAGGCGTCGCGGGAGTATGGCAACTGCGGCGGGCCGGGCCGAACTTTTTGACTTCACAACATCTGAACATCATCTCCTTTTGCCATCTCCTCCCATCTTTCGACACCTCGAACCCTCAAACTCCCGTTCATCGCCCGTTTTTCCGACTATGTGTTCTTACCATGTAGAGTTTATCCCGAGGGAACTGGATGTCAATGCGACACTCTCACCTCTCCCTGTCCTAGGAGTCTCTTCCTGCCAGTGACGATCAAGTCCTCGTTAAGTAACATGTCGCACGTCCGCTGTTCGATTCATACTGACGAGCGAGAGACGTCCGGCATCCAATCGCCCCTCTCATATGGTTGCTAATACCCAGACCTCTTCGCCCTATCGAAATACGCTAGTGGCGTAGTGCCTCAATTGTCGCCAAGTTTTGGTTGTTCTTATCTAAGTATTCGTTCTTGTGTACGAAATCGGTCATTGGTATATCTCTATACCCGTGCCGAATCTTTAAACTACCCACCAGGTGTTATTTCCAGTATGAGTACGTGCTTTGGGGAAATCCACGTTCATGCCCGACTTCCCTAGATAGAACAGGTATTTCATCTATTTCCCTCCCTGCCGCGCTTCATTTGGTGCCCGTTGAAAATGTCCAAGGAAGTTTTGGTTCTTTCCGCGGGAGTACGCTGGACAGATCCTTTGATTCCTTTTGGGGTTTCTTCTTGCGACCTGAAACCCGAATTTCTATGCCTCTCATATTCATTACTCATGCCCCATCGGGTAAGGGCGCCCATCCAGGAACACATTGCGGGTTCCATTTCGACTCATTCTCCATTGTCCGTCGTTTCCGACTGGGCCGCCTAGGAGGATACGTATGCAGGCCCCACCGATCTCATTAACTAGCTCATTTAGATAGCTTCTCCGCACATGCTAAGCACGAACGGAAAGTACGCCACTGAATTTCGGATAATTCAGCCGCATGTCCGGAAGCAGCCGGAACTTAGTTCGAGACGTTACCTGCAGTACCGCTTGTTCTGCACGGAAGGTATGTGCGACAACCCACATCAGGATTACGAAAGACTCCGTCTACCTATATAATCATGTTCGATTTACCCGTATCTCTCAGCACTCAAGGTGTCCCTTGTACCTCCTATAAATCGCTCTATCATGTTGTTTTCTCTTGAATATCTGTCTATTGCCATGATTTTGATGCCGTTGGTTGGCGCAAACATGCAAGATATAAAAACGCGTGGTACTGTGTCCCAGTAGCTTGTGGTTCTTCCTCGAAATACTGACACGCAAGCTGCCGCAGACCATACCATTGAACGTCGAGTATATTTCCTCTTTTCTCCATTTGCTTTAACAGTTAACATTCCTTATTTTTCAGCTTGCCGACCCGGTGATCGCGATCAATCCCACCGCTGCGAACTTTGGCATGTCAACGGTGGCTCCGGGACGTTTTGTGACGTCGGCGGATGGGACGAAGATTTTCGCAGAGGCTCGCGGTGATCCTTCAAATCCAGCGATAGTCTTCATTCACGGATTTGGAATTGGAGCGATGGCTTTCAACGACATATTTAATGATCCCCTGTGGCTCAACCGAGTATACCTGGTGAGTGAACGGAAGGCTAAATTTCATACAATCTTCATCGCTAATTAGTAATACACAGGTGCGCTACGATACTCGTGGTCATGGGCGAAGCGACAAACCGACCAACGCGGCCGCCTGGGTGTCTCAGCGACTTGCAGAGGACTTTGACGCGGTGGTGTCAAGTTACAATTTGAATAAACCATGGGTATTGGGGTGGTGAGTGCATTGCCACTGGTGGTCAACGGAATATTTTCTTACGTGTATATCCTGGGGCAGGAGCTTCGGCGGTAAAGTCTAAGACTCCATCTCTCTCTATTTCTCACGACGATCTTCATACAGCGGCTCATATTGCAGATATTTTATCTTTCCATCCCCCGAATTACATCTCTGGTGCCATTTACGATGCAGGCTTACCATATCTGGCTGCCCTACCCAACGTCGGCTCACCTGCTGGCTTCACTGTCGTGCCGGGTCTCAATCAGACAACCAATGTCACCCAATTCCAGACTTCGTATATTGATTTCATCAACCTCTGCCACCCTGCCCTCGAGTGGAACTTCTACCTCGGATGCTTCGGAGACGGAATGGTTCAACCGCGCGCCGTTGTTGATTTAAGTTTTACTCGCACACAGAACAGCACCGGTCTGCTCCAAGCCGGGACTTCAGGAGCGTTGGCGTTGTTGGCGATCTTCGGCGGGGATGATAAGGTTGTCCTCAAGCAAGGCATACTTGATGCAATTGCTGGATGGCAGAACTTGACCGTCGTCACCCTCCCGGACGCAGAGCATTTCACATGGATCAGCCGACCGGTGCTCTTTAGGGCGACAGTCTTGAACTGGATTAATGCCTAGTCTGAAGTAGGTCTCGTGTGTGCGGTTGCAATATATTCAAGTTTTATTCATCTAATGCAAATCTGCAGGTCCCGTCGCTACACTGCAAGGAGGGGTTGAATCGAGTTCAAACCTTGGCATTCCGAATCGTATATGTCTCTGTGTAACTGTAACTTCATTGATGAATATCTTCTTCTGAGGACTTGACCAGATGAAATTGAAATTAAAAGCGGACAGACAAACTGCAAGCCAATAACGCTTGCTTGCCATGTGATACACAGAATAATGAATCTGAGACATGTGGCCCTCTGTAAGGCTCCAATCATTCAGTTTTCGTGTAGTGATCCAGGCAAATTAAACGAAAATGGTTTTAAAACAGTTTAAAACAGTTTACAAACGGTAATTTTCGGGAACACCTGAGGGGATGAACTATCAGATGCCGGCCATGTGTGGTATCCTTTGTATTGTACTCCATTGGAGTTTCACACTCATACGGTGAGCACAAGAGGATAATACTGACCTGTAGATTTAGCAATTTAACTGATACGGTGCTCACACTGGATAGAAACAGAGTCCGGGAATAGGTGTTTAACAGTTCAAGCCTCCATGTTCATTGACAAGCACCCAAAAAATTAGTTGGTTGTATATACACAAACTGGGAACATCTAGTCAGGTAGGTTGATGTTTGAAAGGCATTCCAGCAACATTCACGTCCAAGAGCAGCAACCGCGCGCCACGGTGGTGGGTGATTGCGCATCAAACTGATGATGTTGAACCATCAATTACCATAACGGGCCTCAGGGTTGTTGTTCATCGCTTGTCTATTATCCGCCTCTACCCTTTCACCATATTGGGAATTTGATTTGCGGCACCTTTCGGCAGACTGCTTTTTGCCGTGATGTGCCGAGCGAGCTGCCGCCACGGTGCCAATTGGAACTCAGCAAGTCCAGGAAGGGGAAGAAACAACATTTGTATTACATATCTAGGGAGGATATGGATCTATTTGTATTGAGGTGGCACATAGGCTACAAATGAGAAGGATGTGTAGAAGCTAGACGGGGTAGGTGAGAGCTGAGATTCTCGCAGCCGACACACGAGGGCGAACGAGGTGCTGGTACTGCATGACCTTGATGAGCCACTAGTAGCCTTGCCACATGCATGCATGCACACACGTAGGCCCGCTCCTCCCAGACACACCCTGCTGGTGTGGGGAAGCCCCTCCACACTGATACCAAGCATCGCGATGATGTCCTAATCTGCACTGCTCCTCACATCACTGCGCCCAGTTCCTCCGCCGCCACCACCCGAGGTGCTACCCACATGACCTCCCACTGGTAAGGTACATGGCCTCTATTCCTCGATGCGCGAGCGAGCCCCTTCATCCAACTGCTGCAGCCGCTTCTCTCATGTGTGCACTGCGCTTGCTCGTGCGTCACACACCAGAGCACTCTCACACAAACCACCCTTTTCCTGGTGCTCCTCCTCCTCCTCCTGCTTCCGGCCTTTCACCCCTGCTGCTCCCAGTTGACCTCCTACTGGCAAGGTAGACGTGGCCCCTGCTTCGACACGCATTTGGGTAGCTACTATGCTCCCATTCCTCCCGGCTGCACTCAACATCCACTGGTGCCACTGCTCATACTGCTACAACATTGTTCGCAGAAGCCACTCCCCCACACGAGTTCCCTGCATTCGTGATCGGTACGCCCCCATTGCCCGACACCCACCCATTGAGGTAGCAGGCATGGCTTCCCCACAGAACAAAAGGACTCTCGTGACCTTCGTACCACCCCTCATACAGACACCTATTTCAAGTCGCGCAGCTGTGTGGACACAGCCAGCCTCCCCCCGTGTGCTTGCCGAGGTATCCCAGAAAAGAGGGAAAAGAGGGAATATTCAATAGAAGCGGTGACGTACAGGTATCCACGAGAGGCGGCACAAAGGGGGAGTACTGGAGGCCTTGGTAGTCCTATGCATCACAAAGTCAGCATCACATTGTGGATGGAGTGAAATGACAAGAGGAGAGGAGGAGAAAGTCATTGGACACACGGAGCCATCGTGAGCAGTGTAGAATCACAATGAGCAGTGCCAACAACTTTCTGCCAGTGTTGAGATATAATCCTGCACAACAAGAAGGATGGGTGGCATGACGATGACAGCCCGAGTTGGGAGACCGACACCTGGCCGCTGCAAACCACTCTTTGCTGGGTGCTTCTCCTGCTCGCCACCTCCACAGAATTTTGACAGCATAGTGACTCCGAAATTTGCACAGGCTCCAGTAGTTCTCAATCTCTTTCATTAACTGTAGAAGCACCCTTGTGATCCATTGATTGATGTACTCTGAACCTATCAAGAAAACACCAACCAAGACCAAACCTACACACAGAAGTGCGTCAGAATGGAACAGAAGTACTTGAGTATCAGACCCTGGTACAGGGCCTTATAAAAGGTTGCAGGGAATGGAATAGACCTCGGAAATGAGGAGAGAGCATTGAGTCATTTGTAGAAGTTCTTGGAACGAAGTCCAAGTACTTGAGCCTTGTACTGAGTGAACCACAATGGAACCAGAACAGACAGGAAAGCTAGTGGAATGCAACAAGAGTGTTGATGCAAATGGAACCCTTGCTGTGCAAGTGTTCTGGCTAGATCTGATTGAACGAGGGTAGACCTGAACAAACAGGAAGCACAGTAGCACAATGATGTAAAGCTTTGCAGCTATGAGAAATGAACAAGAACAAGTTGCTGGGGTTCTCCAAAGTGAGGTGGATGCTGATTCGAAGTGTAGTGTTACAAGAACAAGCTCCGGGTCGAACTCTGGCGAAGCAGAAGGGTTCGGAGGTCCGTTTGGTATGAGGCCCGTAAATGAAGTGGAATAAAAGTCTATGAGAGGTACAGAATAAACTACGAGCTAGCTACAGTACTTATAGTGTTTTTCCAACCGTGTGAACTAACTACGCTATTGTCTAGGTGGTCGTATTGTGCATGTCCATCCATTGCTGTTAGTGCATGTTAATACTTCCTGACAGCTGTCCGATCTATTCTGTTCGATCATGGGAACTATAAAAATAGTATGGGAAAATGAACTATGCATGTTTCGTGTATGTTCCATGCATGTTCGATCAATCGTCTTTAAATATCCTTCTGTGCGTCTGCCATGCGTTCAAGATCGGAGATCTTGATAATCGAGATCCCTTTGGGTTTAGGGTTTGTCTTATCAGATGTCGGCGTTATCTTATCCGTTATCTTATCTGATGGCGTTGTCACTGAGCGAGATTGTGACATTACCCCCCCTCTAGGATCAACGTCCCTGTTGATCTCAATGGTATCGGCAGTTTCCGGAATATATAATTTCTTCGTTGAGTATTGTTTGGACTCCTCCTTAGTTTTATACCGATGGATTAAATAGTCCCAATATCCGGCCGGAAAGATGGGTAACACCCTTATTTTAATGCCGTGATTCTTCTGGTATTTTTCAAGAATCTTCTTGGCGCCTGGCAATAAATGCCGAACAGGTTCCCATGTTCTTTCTCCGAGGGGATAATCCTTCCACTTTACAAGATACTGATAGCCCTTTCCTCTTTTTCGGTGCTTCAGGATCTCCTCGACTTTGTACCGCTCCTCACCACTTATTATCTTTGGTGGCGGTCTCTTCTCTCTTCTATTCTCGGGTGGTTCCACATACGGTGACAAAAGCGCCTCATTGAAAACCGGATGTGACTGGTCCGTTTCTGGTAATTGCAATTTGTACGCCGATGCTCCGATCTTCTCGAGAATCTCGTACGGCCCGAGTTTAACATCGTCGAGCTTCTTCGTGGGGCGATCCGTGGTGACATTAGTTCCCTTGAACCACACTTTATCGCCGATTTTAAATATAGGCGCAGCCCGATGTTTTTCGTTATAATATTTTTGCATTGATTTTTGGGTTTTCTCAAGAGCCGCTTTTGCTTCATCGCAGATCTTGTTCATTTTCCGAGTAAGTTCGTCTGCTTCCTCGTTCCGGGTCTCCACGGAGTTCTCGATCCCTTTCCAAGGGTGATATCCGGTATTTAAAAAGAAAGGCGAAGCCTTTGTGGACGCATTCTGCTTGTCGTTATAGCAGAATTCTGCCATAGATAACCATTCGGACCAGTCCGATTGCCTATAGTTTACGATAATCCGGAGATATTTCTCGATCTCCTGATTCATCCTTTCCGTCTGACCATCCGTGATGGGATGGTACGCCGTACTCGGGTTCATTTCGATCCCCAGGATCTTATTTAATTCGCGCATAAATCCTGATGTATAGCGCTTGTCTCGGTCCGAAATAATTTTACGAGGGATTCCGTGATATCTAATCACTCGTTCCCGTGTTAATTTTGCAACTCCTTCACTCGAGATCTCCATAGTGGTGGGTTCCACGTGGATCATCTTTGTGAAGGTGTCGACCCAGACTTGGATGGCGTCATAGCCATTGCTCTCCGGGAGCCGTCCGATCAGATCCATAGATATGAGCTGCCAAGGTCCTTCCGCTATCTTGTGCGGGTTTAGTTTGCCTTGGGCAAATCGATCGATGCGTGTCCTCTGACACGCTTCGCATTCTTTTACATATTGCGTGCAATAATTTCCTGTGCGCGGCCACCAGTAATTTCGTTCAACAATTTCCTGCGTTCGGTTCCCTCCGGGATGTCCGAGAATAATAGGATCGTGGTGTAATCCAATAATTTTGTTTCGAAGATCATCGTTTCTTGGAACATAAATTAGGTCATTGTAATAAATGACATCGTCCTTCTTTTCCCATCCAGGTAGTTTCCGTTCGAGCGCTATTTTCACGCTTTTGTCGATCTTCTTCTCTTTTTTGATCAAGTCCATGATCTCGTTTTCCACCCCTTCGAGCACTATTTCCATGGCTCGGAAGTATTCGGGTTTAAGCATAACGACTTGTTCATTGTCGTTGCTTCCTTGATCATGATCCGCCCGTCGTGAGAGTAGATCGGCTTTTCGGTTCATCGCTCCCGGGCGATGATGTAAGGCAAAATTGTACTGGGACAACTCGCCAATCCAGCGGGCCTGCCGGCGATTAAGCTTCTGCGGCTTTTTAAAATACTGGAGGTTCTTGTGATCCGTGAATATGTCGAACGGATGCTTTGCTCCTTGTAATAGGTCACGCCATTCGTCCAGGGCGTGCATAATAGCATACATTTCCTTGTCGTAAATCTCATAATTATGTTCAGTCTTGCTGAGACCGTGCGATATGAAGGCCACAGGTCTCCACACGTTGTTTTGTTCCTGCTCCAGCACAGAACCGACTGCGCCTTCGGATGCATCAGCTTCTACTCGGAAGCGTCCGTCGTCCGTGGGTAACGCCAAAACCACGTCATCAGCTATTCTGTCTTTAAGCTTCTGGAACGTGTCGGCTTGTTCTTGTCCCCAGGACCATTTGGCTTTGCCTGTTAATTTAGTAAGCGGCCTGGCTAAGTCGCTGTAGGCGCGCACAAAGCACCTATAAAAATTTGTGAAGCCGAGAAACACTTGAACCTGTTTCACGCTTTTCGGCTCGGGCCATTCCATGACCCCTTTTATTTTAACAGGGTCCATTCTCATGGAATTATGCGAAATAATTACACCGAGATACTCGATCTCTGTCTTCTCAAACTCGCATTTTTCGGGTTTGAGGAATAGTTTATGTTTTTCAAGCGTCTCTAAGACGCGGCGAACTACAGTCCGGTGTTCCTCCAGGGTTTCCGTATAGATTAGAATATTGTCGAGATAGACGATCACGTGTCCCTCATTGATGAGATCCCTCAAGATATCATTCATCATGGTTTGGAACGTGGCCGGCGAGTTCGTCAACCCGAAAAACATAACCAACGGCTCGAACAATCCCCGATTGGTTCTGAAAGCCGCTTTCCATTTGTCTCCTTCCTTGATCCGTACATTGTTGTAACCCCAGCGGATATCAAGTTTGGAGAAATAAGTAGCCCCGCGGAGTTTATGCACAAGCTCCGAAATGAGTAGTAACGGATAACGATTCTTGATCGTCATCTCGTTAAGTTTCCGATAATCCTGTACCGGGCGAAGGGTTCCGTCCTTCTTTTTAATAAAAAAGAATGCCGATGCCATCAGCGACTTGGATGGCCTAATCCGTCCGCTCTTCAAGTTCTCTTCCAAGAACTCGTTGAGTTTTCCCTGCTCGTCCAGCGAGAGCGGATAGATCTTGCAATCTACAGCCTTCGATCCTGGCTTAAGTTCGATTGCATGATCCCAGGGCCTTTTTTCCGGTAGAGAGTCGAAGGACTCCTTGGCAAATACTTTAACAAAGTCCCTATATTGTCCTGGGATTTTGTCCTCCATCATTTTTTCTTTTTCTGAATTTTCCTTTTCCGCCATCTGCGCAGATTGTGATTGTTTCACGCGCAGATCAATTGCTTCCGCAAAGTCGACCAATAAAATAGATTCCTCCTCAAGGATGTCGTCTCCTCCCGCTTGTACTTTGGGTGTCGTCATGTTGCACTGCTCTGGGCAACGACTGAATAATATCTTCTGATCTCGCCAGTTGATTTCGGGGTTGTGTTTATACAACCAGTCATAACCAATAAATACACGGGCTTTCCCGAGACCGGTGATCAAGAACTTTTGTCGTTCTGCGTGGGAACCGATAGTCATGATCATCTCTACGTAATGAGTGATCTTTCCTTTCGTATTCTCGGTTCCATCGGCGTTTCTTGCCACAATATGACGTTCTAGCTCCTTTTGTTCGAAGCCTTGCGCCTTGGCATAGTCCCGATCCATGCACGTGGTAGTGCATCCGTTGTCAAGAAGCGCGCGTAGCGATCGCTTCTTTCCCGTGTCTAGGGCTTCTAGCCCAATGGTGACCAGCATCTCATGGTGTTCGCGCTGTGTTTGGAACTGTCGAAGTTCTTGTTGAAGGAGGTTCTCGCCCAAGCCCATGGCTCGTCAAGCCTGCCAGCGTGCTGCCTCTTTTTTCTTCAGGCCGAACGGCACCTTCGTTTTCTGGTCCTTTGGCGCTTCCTCCACTTGGACATTGACACTCACGGTTGGTTCGCGTGGTTGTGTGTCCTGTTGGATTGAGCCATCGCCCGCCAGGGGCCCTTGTGTCTCAGTTGTATTACCGGGTTGAGTCCCCGGGGCCGTTTTCATTGTCTTCTTAAATAACGCCCATTCCTGATTGGCGTTGTTTATTTTTTTGTTTTTTAAATTAATTTTCCTGTTTCGATTCTCCATAATACGTGATTGTCTTTTTTCATCAGCAGCTTCTGCGTGTATGCTACTGGGTTTTTCCGTTTTTGTGCTATCGTTGTCCATAACCGCATCAAGCGGTTCAAATTGTCCATATTTCGTCATGGGGGGAGGAGCCGGTGTGGCCGTGGCCGGTCTCCTCTTTAAAAATCCTGCCCGAATTGGGCGCGCGCTTTCTCGAAGAGGTACTTGTAGTCCTCTACCAAGAGTTCTGAAGTGCGCAGCGAGCGCACGTTCACCTTCCCGCGTTCCTTGCGGGGTTTGGGGCACTCTCGTGCCATGTGGCCTTCCTCGCCACAGTTATAACATTTGAAGGCGCCTGCCTTTGTCTTGGACGCATCGACGTCCATGTGATCTCCTCCCTGGGAGATCGGGATCTGGGACCGGTCTTTCGGTCCGTTGTTCGTCTTCGGCTTTCCTGCCGAAGAGTTTTGGTTTGAAGGGGGCGGGGGACCCCACGAGTTCCCTCCCTTCCTTTCTCGGAGTATCCTTTCTCGCTCCATGTTTCCCGCGATTACCTGTAATCGCTTTTTAGGAGACGGGTAGTCTCCCGGGACTTCCGTCCCTCCAGCATATAGCTGCTTCCTGATCTCGTCCCAGACGAGCGACTCCAGGGTTTGACACAAGAACGTGTCGTAAATAGGTAGACCGGGGGTGTATCCGGCCTCTTCGGCAGTCAATTCGAATGACTGCAAAAAGTCGGCGAGGGGGACCTTCCCCTGCCGAGTGTTCATTAGGCGCATGTGCGCCGTCTCCTTGACGTTCGAGTCCTTGAACGTCTTCTCGAGCTCCATGACGAGCCCTTCGAATGTCAGCCCCGGGATGAGGCTGCCGTATCTAAGCGCCTGGTGCTTATAATTTCGTACCCAATTTGAGGCGGGGCAAGCCTTCCCGTCTTCATCTCTCAGTAACGAGAGGGTGAAGAAAATCTTTGTGTGCTCTGAGTTGAATTCAGAGCCGTACACTGCCCCATACGTTGTCAACGTGTCGTACCCGGAGTCCCACCTGGACTTGTCGTTGCCATCGAAGGATGGCGGGGTCTTTGCCAAGACTATCTTAGAAGAGGCCTGTCTGGGCCAGTTCTGGGGAAGCGGCGTATAGCCACTGGGTCGGGGGGGTGTAGGTAACGGCCTTGTTGCCGAGGTTTGCCGAACGGGCGGCGGAGTCATCGGGACGAACGTTCCGTCCGGGGTTCTTCTCCAGACATTCCATGCCGGAGTCGGCTGCCGCTCGGGCGCCTGTTGGGGATATTGAGGCTGGGGGGCCTCGACGTGATACATGGGAGACCCTTGTCTCGACATGGGGGGGGAATAGATGTGGGTGATAAGGCGGGTGGGACGGGGTATTACGACTGGTAGGTCGCGGAGTCGGGTCGGCTGTCTTTCAGGTGCCGAGAAATAATGTTCTGACCCAGATGATGGGGGTGTCGATGCCGAAGAGGTCGGCGGTGATGTCGATGGGACCCTTATTCGAAAGGCCGTGGATTCGGGTCCGCGTTACGCGGGTTGTCGGACGTGGGGGTAGACCGTCTTTTGCGAGAGAAACGTATCGGGGCCTTCTACGACCCTCCCCGTATACACGAGTGAACCCTCTCCGAAGATTTGGTTCGACTCCTTTAGCTACCACAGGCGGTTGACCCAATTTGTGTAGGGCCGCGTCGCAGGGCGCAGTTCTCTTTATTGGACGTTCTAGGGTGATCCCCAGAAGAATGGAAACGGAGGGGGACGGATAGAGGGCAGAGCGTGGGACAGAGGTACTTTACCGTCCTGCTCATTTGGTTGAGATTTGGTGCGTAGATGGTACGCGGAGTATGGAGAGCCTTTCGGCGTAGTGTGTCGGATGGAAGGTACGACGGTATGAAGGGTAGACTTTTATTATGTTACAAGAACAAGCTCCGGGTCGAACTCTGGCGAAGCAGAAGGGTTCGGAGGTCCGTTTGGTATGAGGCTCGTAAATGAAGTGGAATAAAAGTCTATGAGAGGTACAGAATAAACTACGAGCTAGCTACAGTACTTATAGTGTTTTTCCAACCGTGTGAACTAACTACGCTATTGTCTAGGTGGTCGTATTGTGCATGTCCATCCATTGCTGTTAGTGCATGTTGTTAATACTTCCTGACAGCTGTCCGATCTATTCTGTTCGATCATGGGAACTATAAAAATAGTATGGGAAAATGAACTATGCATGTTTCGTGTATGTTCCATGCATGCTCGATCAATCGTCTATAAATATCCTTCTGTACGTCTGCCATGCGTTCAAGATCGGAGATCTTGATAATCGAGATCCCTTTGGGTTTAGGGTTTGTCTTATCAGATGTCGGCGTTATCTTATCCGTTATCTTATCTGATGGCGTTGTCACTGAGCGAGATTGTGACATGTAGACAGTCACAGACAGTAGTGGGTTCCGATCCCAAGCACTTCAGACAGTGGTGGGTTCCGATCCCAAGCTTTTTAACACTAGTGGGTTCTGTTCCCAAGCTCTTCACAACAAAACCCAAACAACCAAGTGCGGTGATAGGGCGTGTACCAAAACACGCATGAAAACACCAGTTTTTATTTCATTTTGAACCTATTAGTGGGCAGAAGTGAGGCATTAGTTTATGAGCGTACACCCTCCCTGGGGTGGTAGGCTACACTATTGATGGCCGAAAGTCAGTGTAACAAACCAATTATGAAGAGTTGAGTAGACTTGACAAGGCAGCCCAAAAAGGCTGTTGCGGCCTGACTATGAGATTCAACACTGAGCTATAGACAGCGGTGGTAAACCACTGTTTTACGTGCTGGAGGTGAAACAACAGGGAACTATATGGGATTATTGGCTTACCGCTTCAAGCGGTCTCTGAATGGTCTGACGACTACTGAAGAAGATCAAAGATGAAGTTGGAGTCAGATAGATGAAGTCAGAGTCAGTGTAATGACTTTAGGGCTGGCTTTGTAATGTTGCCTGGTATCAAGCCGCTGGATGTTTTATCGAGCCGCTGGATACTGGATCGAGCTGCCAGATACTTATAGAGTCATTCCATGACTTTGGTGGTTGGTCTTAAAGGCAATAATGCATCGAGCCGCTGGACAATTTATCGGGCCGCTGGATATATCGGGCCACTAGACACATTTATCTAGCCGCTGGATATCTAGTGGCGTCTCAATGGATTAGATTGAGCAGAAGACGTGTTACTGGGTTCAAGCCAGTGTCATAGGATATGACTAGTGCTGCACCGGGCAGATCTAGCCGCTGAAAAGATGCGATCTTCGCATCAAGGCCAGCCGATATGAATGATGAGGATTGACAGTCCAGTATCGGGCCGCCAGATAGTTACTGGAACACAATATTGGGCTGCTGATATTTTATCAAGCCGCTGGATATTCAGTACAGGTTCTACTGGGCTGGTGAAGTGCGGGACTGATACAGAAGTGGAATAGGACTTAACAGAAATGACTAAGGCTGACTCGCTCAGTCAGAAAGATGGAAACCAAGACAACTAAGCACATCTTATGGCGTGCTAGAGAAATACATGTGGACTAGCCCCGGTAGCAGGTCATAATACCCATGGTTGAGAATGCCTTCTACGCCATTGGCCATTCACTACTCGGGCTCCCACCCTTTACTGTTCCTATTCATTCCGTCTATCTCCTTTACTTCTCTCTGAAATGTATAAAAGCCAGCTGTGTACTCTGTATTAGCCAGTAAACTATCCCCCCAGATATACGGGCAATATAGTAGACTCTAGATTTGTTTGGAAAGATATCAGAGATTTGAAGACGCACAGATAAAGATTGTAAGACACGGGACATTGACGGGACAATACCATTGCCCAGATATAAGTGTTACGCATTCAACCTTGGTGAAGAGACCCGCCAGACTTAGGTCTCACGCAATTCAATTGTGAAGAGCCAGTTTAGAACGTAAACTCACACCTCGAACTAGAGTGGCCGCCAGCAGTGTAAGCGTGAGCACACTAGCCCCGCCCTCACCATCTGTGTAACTGCACCTGCTTGTTGATTGCCGCCATTCTCGCAAGAGAGTTACGAGTCAAGTGTCCGTCCGCCGAAAGTCTGCCTACCTATTCTGCTTCTTGGCTAGCTGCCAGTTAGTGTTAGGGTCTGACGCTCACAAGGAAACTGAAGACTTTGGACAAGTCAAGGGTTTACTTGAGTCTTGATATACTGTTGGTGTGAAGTCCCTGCTACCCCAGCATAACCGTGCTCAGACCGCATAGTTTGCTATTGAAACAGAGTCTTATAAAACCTTTGCACACCCTCTTGACGGGTGATACGTACCCTACTTCCCCGAACACACACACACGAGCATTAGGATCGGATTAGTGTTTTGTTTTGATTTTGGTTGGATTGTGATTAGTGACTAGCTCGCTTCACTCTCTAGTTGATTTCATTAGATTTCACGGCCGCACCCTAGTGCACCGTTTCAGCGGACTCAGCACAATCCCAACAATTCCAGTCACTTTCAGACTATTCCAGACAAACGGCAGGTTGGTTTCCAAAGATTCTGAACACACAAAATAAAGGTTCCAAGCCAAGATGAGTTCTAAGAGACACCTTGTTCAAACTCCCTGGTATCTGCCCAATTTGCAAGTGTTTCCGCCTACTAGCCATGGGGTGATTCCGTGAAGCCGCCCAAGATGCTCCTGCTACTAAATACAAAACCATGAAACACATGGAAACATCCGAGAATAAGTATGAGTAAACAGTCTGTTTATCTGTCCGACTTCCGTGTATCCATCATAGGAATGGGTATCTGAGTCCATGCTGAGCACGCCATCCTGGTGTGATCCTGTGTACATGTATGATTGGTCAGACTGTGCCCGAGCCATCGCAACCGATCCCCTATATCAATCTTGACTGTATATACTGTTCCTTCCAACGCCAGTGCCTTCCCATCTACTGGAATGTCTGGAACAGAAGCTCCCAGTTTGTAGCTCTTCAGGGATACCACATTCAAAGTACTTCCCAGTATAGGTACTTGGTCCAGGAGCTAACGAGTGTAGAGTGATCAGACCCTCGCTTAGTGACCATCCCTTATCTGGAATGCCTGGGATGGCGTGGAACAATCAAGATGTGATGTTCTCAGCCCCTTCCAGTGATCATCTGATCAGAATGTCCCTTGTCCAACACACCACAACAGGATTCCAGTCTGTCCCCGTCTAGTCCCACGAACGGGAATAGAGTAGACTTCACGTTCCACTTGTTCTGTGGGCTACACATCTCCTACAGGTTTCGGAGCGAGCACATACCAATGGTTTCAGAGTGTTCCTTCCTGTTCCCATCCATTACTCAGTGGTTCCTGCCCAGCCAGCTACTGATGTTTCTGGAGCGTAGCCTGGCACATGTCTTGCCATGAAAATGCGAAAAAGCGAAGATTTCATGGGTGGACAAATCCCGGCCTATCACCGTGAATGTGGCTCTGGTGTTGTACCTTTCTTATATATGGATCCCTCAGGCCATCAGTTGTTTTCAAGGTTTACTACCTTGAACTGAATTCTGGAGAGTCTCAGACTGTCCAATGCCCACTCGAAAACAATAATTGGAGTCAGATCCAAAATCTCCGAGAACCCTGAGATGATTTGAATCACATCACCGCAACTTGAACCAGTCATATATTAAATGTCCTCTTGTGAGTTGTAACATCACGCAGGGCATCCAGTGAGCTTATTGGCCAAAGTCCACTGAACTGAACTTCGGCCAATTATCATTCAAGGCCTGTGTCCTACTGCTGGGTAGTTTGAATTGTAGATTGAACCAGTATGCCAAATACCCACTCATGCCGCAACACAACAAAGGAAGTCAACATGAAGGAGTGAGTTTCCCCAACAATTGTTTTTAGTCCTGTCACAGTGGCAAGTCTTTACCTACTTCATAAACCTTCACAGACTCCTTCCTCAGCACTTTGTTTACGGGCTCTCTGAATGCCCTCGAACACATGTTGTTATATATTTCGTGCCCTAGGTACACTCAAATTTAAAAATGCATCGCTCTGCTGAATATTTACTGTGGGAGGCAATGAACAAAAAAATTGCAGGCAACCAAAAAAGTTGTGCGTGCAAATTGTCTTTATCTTCTGGGCAGCATCTATATATATCTTGTGGGATGCCACGATTTCTCTGCAAGTTAAGCGACATCTTGATCCTTATCTCTTTTGTGCGGGCGGGATCTAATTATTGATATTTGGGGCGGTAAGTCTGAAATCACTTCTTTATCTTGTAGCGGAATAAATATGCACTTCAGGCCTTTGTCTCAAGATATCCTTCCCTCAACTCATACATAAAAAAAGGTCCAAATTCTTTTCATTCAACAATTGGTAAAGACTGATCATTTAGTTACACCAAGATTCTGGACATCATGAGCAAGCTCATCTGCTTTGATACTGTCAGGGGAACCCCCGCTCAACACGCCTTTCTGGCCTTTCCGCCCGTTCCGGCTATTTCTCCGGCTATTTTTCCGGCTATTTCTCTGGCCTCCGCTCCGGCCTCTCTGGCTATCCCTCCGGCTCCCAACCTTCCGCCCACCTGTTCTCGTTGGCACATACTATGCGACCAGGCCCGCGATCATTGTAGATACCTCTGGACACGTGCTACTGGGTAGTTACTAATTCGTATATAAGGTTTCACCTAGCGTGAGAATCCTCATCCTTTCTTCTCTTCGGATTCCCCTGCTAGGTGCGTAGTATTCCCGCTCCTGTATTATAGTCCCTATACTTATAGATACGAGCCCAATTCACATGTCCAAATGGTGCTGGTAGATTCCACTTTCCTAACATGGCTTCTGCAACTGCTCTCCTTCCATGTCATGCACACTTTTCATCACAGCGGGCTTGCTCATCAAGACGTCTGAGATGCTATAACTTGTTTACAGCTAATGTCAGAACTGAAGGCGAGAATGAAAATTTTCTGTTTTGGGAATTTCGTCACACCGACCGATTTCCTCATATCTCCCTGAGTTTTGGTCAGATTACCTCGAAATATATACTGTTCTTTCAGAATAATTCGTGTGTAATTAGTGAGGTAAAGGAAATCACAAAAAGTATTTTATCTTTCCATTTGGCACCTAAGGTGTTGTTTCTGTTGAATACCTCCTTGCAGCGTGGGCACTTGTTCAAACACATTAAATTTTTGGGAGGGAAAGCTTACATGCAATATGAGGGTGATGTCGCTAGAATTATGATTTTCTTCTCCATTGAGACACTATTGGTTCGGAAGTAATCTTTTGATCAAAAATTGTTCAACTCCCCGCAACCTCTTCAATATGGAACCAAAGTCAAACCTAAAACAACACAGGACATCACATTTGACGTCTCCTTCAGGCTATATGCTTGAATTGTCCTAGTTATCCTTGTGCTGGCTTTGCTGGAGGTGGTAAATCTAACAGCTCAGATTTGGATATAGTCTTTCTATGCATGTTTTTGAGCCATTTGAGAGTCTAGGCTAAAGGAGACATCAAATTAGATGTCCTGCATAGATTTAGGTTTGGCTTTGGTTTCATATTGAAGAGGTTACAGGGAGTTGAAAAATTTTGATCAAAAGATTACTTCTGAGCCAATAGTGTCTCAACGGAGAAGAAGATCATAATTCTGACAACATCACCCTCTTCATATTGCATGTAAGCTTTCCCTCCCAAAAAATTTAATGTTTTGAACAAGTGCTCACCTTGCAAGGTGTTGAACAGAAATTGAGGCCTAGTACCAAATGGAGAAATGAAATGCATTTTCGTGTTTTCCTTTACATCACTAATTGCGCACAAATTATTCTAAAAGAATGGTATATGTTTCGAGGTAATCTGGACAAAGCTCAGGGAGATATGAGGGAATCGGTCAGTGCAACAAAAAAGTTTCCAAAACAGAAATTTTTCATTTGCGTCTTCGGTTCCGACATTAGCTGTAAGAGTGCTTCGACATTATGAAAGAAAATCACCGCACCAAAGTGGCTTCACCCCTAACTTTAAACATGCAGTAGAGATGACACTGGACTTTTTGAACACCCTGAGCAAAAATTGCAATGTTGAACAACACAAGCACTTCGACTGAATTGCCTGACTGAATACTGGAGCAAGGAACATTAACCTCCAATTTCTGTGAACTATGTCAGCAGAGGTTTACTAAAATATAGAACAATTTACCTGGAGTCTTCATTGATCCCAATCAAGTTTGCCACTTCAACCTCATTATTGGTAGTGTACACAAAACCATCCCTTGCCCAACAATTTATGTATCCGTTCACATCCAAACAAGTTGGGATGTCGATGACAGAGAAAACATTGTGTTCAGCAGGAGTCATGAGCTGAGTACTTGCAATCATAACATGACAATGGCCACCAAGTGCCACAGATGCCAGCAGTGCAGTGATATTTCAACCTGCTTCAAGCATGAAATTGGAAATGAGGTCAACTGACTTTACAGCATCTTGGAAGATAGAATCGCCTAGATCAGTGATTGTAATGCTCTGCATCAAGTGACGTGGCCCCAAATGTATACTCAGCCGGTGAAATGGTGCACTAGGGTGTGGCCATGAAATCTAATGGATTCAACTAGAGAGTGAAGCGAACTAGTCACTCAACACAAACCAACTAAAACCCAAAACAAATCACAAATCCTAATCCTAATACTTGTGTGTGTGTGTGTTCGGGGAGGTAGGGGATGTATCACCCGTGAAGAGGGTGTGCGAGGTTGGAATAAGGCTTTGTTTCAATACAACTATGTGGTTTAAGCACAGTTATGCTGGGGTAGCAGGGACTTTATGCCAACAGAATATCAAGACTCAAGTAAAACCTTAGACTGTTCAAGTCTTCAGTTTCTTTGTGAGCAGCAGAACCTAACACTAATGGAAACTAGCCAAGAAGCAGAAGGTAGGACAGACTATCAACAGACACTACTTCAATATCAGCCAAACTTGCACGAATTGTGGCAGTATCAATGAGACAGGGGCAGTTACACAGAAGGTGGGGACTGGGCCAATCACGTGGACGGTTACGCTGAAGGCAGCGGTCTCACTTCTATTTAACAAGGCTTAACCTGGAGGCCTAAAGCGCTGCTACAGGGGGACAAGTTGAATAGGTTGAACAGGGGCTCTTATATCAATGCAGTTGTAGTCTTTTCAACATCCTGTATCTTCTAATTTTTTTGTGTGTCTTCAAACCTATCTGATTGCTTTTGGCAAATCTAGAGTCTACTATATTGCCTGTATGTCTGGGGGATAGTCTACTGGCTAATACAGAGTACACAGGTGGCTTTTACACATTTTAGAGAGACATAAAGGAGATAGAAGGAATAACTAGGAACAATAAAGGGTGGGATGACCCTTATAAATCTGTCTTGTTTTCACTAATCTCTGATATCCGACAGGAGTTCTTCAGCTAGCTGTCATACTACTAGTCATATACCCTGAACCCTGCCACGTGCTTGTATCTGTCTCATTTATATTCAGATTCTTGTAAAGTATTTAAGTGGATAGTTATGGGAAGGAAGCCAGTGAATTGTACCCCACCTATTGGATGTGAAGCTACTAGACCTTCGTGCTTAACCGGTCGAGTAGTAATTCATTCGGAGACATCCAGAAGTTATACCATGTTTTGTTTACATTCCCTCAAAATATTATTTGTGTTGGATTTGGATCTTTATAAACTACATGTGGACATATTGGATAAACAGAATGGACACATGGAATATAAGGAAACAGATTGGACTTGACAATTGGTGTATAATTTCACAAAGATTAGCAACCGCAGATACTATTAAGAATCAGAATTTCATAAGAATCACTTATGTTTCACATCGGAGTACAACCTCCAAACCCCAACCTGCATCACAAAAAACCGTTGAATATAAAATATTGTCTGACCATCCATGATTGCGCCTAGAACAGTCTCAAGCAATTTATCTACACAACTTGTGGACCTATAAGTCTTGCTTTCAAGAACAGAACTAAAGTTCGAATTGCCACAGTCTATACTGGATTGTAACCCGCATTATTGAACCACACATTAATTTACAAGGTTTGGTTTGTGGTTGTTTCACCACTGGCCCCATAGTCACCATTTCACCGTGCCCCTTGATCATGTGCATGATCCCTGTAATATTTGAAGACATACAAGACAGAACCTCCACTTTGCTCTGGTTTGATGTAATCCAAAGTGAATTTCAAACAGCATGAACTTCAAGTGCCTGTGGGCCGTGTACGAGTGGGCAGAAAGAGTGGGCACAACACGCCCATTGTCCATGAAATGTGGACCTAACCGAGATTAGCTTGGGAGTCGCCAGCTGAAGGGAATTCAGCACTATTGCGCAACTCCAGAAGCCCTACAGGAACAGCAGGCGGTCTTTTCAAGGAATTGCTGTCAGGGACCAGCTAAGGCACAAGCTGAAAAAACAGAAACCCATGCTCAGCAATGCACTCATGGAGGAAGTATATGAAAGGGTGAGGAGAAGAGAAGAAAGAAGGAGGGAGGATGGACGGAGTGACGGAATTTATTCATTCATGGAGGGGGTAAGGACTCGGGGGAAAAAGTTCGGGTATATACCTTGATTAGCAAAGTTAACTCATCGGTCCCGACTTGAGATTAAAGGTGCGATACTTCACTCACAGGGATCTTGACCTTCTTGCATTTCTTTTGGACGGACCCAGGTGAAGATATTTAAGTCGGTGCTGTGAGGCTTCGTGAGTATGTCATCTGGAGGAAGTGAAAAAAATGGGGAAAAGTGCAGGGGCACATGCCTCACCTTATGTAGGACACACCCCCATGCTTCGCATCACACCAGTCCAGAGTGCAGGTGTTCCTGGCACCTGAATTGGGACAGACTCCAGAATGCGGAGCCCCCACCCTCTTCTGAACCATAGAAGTGAACCCACTCACGCAACTGGGGATTACACCTCCCGAATAGCTTCAAGCCCTAGTTCGCCTGTATGGCGCTGAGCACAAAGTAGAGCGCATTGTTGGTAGTACCATGCAGGTTGAGCAAGATGCTGCTGCCCATAAATGTGTTAGTTAGTCTTATTCTCCTGATGATGACAGTCGACACCAAATGTAATTGGAGGGTAAGAGAAGAGAGGATCGCGAAGCAACAAAGGAAGACGGATGCAAAAACAAGAGATGTCAGAATGCGCTTGATGTGCTGAGGGACAGTGTTGTAGATCATCAGCAGGTGTTGTTCAAGACGTCGTCTGGCAGAGCATGATGTAGTTTTGTGTGTGGTACCCCAGAGTAGAGATTTTGTGGTGGATGGATGCAGAGCATGGAAGAATTGATCTGGTCTTGGTCGATAGGGACCCAACTCTCAAGAAAGAAAAGTGTCTGCTCCGGCTTGTGAACTTGAAGGGCTTCAATGCCAAACCAAATTATTGATGTGTAGTGGGAGATGGGTAGTCTCTATAACCGATACTCTATATTGATGACGACAAGTAAGTATCAATATAGAGTCTGTTAGCAAACACAACCATCTTGTTGGCCGACCCATCATTTTCTTGCGGCCTTGTTCTCGGACACCTTCTCAGGCAATAATTCTGCAAATATTTGAGCATGTAGAGGTCCTTCTAATGAGACAAATCTTCCCTTACACCTAAGCGATTGGTGCAGCTATTGTGATGATATCAGATAGATTTGTGAACAACAGCTTATCTAATCATTTTTTTGCTAGATCATGGATTGAAGGATTGACTAGCCAAACACTTAAATCTTGCTGGAGGATATCTTCCATCTCATTTCATAAAGCTGCACAGAGTGTTTTACATATATTCATATTGTATTCATTGTGGTACGAAGGAAAGAAACGCTAGTGGGCACAGCCACCTGATTGAGTAATCAGTCGGTCGGCCAACAGCATGATCGTGTTTGCTATAAGACTAGGAGATGGGGTTGGATAAATGACCTTGATAAAGTCTTGGTGCACAAAGCCACAGTTTTTCGTCGCAAGGGAGGCGGTTGGGTAAGGATTGCTGCGGGGATGGTGGCAGGAGGAAAAGAAGAAGCGAATGGCACTGCAGCAGACGGCTCTTTCGAGGTATAAAAGCGTAGATGTGGGCAAGAGGTTAAGTTGGCCAGAAAGCCGAGGAAGCCCAAACCGGACAGATGAGGGCTAGAGACACAGAGATTAAAAGCACAGTCCGTAGCAGACCACGAGGACGCTGTGCTGAAGCAAAAGTAGGTTAATCAAGCCTTATGGAGTAAAAACGCAACAGGTGCAACGTGATGGGCACCGCCAAACGAGCAAAATCTTAAAGAACGGTTAATATCAAGCTGCACTGGGGGCACTTCCATACGGGCGACGGCACGCCGTGGGACATGGATAGATATACTTGTATTAAGGGACGGGTGAGTGGTAGGTGCATCTTTTATGATGTATGTTGCGGATGAGAGAAAGAGTGGGGTCGACATCAGGACGAGGTGTGGGCACGGATCACGAGGTGGTGCGCCATAAGGTTCTGACCATTTCCATTTATAAACATTTATACACGTTTTTAACCGTTTTTTTTTCCACTTAATTTAGCCAAGGGTTCAAACAGTTTGTAAACTGTTTTCGAAATGGTTAAACAGCTACCAAAGTTGAACCACCTCGAGAGGTTAGACAGACAAAGATCTGGGTGCATCTTGGGTGTCAAGATGTTTCCTGAGGTGTGTTTCAACCCCCTTAAAAGAAAACCATTGATATATCCATTACTGTCGCGCTCAACGGCGGGACACATTCCCGTTATGGTAATTGATGGTTCAACATCATCAGTTTGATACGCAATCACCCACCGCCGCGGCACGCGGTTGTCTGCTCTTGGACGTGAATATGCTAGAATGCTTTTCAAAAATCAACCTGCCTGACTAAATGTTCCCAGTTTGTGTATATACAACCAGCTAATTTTTTTGGTGGTTCTCAATGAACATGGAGGCTTGAACTGTTAAGCACCCGTTGCTGAGCTCCGTTTCTATCCAGTGTGAGTACTGTATGAGTTAAATTGCTAAATATACAGGTCAGTATTATCGCCTTGTGCTCACCGTAGGAGTGTGAAACTCCAAGGGAGTACAATACAAAGGATACCACACATAGCCGGCATCTGATAGTTCATCCTCTCAGGTGTACCCAAAAATTACCATTTGTAAACTGTTTTAACCTGTTTTCAAACCATTTCCGTTTAATTTACCCAGATCACTACACGAAAACTGAATGATTGGAGCCTTAGTGCACCATTCACTCAGCTCTCGTGCCTTGGTAAAGGCGCAGGCATACTATAGAGCCCCGTGATGGTGGAAACATGGCTGCGGAGGAGCTAGTTGATACATATCCTTCAATACTGCGCCGCTGCTCACCCTCCTTTCTTTGCGAGGGATTCTCATGGGCACAGGTGTACACAAGCAAGCTGAAAGAATCTATATGAAGTTTGATTAAACAATCTGCATCTCAACGGAAAATCAGGTTTGAACCTTGATTGTTTAGTCACATGAAAGGAGACAGGGAGGGCCAGGGGCATTGGTGTAGGACAGATGTTCTGTTTAAGCAAGGGTTGTTAATCATGGATAATCATGGTTCATGTTCAAACATGAACATGAACATGAACAAAAACAATGTTCATCAGGGCTCAAAGGTGAAAATATGCCAACCAGGGGACTCGAACGGGTGACCTCCCCAAAACCTAGAAAATCGGAGAGAAGGCACCATAACCACTAGGCCATGCAACCATTGCAAACTGCCTACCAGCCTGGAATAAACCAGGTAATAATTAACATTTGGACTTGGACTTTTTGCAACCAACTTACAACACAGACAAGAACTTTTTTGCTCTCCACTTTAATTTTCTGCTCACTAATAACACTGGTACATCCAAATAAGTGGGGAGGATCATTGAGATCTTCATTTCACTGATACAAGTTCACTGATAAACTTATAGGTTAGAAAAAAAAATGGGTCTCACAGTATTCAAAGTGTAGGAATTTGGACAATGACACAATTTAAACAATGCTCTAAATGATAGGGACCTGGAGGATTCAAGAAACTGCAGGAGCCCTTTTGAATGTGCTGTTGAACACATTGCCCACTGTGGACAAATCGTTTGTAGCTTTACTTTCATACAAGTGGCTGCTCAGCCTCCTTGTGGCAATTGATTGCTGATCATCACATGGTTCCCAAGAATTGTGTTGGGTAGGAGGGTGCAATGGTGATCTGGACAGCACTCCAAAAGCTGTTGTGGGCCTTACCAAATTGTATTCAATCTGCTCACTATACTACAGCATGACACATTGTGAACAGTACTTCTCTCAAATTCTGCCCACTCTCTGGTTCCTTCCCATCGTCTGATAGCACCATTATCCACCAAACACTGCTAGATCCCTGTTCCTGGGGTGTGTACTTCTCTGTTAAGTTTTGGTGCACTTTAGGTGCACTTTGAAACCAAAAGGATTGAATTAGGGAAAGCCAAGCTGAATCAGATGCCAGTTCAGTGCACACACCAGATATCCAGTGCCAAAACCCAGATCTGAAAAAAACCCAGATCCGAAAAAACCCAGATCCGAAAAAAATCCATTTTGAGCCGTGACTGTGGGGCCTCTCAGCTGAGTTTTTTTTTATAGAATACCTGCATGGACTAGAAGTATTTTAGTGTAAAAAAACTGAGCCTATCCCACTGGTTTGCACGCACAAGCACCAACAACTGCCAAAACTGGCCAATTTTGTCAGTTGCAGTCAAGTGTTGAACTCCAAGCTGTTTCTCTACCTATTTCTCCTGCTGGCAGCGTGTCCCTTGCAGTCGACCCCTGTGGCTGCATGAGGGAGGCATCTTTGTGTGTGTAGTTGATGCATGATGTGTTTGACATCACTGTGATCTCGCATCACCGGCATTTTTCGGATCTAGGTCAAACTCGTAATTCGGCCAAATAAGTACAGGCACCGTGCCATTAGGGTTGGACACGGGTCAGCCTGCAGGTACTAAACACCCAACCTGTACCCGTACCCGGCATTTCCGTACCCGGCGCGGGTCGGGTCCAAAACCCGTACGGGTCTACCCGCAGGTGGTCACCTACCCGCGGGTTTTCAGACCCGTACGGGTTACCCGTCGTGAACTTGTGAAAAGTGACTCAAATTCACAAAGGATATAACATTGAACACCAAAACTATAACAAGTTGAAACTAGCTGACGACTTGGGCCGTAGAAGAAGTGCGACTTTTCTTGTGTTGAGGATGGTCAAAGGCCTTTTCAATTGTGGTAGCAACTTTTTTGGCAGTGTTCTTGACTTTGCCGAGGACCTTGGATGCCTTGGATGCATGAGAAGAAGCAGAGCCCGAAATTTGGCTTGTGCCACTGCTAGGATCGTGGCGAGGAGGCATGGTCAAGTGGGGGTGGTTGAAAAACTGTGCCGAATTTATAGGAGACGTTTGGGTGATCTGTACTCGGTGGCGGGGCGGGTTTGACTCAATAAATCCGATAATAATACCTTGCTCTCGTTGATTTATCCGATGGGAGACCGACTTTACTCACCATATTTCACAAATACGAGGATGACACAGGGTTCAAGTTGCATTTGCTTCGAGTTTCGAGCACGACAGAGCAGCTTTTGAGTCAGTTAATCTGACAAAAAGGTGATAATACGCTCACTTCGCTCATTTATAAGGCGGGAGACCAATTTACACATGGAATATCACGCACATGAGGGTTGGACTTGGAGTGCGCGAGTTAGGATCGCCATCATGTGCTTCGGCCATGGTGTGTTTGATGGCCAATCAACCATTGGCCCGTGCGGAAAGTTTGCCCAAGCTGCACGCAGACAGCAGAAAAACGGGTTCAAAAACCCGTGGAAACCCGCGGGTATATGGGTCGGGTATACGGAAATGGCATGGGTTGGGAAATACCAACCCGTACCTGTACCCGTGATTACCCGTGAACCAAACCCGCAGGTAGACCCGGTACCCGTGTCCAACCCTACGTGCCATACAACTGCTCAATTAAAAATCTTGAAAATATTTGAGGGTACGCTTCAGGCTATATACTGTAGCTTAGCCGACTCAGAACTTTGAAATTATCTCTCACAGCCATAAAACAGGGGGTCAACTTTTGTTTTTCGGATCCAGGTTTTGGCACTGTAATTCTGAAGCATCAGATTAGGAAAATATTCAACTTGAATGAAAACCATCAGAATTGGCTTAGTTTTGGTTCACATGAAACCCAATTCCATTCTAGAAGTAAGAGATGCCATTACTCTGCTCTGGCTTGCAAAAATGGGAACAGAAAAAAAAACTGTTACATTTGATGGTACAATCAATCTGAATGTGATGGTTCTAAATAGCTAAAGACATTATTAGTAGTCAGTGTTCAATTGGGTTGAGGCATGAGATCATAGATGGGATATCTGAATTGAAAAACCGACACAAAGTGGTATGGACGGGATGGGAAAGAGAACACATTGACTGTTGTTGCCTGACTCCTTGAGTTCAGATGACCAGTGCAAGAGAAAGTGAATGGTACCTACTTCTAGCCAGATCCATAACCAGCATATACGCAAGTCACATGAAAACAAATGGAAAGGAAAGAGAAAAATCAACTTTGCTGTCAGAGCTTCTTGCGTGTGTCAATTGAGGGGCAGAAATGAGTCGACTTGGGAGTGAACCAGTTCCAATACACAACAAAGAGGAAGGTGAATAAACTTACCTTAGCTTTGACTTCTAAAGTGCTGAAACCACTGTACAAGTTCGTCAGACGTAGTCTGATCAAATTGAGGGATACATAATCAAATCCAAAAAGAAAAGGGAATACCAAGATCCCAGACTCAGAGGCCAAAGCACTTGTCCAGCCTTGATTGTGTTGGTACTAGTTTGAAAAGGATGGAAAAATTAAGTAGTATAAATTAAGGTTAAGTCTTATGAGTCTTGTGTATTTAGTCTGGGTTGATCTTGATGTCTGCCAGGTGGCTTTGAGTTGATCCTTGGCCTTGACTTTTGGAACTGCAGCCTTTGTGGCAGGGATGGTGGGGGAGAAAGTGGAGCTAAATTAGTCTGGTTGTGCACAAGCCATTTGAGCCATCTGATAGCTTTTTTGGTGTGCACACCATATGGCTAATGGCTTGTATGGAGTATGGAACTGTGTTTCGATTGACCATCTTCATTTTCATTTGACCCATCCATGATTTCTAAATTCTAGTCAGCATTTAGCTTTGGTGGTCCAGCACTCAATTGGACTCAAAATTCAGCATTCCGGCTTTTTTGTCCTGTGTTAGCAAGCTATTAAAGCCTGAAGGTGGGTGTGCGGTAATGCATGAGCACACATTACAATGGAGATCCTTTATGAACAAAAGTCATCAGGGATGTGGAAAGCCATACAAGCCACTAGCCATATATTTGTGCACTGCAAAAAAGCCATCAGATGGCGCATATAGCTGTGCAAAACTTCACTATTAAGCAGTCTCTTTTGAGTTGGCTTTTGAGCGCAGAACTAATGATGTGAAAGTTGCATGAAGGTGCATCATGGCACACAGCCTATTGAAGGTCTGGAATTGCAGAAAGGTAATACCTTGAGGCGACTTTTCTTGGTTGAAATGCAGTTGAACTGAGCCAGAAAGTTGGGTCTACAGAGTGATACTGAAAGATGCTATTTGACTGGTGAAAAGCCTTGAAAAGCTCGAAAGTGGCAGAGGACTTCTGAAAATTGCACAGCAGTGGCACGTGAATATAAACAGGTGCATACTGATACAACCCATCTGCTTAATACATGAGCTGAGGTATTTCAGATATCAGCTCAGGTTGTCTGAAATACAACCAGCCTATGTGTACACAGTGCCTGATACACAGACTCTGAGTCTAAGCAATGGAGGTATAAGTGCAGGTGTATGAGTCAGTCCAATGCATCCCAAATTCTGATCTGGTACATTTGTATCAGGGAACCCCCACTCTGCCACTTTTTGCTCTGTCCTCAGGCCCATCCTCAGCTCCAGCACCTTTGGCTTCAGCACCTTCAGTTCTGTCGTCCAGCCCATCCTTGGCTCCGACACCTCCGTCCTTAGACCTGTCCGCTCTGGCACTCACCTCAGCCCCGACAACCTTGGCTCCCATCCGATTCTGCTCTTCACGCTGGCACATATTATGGGACCAAGCCTGTGATCATTGTAGATATCTCTGGACACATGCTACTGGGTAGTACCTAATAGTATTTAAATTTCACCTAGCATGGGAATCTCCATCCTTTCTTCTCTTGGGATTCCCCCGCTAGGTGCGTAGTATTCCTGCTTCTGTACTTGTACCTATATTTATACTTTGGATTCCCCCACTAGTTTCCACACCCTGTGCCAAGCTTAGAGTTGGCCTTACAGTTTAAGTTGGGTGAAGGCGAAGACTAAATGTGGACATGGACAAAGGCTAGTGTGGAAGACTATGAGGGACATGTGAATGTAATATTTTCATCACTCAATACATTCTTTTCATCTCTAGTGTCCATTCACACCATTCATTGTGTTCAACACTCCTTCAACTCTATTTCTTCTTGTAGTGGCCCGATACTTGATTGGATCATTTTCACAACCCCCCCTCCTAGTATATAAACCACAGTTGTATTTATCTTGCTTTGGGGTGAATCCCACCCTTGAAACAGTCACCTTGTGTTCGGTCTACTCAATCTCTCATGTGGCAGATCTCACTCCTTGCACATCTGTCACATTGTGAGTATGTGATCCAAGTATAAGCCAGAAGGGAGTGGCAGATAAAATTAGGGCAGTGAAATTTTGACAGTGGAGTGGACTGATGAATTCTGGCACAAGGTTATGGGCAATTGAGGGTTCTGAATCTGGGACTGCAACCATTACCAGAAGACCCACACCCAACCAAGAAGCTTTTTGGAGTGTTTTTATAAAATGGTGGGATACGAAATGTCACAGGTTTTTTTACCTGTTAATTTGAGTGAGGTCTGAAGATACTCAATGCATGCCACCAGCATTGGCACCTGGATTGACTGAATAAGATGTTGTGAAAAGTAAAACATGAGATTTTATGAAGGAGAGGATAAGAACCCATCTGGGTTCCAGGATCTCCCCAAGCAAGGCACAGGGAAGTCAGCACACTGTATTACCATCTAATGATGATCTTCTCCAGAACTTATTGAATATTTGAACATACCAGTGTTACTAGTGAGCAAAAAATTATAGTTCCTACACTTTGAATACTGTGAGACCCATTTTTTTTTCTAACCTATAAGTTTATCAGTGAACTTGTATCAGTGAAATGAAGATCTCAATGATCCTCCCCACTTATTTGGATGTACCAGTGTTATTAGTGAGCAGAAAATTAAAGTGGAGAGCAAAAAAGTTCTTGTCTGTGTTGTAAGTTGGTTGCAAAAAGTCCAAGTCCAAATGTTAATTATTACTGGTTTATTCCAGGCTGGTAAGCAGCTTGCAATGGTTGCATGGCCTAGTGGTTATAGTGCCTTCTCTCCGATTTTCTCGGTTTTGGGGAGGTCACCCGTTCGAGTCCCCTGGTTGGCATATTTTCACAAGCCCTGATGAACATTGTTTTTGCTCATGTTCATGTTTGAACATGAACCATGATTATCCATGATTAACAACCCTTGCTTAAACAGAACATCTGTCCTACACCAATGCCCCTGGCCCTCCCTGTCTCCTTTCATGTGACTAAACAATCAAGGTTCAAACCTGATTTTCCGTTGAGATGCAGATTGTTTAATCAAACTTCATATGGTTACTGCAACAAGTCATACGGAACGGACTGTCATCGCGTCGTCAGTACAGCACTGTACGACAGAAAGATAATAAATGTATGCACACTCGGTGTATGGTGGAATAAACGGTGATGACTGGGTAAAAAAAAAGTCAGTGGAGAACAACTAGACTTTAAAATTTGCTTACCTGTGATCACGGCCTCAAGGGCACGCCGTCGATGGTAACATGGCCAGAGACAGGCCACATCAAGTCACCAACTTCGACCTTGCACCTGCCAGCTGAGGATGGATGCGTGGAGGTGATACTATACCTGTCCCGCACTGCGGTATTTCATTGGCGGATGGAGTCAGCATGCCAAGGAAGGGAACGAGGTAACGGACATACTGTCTGCACGGCAGCACCACCCACAATGCAGTGCCCGACGTCACATCCATGCATTTGGTCTGCGAGGGTCGTGATTGTTAGCGTTAACAGTGTGTGATTGAGTAATGATTGACGCCCGAAATGAAGGCGAAACCAAGTCTGGCGACGCCGCGCAGGGACGTCGCGAAGAAAATGAAATCGAAGACGGAGAACTCACAATAAACGGTCATAGTGCTCTTCCAATTTCGCCTGCAGCGTCCCATCCGTGCATCATTGTCGAGGGGCCACTCCTCCGATGCAGACGGATACTATTGGAATACGGTTGGCGCGATGACCACTCTTCATGCAGTTCAAATCCGAGACGCGAATAGAGTATTTGGACGCACATGGTTCGAGGACGAACCGGCCCCCGAGATTAATGCGGTTGATACGGTCAACGACTCATGTCCAGCTCTCGTTCAGCGCGGGTCTCTGGCTGTTCGGTTTTGCGCCGGATGCAAAAGAGTTTGCCAAGTCCGCGAGCCCTGTGCGAGATACGAGTTCAGTGAGGGGAAGAAAAAAAAAAGAAGCGGAAAACGCACAATACCCCCAAATGCATTATTATAGAAAAATGACTTCCAATTGCCCGTGGTGACCGTGGTTCCGTCGGTCGCAGCCTGGACAGTCTTCCCCGCCTAACCAAGGTAGGAGTAGCTTATGATAGACGTGGGACGTTAGAACAAATAAGATATGGAGGAAAGAGACAGAGGAAGTGAATTACGAGGAAGGAAGATGTGGGAAAGAGAAAAAAGTTTGTTATTGTGTCGACAAGCAAAACTGGATTATTCTACTGAGAGACCCCGATTCCAGGAGAAACCCCTGTTCGGAAAGTTGTTCTATGTGGGAACCCAAATTCCAAGGGTTTCTTTTGGCGGCAGAGATCCCCGAATGGAAGTGTGTTAGCCCGGCGCCGGCCGTGATAGTCCCATATGGCTTTGGTTCACACACCGTTCAACTCGGATCCCAGCAATATTTTGAAGCTCAATTAGTACGTGAAACTATTTCAAATGAATCAGAGTCAACTTGAGGGCGCTCATTCATAGCTTTGAAGCTCAGGCATTGATCTTCAGACTGATACAAAGATCGTAAGAACTGTGTATCAAGAAGATTATTTGATACAAACAAACACAGATCCAATCTACGACTGCAAAGGACAATTCGAACGGTTTTATCCTTCCTTCCGACAGAGACTGCACTTGTAGGACCTTCCAACCCTGGATTTTTTCGGAGGGAAAGGAGTCGACACTGGTTCTGAAGCAACCTCTAGATTATTGCGCGCAACTCTAGTCACACCACCACCTCTCTGTCGACCCTCACGAGCGTTTTTGAGCCGAGCAGTACGTGGTCGGCCCTTGTGTGAAATAACAGGTGGATTCATCATCTGCTCTTGCTGAGTTTCATGTAAATTTCTCTGACTATTCACAGTGCCATTGAAGTCAGTTAATTTGTTAGAGCGGAGATCTGATAACATACTGCAGGGTTTCCAGACTTTGGATGAGTTCTTTCACCTGTTCTTGAGTCTGTATACCTGCGATCAATGGACGGATTGTAGATTGCATATTGTGGAACACATCGCGAGCCGGCAGTGTTTGTATCCGAGGAGGTGGGGTGGCGTCATGAGATGTGCTGTCCAGAGGATTAGAGGCGAATGCAGAACGTATGGTCTTCGCAGGAAGCTTGAATTCTTGGGGACCAAGCTCGTGAGTGCGACATTCAGCCGGAGCCAATTCAACAGCTGCTCCGGGATCCTGATACCACTTGCACATAATTTTGGTAAATAAAATTGAACTGAATTCAGGCACGTACCTCGGACGAATCAAAGAGATGTGGAAAGGTAAGTTTTGCACATCGATCCAGGCACTGAAAAAGTAGCGGCATGGAATGCCCAGATTGGACGGCATACAACAGTCACAGATGTATCTCCCATCTGACAGGGATGTAGAAGGGACAGGGCCATTCATGGTCCAACCAGACAGGCGGCCTAGCACATAATTAGCCAAATGGAGTCACAGCATTCGGAAAAAGGAGGTAAAGCGACGCAGCCAGTGGAATTTATCTCGCGAGCGACAGGTCAAAGGTTTCAAATAGTCAGTCATTACAATTTGGGGTGACTCAAGATGAACAGGTCTTGACACACAGTATGGCACAACCCTTTACGAGTATACCATGCACTACCCCGTTTCGAACCATACCTCAATAGACGGATTGCCATAAAGCCGCTGTCGCCAAGCAGAAGCAGGTCGATTTTTTTTTTTTGACCCTATCATATTAGACCAGAAAAGGAGAAATAGGCACGATTTCATGCCCTAGTGTCACCCCACCCCTCGCGCTATAAGTTGCACAAGGTTCTAATCCAATTTCTGCCCTCTAAACGGACGCTGCTCACAGTTCACCCATGTTCATGAACGGTTTGCTTCACATGTCCCCTAAGGCTCTCGCTTGCTCTCGGCAAAGTTCTGTGTTGTATACTCCAATTAACGGCATCGGACAATTTGCGGCACCCATGCCGTCTTCCACCTTCAGGGACAGTTTGTGATCGCCGCGAAAATTATGAGATCCTCAAGTGACGGCGGGGATGAGAGGCTCAGGGTATAGACACTCAAAAGAAAATCCCGAGCTCTCTCGGACATCTTCGTCTTCCTTGCGATGTCAGATCTTCCGCCCTTGGATGCCATTACTGGGTTTGTCCTGCGACTCTTGAGAATTCAATGTCCCATTTCCTATAGTGCTCTTCTACTCGGTACATGGGCAAGCATTGTACGTACCTCATCGCTCAATGGTTCGTGGATTGGGCTGACCTCAAGCTTTTAGGCCCTGTACATAGCCGAGGCCATTCAAGCAATGTACTATTTCCGCCATTTTAAAGACGACGATTGGAAGCTGAAAGCAAGTTTTCGTGCACGCGCCGGTATCATGTCCTGTCTAAACATTTGGGAAGGCATTCGTGGCATCAGCATTCATCATCGACACCCTGTCTTTAGGTGGCGATTGTGCCAGTATATATCTCGTTCGTGGTTAATTTGTTTCGGATTCTAAACTCACACTAAGTAGTACACTATAACTCATGCCGGTATGTTCAAGGAATTCAACCTGACATGCTTGTTGATACTTCGCTGTTTTCAACAGGTGATTTGGCATACCTGGCCAAAGGAAACTTCGTGTGTCACAGCCCCGAGCATTCCCATCTCGCTTTTCATTTATGTGTCAAAGGGCACTCCGGTACTGATTATTTCCACCGGCATAGTTGCCATCCACGTCCAGAGCTTCCTCATCATCCGATATTGGCGATTGTAAGCCCCGTCGACTATTGGGCCCTTTCATCGGCATTAACTTCGCCTCACAGCACCCACAACACTGCATTGTCTGTCTTCATGGGGTGCCTTGCACTCGCTTCGGTATGTAAAACAAACTGTCCTGCTCTTCGTTCGAGATGGGTTTTTACTCAAGCCTTCTGCTCACAGCTAGCTAGCAACCTGGAGACTGGATTCGTTGTCGTGTTTTTCCCAGACTTAAAGGACCGCACAAAGGTCAAAATCTCCTCAATGTGCGCCTCTACCCTTTTTTCTCCGCATCTGACAAGAGTGACCGGTTGCGCACAGCGTCTACATAATCACTGAAGTGGCCGCCGACGTCTTAATCGCGGCGTCGATGATTTGGGAACTCTGGAGGGTGCAGTCTAGGATCCGCATTACACAACGCCGGTACGTGGTGATTCTTCATTATTGCATATTCCATGTAGATATTCGAGCGACAGAATCAAGAACACTCTCAGGCGTATCATCATATTGTCGTTTCAAAGTGGCGCTACGGCTGCGGGGATTACGATCACGGGTCTCATCATGTGAGTGGTCTGCATATGTTTATTCAAAATTTTACGATAAACCTTGCTGGTAGATTTTTGGCACATGACAAAACTAACATTGCAGCCGGCATTCTGGGGACGCTCCGTCGTGTCTACATTCTTAGCATGGTATGTCTTTCATTTGTTCCCGGGAAACTTAATTCAGCCCGCTCCCTGCTGTTTGACAGCTCTTGAATCTCAACATCCGAAAATCTACCAGGACGGAAACAAGCGCAGGTACCACTTCCGGCCTCCGTACTCCCGGCGGTGGAACAGTGGAGAACTCAAAGGGAACAATAAGCAGCATTCGTGAGGCTCCATCGTCGTGGCAGTTCCTTGTTAATTCGGTATTTCTTCAGGATTTAACCAAACCTCTGTATGGGCTTCCTCTTTAGGCCATGATATGAGATCTGATTATTTCAGCTCGCACGTTTTTCACATAGACAGACCGGGAGTGAAGCTGTGACAGACGCATTAAAAAGCATGGTGTGCCACATATCCCATCATCCCCCTCGACACCTCCTCATCCATATTCATATTTGATCCTCAGGTCGACATGGATAATATCCCAGAAGAGGTGGAGATGAACTCAATCTCTAACAAACGACCGGGATCCACCGATGAGTGATTCCCTATGCAAGTGGCAGCATCTGAATCCTTAGTCTTCTATCGCGACATATCTTGCGGACCTTTACCATCATTACTATATTATTTAGCCCCATAAGTATACATGTACAAGCCGCTACTCGTGAATAAATTCACGGGGCTGTGCTGCTTTCTCTGTGGAGTGTCGGCTGGTTAGTTAGTTCCCACCTAGGTTACAGTGTTTCCTATTCGCTTGCAACAGTTGCTTGTTTCCTGCTTGCCCGTTGCTTCATCCCCTCTTGCCGGCTGATTGTTCCCCGCCTGCCTGCTTGCCCGTTTGTTCCTTGCCTTCTGAAAGCGGAGGGTTCTGCCTTTAATCGACGCTTGATTGGTAGTTGCAAGTTAGTTGATAGCCAGCGGTGAGTATTAAATGATCTTATCTGACCAGGGTGGGATGTTCTAGGGTGTAATAATTGGAAGGTGGTTCCCCACCTTAGTATGGAGGGATGATATATCACCGACCTCTAATCGTCGGAAGGCAAGTTAGAGGGCATCTTGATATATCATGTATGCTGAGCTTTTGGGCTATCAATAAATTAATTTGTACTGTTGTTGCTGTGCTCCAAGACGACGAGGAATATCCGCATTTTGATGGCATCGACAAAGATCTTCTCGACGTCCCGATCAAATGCGATCAAATGTCGTCGACGTCGCCGGCAACAACGACAACGAAATTTACTTCAAAATATCCCGAAAAATCTCGAAAAAAATGTAGCATCTGGAGTGTGTAAGTAGGATACATGTGAGATGGCAAGTAAGTACAATAAAGATACTCCGGGACGTAAAATGCGGTTTTAAGTGAAATTGTGCTACAGTTGTCACTGTCTTAACCCATACCCTACAGTTTAGCCCCAATACTATGGGTTACCGCAGGTATGGGTTTGGAGAGCCGTGGGGATTTCCTCGGCAGCTTCCGGCAGCCTTTCCGGCGGCAAAATCAGCACAAAATGTAACACAAACCGTAAAATTAATTAAAAACTTGCATTGTTTTGGTGCTTCAAATGGCTTTTCTCTGTTTAAAAGCAGTCATTAGTTACCGTGGCTGAGATTTGATCGATTTGATCGATTTGATCTGTGAAGTGGTGTCTATCGGGCTGTGGAGCTAGTGAAGTGTTGAACTGAAGTCAACATTGGGTACTAAATCAATTCCCAATGGCTTCAATTTGTATTTAATTGTGATATATCATGAGATTGAACTACTTGAACCCCAAACTAGCACCGAACCTATCCAGAATTTCACAAAACCTATGGGTTGTCTGGCGGAAAAATGTATGGATTATGGGGTACCACAGAGTTATGGGTTTTAATTGAGAACAGTCAGTGTTTGCGCAAAAATTCATGGTATTTTACAGGTTATGGGCTATAGGGGTTATGGGTTAAGACAGTGACGACTGTCCATCAATTTGTATGCATTCGTGCCGCCAGAACATATGCTGTAGCGATGGAGCAGGCCATAGTGGACTCATTTGTGAGACTCTATGCAAGCACAGTATTACCTGTGCATCTGGGAGCCATCGGACCACACCCGATTCCAGCGCCGCCATGCTGCCCCACCTCGGGCATTGGTACACGTCGTGCCCAATTCCAGTGCTGCCATGCTGCTGCAGCTCGGCCTTCATTCTTGGGTGGATCTCCTGCATTGCCACGTGGCACATTGTGCACCCCACGTTGCTGCACATCCATTGGGCTTCCCCATTGCTCTCCCTTCCCCTCTGGTGCTAGGGTAGGGAGGGTGGTGGCACCATTGCAATGCTTGCGCATTGCTCCGCATCTGCCCCTCTCCCAGCGCTGCTTCCCAAGCCCATCCGCCATGTATGCCTAGCCCTCCAAGATGGTGGTCATTCGCAATGAGCCCCCACTTATACTATCCATTGCACTCCCTGCAGGCAATGAGGAGCTGTATTGCAGCGGTGCAGGCTTGCCACACTACTCCCACCCACCTGCAACAATACCAGACGACCTGGGTGCGCTCATGTGGCACCAACCGATGGCAGTGTGGGGCAGGAGGCACAAAGCATCCAGGGAGGTAGATCATCCTAGGGGTGGGGAACAACAGGTGTACGAGGTGGTACACAGCACGGTAAATGGGTGAGGGATTAAGGCTGTTAGCATGCTGGTAAGGGGTGGAAAATCATGGAAGGTAAGCATAAAACAATGATTCTAGGTACTGTAGACACACCTAAGATCACAATCTACCCAATCTTCATGCTCTCTCCAAAAATTTCATGGCCAACACGATTTTGAATATAAATGACCATATTCCAAGGGCTATGGTCCCCATAGAGGTAGAGAAACTTGTAAAAAAAGTTCTTTGGATGATTCCTCAACAGCTATGGGTAAGGTATAGTGCATATAGATACAGTCAACATCCCAAAAGTAAGGCCAATTTTCTCAAAATTCATGTGTTAAGCAATATGTGGGCAGTTCAGGCCTTATCCCTTCCATGAATTTGTAGATAGAGATGTTATGAAGATGCTAATAAGATTTCAAGGGGATCCAGGTGGAACTGAAGGAGGAGTTGTCCCTGCAAAGCCACCAAGTAGTTGCCATCACTTTTGATGGCCAATGCTGATCGCATTTTCACTGAACGAATACACTCTCTGCATTCTTCCTGTTACCCAGTTAGGTGGTTCCAGTCAAAGCTAAGAGGTATTTCTAAAGATTCATGCTCCTGATACCATTAGTATATGAACAAAAATGGGATTGCTTGAGACTGTGCCTGATATCCAACAAATATGTAGCACTGGAACTGTAACCTGTATGGGAAGTACAAGAAACAATTCCAGGCCATCTGATATTCCCCATTTCAGCCGCAATTTAGGAGTGACTAATATTGTGACTGATACTCAATATATCAGTGTTGATTTACGTGCATCCGGAGATGCCGTAAAGCCAAATCGGCATGACTGATACTATCACCTGATTCTTCCTGTATCAGATCCATGGCTGATACTGCTGCTGATAAAGGCTTTACAGCATCTTCAGATATAAATCAATGCTAATACGTGGAGTATCAGTTGCAATATTAGTCACTCCTAAATTGCAGCTGAAATGGGGAATATTGGATGACCTGGAATTGTTTCTTGTACTTCCCATACAGGTTGCAGTTCCAGTGCTACACATTTGTTGGATATCAGGTACAATTTCAAGCAATCTTATTTTTGTTCATATACTAATGGTATCAGGAGCATCTTCAGGAGCACCAAGACATCATATTTTCTGGAGTGATATACATATCCTAGTAATTATTTGGTGTATTTATTTCGAGAATTTGCCCTTATTTGGGATGTTGACAGTATGTGTATGCACTATACCTTACTCACAGAAGTTGAGATTGTGGCCCACTGAGAGGTACCCACCTATTCAGAAATAGTGCAATGCTGAGTGGGTTCCTATTGCTGATTATTCACACCATTTGCTTAAAGAACGGTTAATGTGATGCATTTAGTGCTGACATAATACCTTTTGACTTCGAGATTCTAATCTTCCACTGTGTATTTTGAATCTCTCTCCACTTGTTTTTTCAACTTTCATGAGTCTGACTTCTTATTCCTGTTTCAAATTTAGTGTATCATTTCATAACACTGGTTGGGAGATTCAAATTTTTCAGCACAATTTACAGCGAAAAATGTCATTTGTTTTGCAGACATTTTTCAATGAAAAAATGGTGAAATTTTCAAAGCTTTTTCACCACTTTTCCGGTCTGAGGTGATAAACTTAAAAGAAAGTTGAAAGGGGTGAAAAAGGTTTGAAAATTTCACTGTTTTTTTCAGTGACAAATGTCTGAAAAACAATCGACATTTTTCACCGTAAGTTGTGCTGAAAAATTTGAATCTCCTAACCAGTGTAAGATCATGTCCAACGGTTGACCAACAATCAAGCTGAACATCAAATCCTCAATATTATCGGAAGTCTTGTGTACGCCGGACAAGCACAGCCACAACATATGTGTCCAATAAGGGTAAGAGCAGCAACACACAATATACTACTCTTGGCTGTCATCTATGAGGTTTAGTTTGCAGCCATTGCCGGACCTTTGGCTCATTCCCAGTTGGCTCAATGCCAATTTTTTCTACCCCACATTACTTATAGGCTCTGTAGGTCTTCCAAACAAACAAACCCGGCTGAAAGAGCATGGATCCGGGCATTTTTCGGATTTGGGTTTTGACACTGTACAATCATGGTGCCTCTGCTGAATTGTAAGCAAAATACACACAATAAGGGTTTGCTAAATACTGGCATGCTGTTGCACTACATCACCCAAACAAACCCACCCACACTCCCTTTCCTATCTCCAAGGGTTTGGTGTGACTGGATCCAGTGTTCCAACACAGTTTGCATTGCTTTCCAACACATCTGTTGTTTCATTACTGTGTGTGCCCCATTGGTTCTAAAGTGCTGTAAAAATTCACTAGCATGTGATTGGAGTCTTAAAACCCGATTCACCCTGCCCCATAATGTCTGTACCATCGGTGTTGAGATGCGTGCCAAAATCATGGCAATAAAGTATCTCTGTTATATGCAGGTGTGTGTGCATCACGGGAAGACTCCCATTTAACATGACTACAATGTTTTATCACCCCAGAAGCATGATGGTGATGCTTCTGAGTCCTCACGAGATATGCATCCACTGCTGCCAGCATGCCAATTCAAAAATCGCTTTCTGGTGTTCTGTTGGTGATTGCCATAGATTCAGCTGCAGCACCATATTGAATCTGCAATTTTTCTATGTTTAATGAACACCCACTCACTTGACTGCAGGGCTTGAAGCTGCTGTTCATTGTGGTGTAAGTACCGGAAAAGGCTGTGCAACCTGTTTGAGCGTGTTTTGACCCTGCTGATGCATTTTAGTTTACTACTACTAATCAACTTAATCCAACCGCTATCCTCGTCTAAAAGATCCCTCAGACTTCCATCTATCCATGGAACAAACAATATCATCTTCCAGCTCAATTTATCGACCTTGAGGCTAAAATACTCAATGTAGCCGGAGAAGCTGCGCCAAGGCTGTGCAGGTCGAGCACACAGACAAGTCATTGGGTCTATGTCAAGTAAAAAGTTGATTACTGCCTACTCTAAGACACCGGAAGTAGGTAGGGTGGAACACACATCACAAAAAACATGTTTTGCTCAACCATCCTTCCCCCTTTTATGTTCATCATTTTGCAAGTTGCTACAACACTGTTTGCTCTACCTTACTTTGTTTTTGAGCAGGCTGGCATTGTCGCCGACCTGCCAGCAGCTTTCCTCAGCTCCGGGATTATCAAGCTCTGGGGGCCTTGCATTGTGTTCCTCTCCACTGTTGGTCAAAATAAATTGACCCAATGATTCGTATCCTCCAAGCTTGCACCATGGATTCTCATGTTTTATGCTACTCTGATTCACCTCATACTCACCTGTCCCCTGAGGTCCTTCCTCAAATACTGCTTTGGTTGGCATTCACAAGCCAACGGCACTTCCAACTAACTGCTGCATCTCAAACCACGGAGTTTGAGTCTCCCGCATTTTCGAATTGGTCTGTTTCTACAAACCCCAAGCTAAACTGAGGTTTCACCCTGACATCAGTTGGTAGAATGCAAAGAGGTGGCCTCATTGAGTTCCTCAATGCACCTGGCAGCAATACTGTGGGTGGCTGGTGATATGTCTGAAGTCCTTTGCATATGGCTGTGCACAGCCACATTATCTTGTAGAAAGTGCCATGACCAGTTGGTGTTTTGTTTTCGGTTAAAGGGAAAATAAAAAATAAAAATAAAAAAGTACAGGTTATGCTGTGTGCAGCATTGGCCTCTCCCCAAGTCAGTCGGTGTCTGCCTGATGGGGTGGTGATTACTGACAGACCATATACGGATACTTACTTATTCGTCATCCATTTCTGGTCCGTAACAGAGACTAGAATCAAGCCCTCCCCAGCATATGCAATTACCATTCACTGTATCATACATGAACATTTTGTTCTCAGTAGCCTATGAACCCGTTTCTAGGTTGTTTGCGGGTCAGGCATGTTCAAAGTAGAATTAGATTCAAGGCAGATTTTCAACTGGCAAGCATTATCTCATAGCACCAAAACAAACGGCGCAGCAGACCATAAGCTTTGTGGTGGAAGAATTTCGGCGGAGAAAATGAATTTGTTCCAGAGCACATGGATGAGTCTTGAGGGAATCAAACCCTCTCGAGCACATGTATTCCACTACCCATTACCCATCTGTCATGCTCGGTAACCAATAGACCTGTTTCTGAGCTGGCTTGCAGATATGGTCGATCCCAGGCAAGCCAAATCCAACCAATACATCACAAATGAGGGCGAGGGAATATGGTATTATCGAGAACAAAGGCAGACTTTTTCAACCTGCTTTTTTGGTGTGAGAAAAATGCTGTAAAAAGTTCATAACATACATGGATCTCGAGGGAATCAAACCCTTGTCCTCGGTAACCCATAGACCCATTTCTTAGTTGGTTTACAGGTCGGATTGAGTCATGCATGGTTGAAGTTGAATCGGGGACAGAAGGAAAACAGGTTTGCAATTTCCTGGGCTCCGAGGTGTTGGTTCGCAGCATATGCTGTAGGTTGAGGCAGTATGCGTGAGTGCAAAGTTTGGATGTGAGATGAAGATCAGCATGGAGGAAGCAGAGTAGTGAGCAGGAGGCATACCGCAGCAGCTCTGTCCTGTGTACATGTAAAACGTCAACCACCTCGAATCCTTGCAAGTCTGAAACCCGAAGATACTGATAAAGTGTGAGTGGGTGGGGTGGCTAGAAATGCAATCAGATTGTGATTATTGGGCACGCTCACCCTCATGTGTTGTTTTAGTTCATTCCTACTCCACCCTCTGCCCAGCAGGCTTCAGCTCTTGCATCCTCCACTGCTTCGCCTACCGCCCACCAGGTCCTAGCAGCCTCCTGACCTCAAAAGGTCTGGCACACCTCACGCCTTAACGAACCCCTCCACACCATGCAGCCACTCAAGATATTCCTGCACATAGTAGTTAGCGTCGAATCAACATCACACCTAACCTTCAACAGGCGAGGTACATGAAACTGGATGAGCCAGACTTAAGTTACAACTGAATGTATCCCCCTCCACACTCATGAGTTCTGCAGAACTCAAGTTTGTTCGAGGCTCCCCCCAGCATATTATGCGCCTGTACCCATGGTTCCACCCCTGCTCTCAAACTTAAGGGTGAAGACCAAAATGGAACTTAAGTTCGGCGGTGGGTGTGCACAGGTTGGTTGTACCCTCTTTACACTTGCGGAACTTAAGTTTGCATGTGAACTTGAGTCTTACCCTCCACTTGAGCTCCAATATAACTCAAGTTCCCATGTAAACTTAAGTTAGATGTTTGTAATCAAGTAGATTCTACTTATTCAATACTTGTGCACAGGGCTGTGCTCTATGGGATTGCACAACCACCAGTGTAATCGACTTGACCTGACTCTGCAACCCTGTGGCAAAGGTCCAACTCACCATGCTTAATGTGACTAGAGCATGCCTTTGTGCATGCACGTGCGATACCATCAGCCTGTTCCTTGTCGCACCCCCGTTCTCGAGCTTGCACCTATACTGGGCACGACATGAACCGGCTCGGGACAAGTGGCACAGAAGGCAGGGAGAGGGAAGCAACAGAAACAGGAGGAGGGGAAAGTGTGAGTGACGCACCTTGGCTGACCCCACTTTCCATTATTCTGTTCTGTGGATTTGATGTTGTCAATAGGACCATAGCACTGAACTGGTATTGTAAGCAAATCAGCGAGTGGACGAGTGGCAAGTCCTAGTTGTGTATGTACCTCCTCCCACACATAGTTCTCGTCATTGAACACAATCCCACAATGCAGCGCGTTGCTATGTGTGCCGTGTCATAGGTCAGTGAACACCGGGGAAGTGCGCACACAATACATGGACATACCTGGAGATACTTGCAAAGACACAGCAGGGCCATGCACTGGTCCGCATCCTCAGTCAGAACTGGTGTTGCCCCGTGTCAACCCGCAAATGCCATTAAGTGTCAGCTGTTCAGATGTGAGCAGGGAGCAGATGGGTAGAATGAGACTTGGTGGTCAGTAGATGGGGCTGGCATGCTAAACAAAACAGTGGGGACAACGAACAGCACAGGTGCGATGAGGTGGCATGGAGATGGTGAGAGGAAGAGAAGAGATGTCACGGTAGTAACACGACAGTGATTTGGTTTGATCACTGTGTGCTGCATCAATGACCATTGTCTATTGCTTGATCAGTGATCTCTTCTTGCTCCTGACTTCCACCTTCATCGCTGCTAGTGCCACTCACCCTTTGCCAATCCCACCCACTGCCTGGGACTGCATGTCCAAGATTATTGGTGCCGGTATTCTCAGGACTTGACTTCCGTGTCAGTTGGCAACTCGGTGCTGCCTAGCGAGGGGTGGCAACTGAAGGGTGGCACTGTATGTGGATATTTTTCAGAAACAACAAATTATTCTCTTGTTCATCTTCATCTCAATTTTTAGATCAGTGTTTGCAAGACTGTACTGGTGCGCACTCATGTTTATTTTCATCTTTGGGTGAATTTCATTCCCAGTCCGGCTGTTGGAGTGGAACTAAAGTTATGCCTTCAGAACTTAAGCTGTGGTGTAACTCAAGTTGGGCAGAAACTCAAGTTGTATAGGGACTCAAGTTTTCCTATTCCTTCAGTTTTGTCGCCCCACTCAAGTTCGGCACTCTGATTTCTTCAGCTCGGTGGCGAACTGGAGTTCTGTGGGACTTGAGTACTCATTCACGGTGACTTAAGTACTTGATTATGTTTTTTTTATATATTCCTATGTGATCTTGGGTTTTGTCACAACTTAAGTTGTCCACAAACTTAAGATATGAGAACTCAAGTCCTGAATTCTATGTAGGATACAGGTAGCATATATGGTAAATGAACTTAAGTTCTGCAGAACTCATGAGTGTGGAGGGGGATATATTTGGTTGGAACTTAAGTTGAGCTAATAAATTAGTTGGAGGTACAAGCTCAAAAGTGTTGAAGCACCTGCTTAGGGTAGACTAACCCAACCCCTCCTCTTGAAAATAAAACGGAACAACAAAGGAGGTCCGAAGATGCTTCGAAAGAAGAAGTCCCGTCGCTCACTCGCACAACATCATCGCACCAAATCACCGCACATCGAATGCGCCGCTTCCTCACTCTCTGGGCCATGCTCCCATTCACCCTTCTCCTTCTCGCTCTCTCCAAAACACCCTCCTCCTCCCCCTTCGCTCTCCAAAACCAACAAAAGAACACAAACAGCACTCACCCTCAGCTCCTTCCCCAGCGCATACCGCGGCACGAACCCCGCCAGCGCGCCGTCAACGCCGCACTCGCGCAGGTACGCCTCGAAGGCATCGTTCAGGGCGGGGTCGAGGAATTCGAACTGGGGAGTTGTCAGTATCATGCTGGAGTCAGTCAATCCAAAAAGAGGAAATGAAAATCAAAGAGGCAGAGTGGGGAGGCGGAGCGTGGATGTAGGGCAGAGGAGATAAGTCTAATTGAAGCGGAAGGAAGTGGAATTTAACGGAGGAGCACTCACCAACGGCCACGTTCACAACATCCTTCTCTGCCGGTCGCTTGCAGTGCTCAGCTCTGCCGCGCGTCCCTGTAGTACGCGATGTTAGCGACGTCGAACGCCCCGTCGGCGCAGTAGAGGTCTGCGTGCAGGGCGCCGAGGTGTGGGCTGCGCATACATGGGTGTTAGCACATCTCAAATTTGCGGGGGGATCAGGTGAAAGCAAAAGCGAAAGGCGATGGAAGTAGCCGCGGGGAAGGAGGAGGCGCACGGACGCACCTTCGTAATCGCCACCGACGCACGCAGCGCCGGCTTGTCTCCACGCGTGGCCCCCTCGTCGTCCGTGGCCTCAGGCTCGTCCTCGTCGGGGATGGACTGGAGGTTTCGCAATGGAGAACATGATGCGGATGCTGTGTGTTATTAAGGAAAGGAGGGAAGAACGGCACAACGCAAATTGCCTCTGGTCCCCGAACCGGCACGCGGGGAACACCTCGTCGTTCGCCGGCGTGTCCTGGATCGATCGTCCCGCTCATCCAACATTAGCCACAGAGGGACGAAAGCTGCAAGATGGAAGATACAACGTACCTCCCACCCGCCCTCCTGGAGGAACCCCACGAGGTCCATGGGCACAGAGCCGACTTGCACGTCGACCTGATGGACCTCCGCCTCGTACGAGATTTCCGTGCGCAGCTTTTGGGCCAGCAGCATCGTTGCTGCCGTTGCAAATTCAGAAGGGCAGATCAGGGGGCAGGCCCCGGCAAGGATAGGAGGAGACGTATTTCATAACGAGGTTGCGAATGGGAACTTGGGAAGTCAGTGCAAGAGACTAGTATTAGACGACGACGCAGGCTTGTTACCGCCTTTGAGCGCCGGCGTGGACGCGGCGAAGCCACGGCATCGGGCGGGCAGCGGGCAGCGCCAGGCGCAGCTTCGTTAGTTGACGGACGGTGCGGAAGGCAATTCGCGGTGTTTGGCAACGGCGCGGAAAAGAAATTTGTTGACGCGTTGTTCTACCAGCGAGACGCGATCACGTGTACGTATGAGACGCGGACACGTGGACGTTAGGCATCGATATGAACGCGTCCGCATCCGTGGTTCCATCCCATCCCCGCGCCGCCGTGGCAGCAGCAACTCTCCAAACAAGAAGCTGTACGGGGCTATGGGAGACTGAGCACGACAAATGACTGGATTCCTCTATACATGTGCTCAAGAGGGTTCAATTCCCTCGACACCCATTCAGTCCAGGTATCCTTTTGTGATCGGGTTGAGACACATAATAGCTACCTTCCAGCTACATAGATCTTTCTTTCTTTCAAGTCCGTTTCCTGCCCAAATCATCAGCGGTCTGCACTCCGACCCAAGCTTCAAGTTGAATCATGCCCCATTCAACACACCCTTGCATTAACGAAAACACGGGTCTGTAGGTCACCGCGCACACGAAATCGGCATATCCATAAGACGGTCCCGTACACACGTGCTGGAGAGGGTTTGATTCTCTCTAGACCTATAGTGTAAACAATGAGTCACTTTTCCTTTTCCTGCCTCGCCCGAAAAGCCAATTTCGTAATTCTGTTCTGCTGTACCGCTTCCGTGGCCAGACCCCTGTTGATGCCACTGGTCAAGTAAGCTGCTTTTGAATTATTTCCAGAATGCCAACCGTGCGTGCATCCCCTACCTAACCAACCAACCAGAAAACCATCTCCGAAACGGGTCTATCGGTCACTGAGCACGACACGTGTTGGCGCGCATTCTGAATACACTGTGCTCGTGAAGGTGCGATCTCCTCGAGACATCCATTCGTTAAGCGCTGTCTTTTTTGCCCTTGAACGAGCTGCACATCAATAAAATGCAACTACGACAGAGCGGCAGGTTTTGTCGTCTTCATCTTATCTTACTTATCCTCGTTCGTGCACTTGAGCTATAATTACAGTCTCGAGTCTCGACTCTGCGTCTAAATTTTGAATCCTAACCGATCCTTAACTGGAACAGCAACGGGTCTATGGGTTGCTGAGCACGAATTGTGGCGTGAATCTCCAAAACAGTAAGCGCTCGGGAGGGTTCGATTCCTTCGAGACCCCTTTGGATGTTCATTTGTTCCTTTTCCTACCTCCAGTTTATGTTGAATATTATTTTCGTGTTTGACTCCGCTGTTTGTTCAGACTATACATAATTCGAACGCACTGCATAAAAACCGGGTCTATGAGCTATAGTTACGTTCAACATTCAACTAACACTGGGTCCAGCTTTTTGTCAGCCCGACCCTGTTCCGGTTCTGACAAGTTAATGCAAATTGCTTGAAACAACCATCGTCACCTCAACCAAGCCACCGGAACAACCAAGAAACGGGTCTATGGGTTACCGACACGACAAATTTGTGGGCTTCACGCAATGTATGTGCTCGCGAGGGTTCAATTCCCTCGAGACCCCTGCTGGATCAATACATATCGCCCCCCCCCACCGCAAAGTAGATTGAGATTGACACGGATCTCCGCCTACAGTTTGAGCAGCCTGCTTCGCGATCCCTTGCTCGCGCCTTCTTAACATTGTGGGCGAGGAGCAAATTCGCGTTACTTTCTCTCTTCGTTATAATTGAACACAGAATGTGCATCGCTCACCCAACCTGAAAACAGACCCAGAACCGGGTCTATAGGTTACCGAGCATGAAAAGTAAGTACTGCATAATCCCCTTTATGTGCTCGTGAGGTTTCGATTCCCTCAAGACCCAGGGAGGAGGTGATTTTTTTTTCCTTTTGAAATCGTTGCAAATACATTTGTCTTCCATGATTACAGCAAGGTCCAGGCTCTTCGATAAATAAGGAGCGCGTCTAACAGGGACGAGTTGACGATGACACGCGCGAACATCGCTGAGATCGCCGATCGGATCACACGCGCCTTGCTTCTTACTAAGCACAACGCGCCGCCCATTTGGTAGGTTCCAAGGGGGTGCCGATCTGCGAAATCTGTACCATACCTCGAAACTTTTTTCTCAGAGAAATTGGGGACCCCTCCCCCCTCCCAATCGGGAAATTGCCTTTTTAGGAAGGTTCCCGCGACGGTTTTGGGCTCAAAACACAGCAAGGATAGTGGATTTGAGTCTCGGAGGCAGTTATTATGCGAAAGGAGACTCCTTGAAGTATTTTTGTTGAGCTCTGGAAGGTATTTGAGTCAGAAGAATTTCGCTTCTTCAGCCGATTGCGGACCCCACGTGATAAATTACTGCGTTCGGAGTGGCTGTACACGATCTAATCTCATCAAATCTCCCGATATAGGAATAATGTATCCTCCTCTACCTCGACAACCACTACACCAGGCACCTTAAGGGAAGTGGATCGTCTCTCAAAATCACAATCTCTTTCAGATTTCAAGGTGATTTAAAAATTCTAGGATCCGAAGCCCCTTGGTAGGTTCGTGAACGGCCCATGCTTGTATTCAAAAAGCCTTCCTGGTCCACCCTGGCGCACCAGCATGAGCTGCTTCGAGAGGGACACGACCGCCGCAACGAGGAACACCCAGAAGGGGATGCCGAACGATCTGAGCAATATTCAGTCACCACATTCAAGAGTGAGCTAAATAGAGTCTATTTAGTTCAATTTAGCTATGAGTAGGCGAGCTTAGTCGGCCACACAGATAGCTTTTAGACAACTATGCCCAGTGTCTGGGTAGGTCACGGTAGCTGATGTCCAGTTGACTAGGCAGAGTCTACATAGCCTGTCAATATAGGTGAGGGTAGATACATATGCAGAGCTGCACAGACATGAATTTTTCTTGCCAGCTCTACCGTTGTTGGGATCGAGTTCAAACAGTGCTCAAACACCCCTAGCGGTGTTCACCCGGTGCTCAAACATAACCGGAGATCATTACGATGGATCGACGCCGATCCACGGCCAGCCATAGGCGCCGGTGGGAAGCAAGTTTTACGCATTTTCTCACCTTGAAATAGACCCAAATTGCATTTCTTTGACCACTGCCATCTGGAATGAACCAAAAACACATCTGCAGCGGTTCTTCTGGCAGTAACTACAGTATCCCTTAGTCCTCTGGAGATGACTAAACAGAACTACCAAGACCTACACTGACCTACGCCGACATACACTGACATACACTGATCTACCCAGAGCCATACAGAGCTCCACAGAGCCTATCCAGCCACCTACACATCTATCTGTGGAGGTCTGTGGAGGTACCTGAACTGAGCGTCTGTGCAGGGGAGTCTGAACGCAGTGAGAGTCCTGGGGGAAGTCACCCACTAAAGATGGCGGGAATATGTAAATTGATTACATGCCAGTTAAGTATTAAAAAGCTCTCAGCTGTACACCCGAATATACTGAATCAGATTACCCAGTGCGCGACCAGTACAACCATGCCCACCAATGCACCAGACCTCGATGCAGACAATCTAGGCGACGAATTGGGCTTGCCCGTTGCACTCGGGAGAGCCATCTATACAACGTCGATGACTAACGGCTGCAGCGACGAGAACGTGAATGTCCCCACTTGCGAGTTGGAGTCTGTGACCGGGCATTCAGCTTTTCCGCCCTTGACGTCGCAGTCGAAAGCTGCTTGGACCTCGAAGCCAGCGGCGGAGGCCGAGAAGCTGTATCCCACGTGGTCGGTGCCCTGGACCAGAGTGGTTGAAATTCTGGACTCAGGGGAAATGCATCGGGATGGAATGAGGTCGGCTCACCACCTGTCGTAGGGAACGTCATACTTCCCACGAATCCATCTTGCTCGACGGCGTACGTCGTCCGCCCTTGCGAGTCGATTCCGAGGATTACAGCCGGCAAGGCCGAGTTCTGACCATTAAAAGAACGGAGGGATGGAGAGAGTTGTTACAGCCGGAGCTGGCACGGCCCCCGCATCTAAGTGCTTTCCGTCATTTCTTCTCAATAGTATTGAATGAAACTTACCTCGGGCGAAAGAAAAAAAGACAAGCGCCAGCGAGAAAAGTTGGAAAGTGGTGGAAAACATTTTGAACCAGTTGTTGAAGTGGGATCACCAGGATGGGTTGTTCACATTGAATCCTTTTTCATTTATACTGCGGACAGAGGCCATAGCATATACAGTCGTCACTGTCTTAATCCATACCCCACAGTTTAGCCCAAATGCTATGGGTTACCGCAGGTATGGGTTTCGAGAGCCATGGGAATTTAAGCGGCAGCTTCCAGGCAGCCTTTCTGGCGGCAAAATCGGCACAAAATGTAACACAACCCGTAAAATTAATTACAAACTTGCATTGTTTTGGTGCTTCAAATGGCTTTTCTCTGTTTAAAAGCAGTCATTAGTTACCGTGGCTGAGATTTGATCGATTTGATCTGTGAAGTGGTGTCTATCGGGCAGTGAAGTGTTGACAGCTATCCGCAAAACTCTAGACGCTTTTCAAAAGAAATTTAGTTGCTGGATTGGCTCCAACGGACTCCAAAATGTCGTCACTTGTGCTCGCTTGCAGTACTCGGTGACATTCCCGAGCCATTTTCGGTAGTTTGCAGTGCTGTTGGAGCTGGTTTGACAGGTCAACTTTTTTTTGCAAAATTGTCTACGGTTTTGAGGATAGCTGGAACTAAAGTCAACACTGGGTACTAAATCAACACTCAACGGCTTCAATTTGTAATTAATTGGGGGTGCTCTTAGGTCGACCTGGTCAGGTCGGATTTTAATTCGAAAAATCATTGATCGCCGATCAAGCCGCTCACGTGTTACCTTGCGAGCATTTCTTGTGCTCGCTCTTGGCTCGCTCACCTCCTTGTGTACACACATTACTGTGCACATTTACTGCCCCTTCAGCCTCAGGTAAAATTCAAGCATGTGATGTGCTTTTTCTCGCTTCTCATGACATCTTATCAGGTTCACCGGGACGTACATACACTCGAGTTGACAAGACGAGGACACAAATTTGTTTGTCCTCAATTATTTCACTGACTAATATTTATTCCTAACGCCTTTACCATTCACGCTAATTCTACTGTACATGTCCCCGCTTCTTCCATTATAATTTTACAACCTACATAACTACCTAACATTTTGTAAAACATATCTCTTCCCCACTTCGTTCGATATAATCTTACAGCCTGTGTAACTATGTAACATTTTGTATATCGAGTTCAGAACACCACTTGCAACGGACTTTCGACGTTCACAGCATCAGGGAGATTGACCCGATTGGGATACGCGCAGCCGAGGCGGCCGGCCATCAAATGATTTTCTGATTTTTCGAATTAAAATCCGACCTGACCAGGTCGACCTAAGAATTGAGCACCCCTATTGTGATATATCATGAGGTTGAACTGCTTGAATCCCAAACCGGCATCGAATCTATCCAGAATTTCACAAAACCTATGGGTTTTCTGGCGGAAAAATGTATGGATTATGGGGTACCACAGAGTTATGGGTTTTAATTGAGAACAGTCAGTGTTTGCGCAAAAATTCATGGTATTTTACAGGTTATGGGCTATGAGGGTTATGGGTCAAGACAGTGACGACTGTAGTTGCGGTGTACACAGGCGAACAATATGTGCTTTAATGGCTCCGTTCTATTGTTGCTACCGGGACATTAATGGCTCCGCATGGCTCATCCATCACTAGCCAAAGATAACAAAGTTATCAAACATCACAGTAGTTAGTCTCATCCTGTTTGAGGGAGCTTTCACATTCCACATCAACTGCAAACTCGAGAAAAAACTGTCCTCGATGCTCCCCAGGAAAGGGAAGCACGAAAACAATAGCTTGGCATTCGAGAGGAGAGCTCGCCAATGATTCGCACCGCTTGGATCGACCCGTATCATACAGCACACGACGACATTGAGCCCAATTCCGTCGCAAGCATAGTTCCCGCATTTCTACCGTCGACCACCGAATCAGGGTGAGCGATGGTGAGCATTGGCCTTTGAATCGTTGTCGTACAACTGAGACGAGTGATGAGGTATTACGGCGTCTAGGGGGTTAAGTATCGGAGAAAAATCTGTCATGAAGATCAAGGTTAAGACCTATGAGTGCGTGGATGCCCAAGAGTCGCCAGTTTCTTGAAGTCGTGGAAGAAAAAGGAATCACGCCCAAGCCAACCCCGGGCCCGGGTGTTCTCTCCGAAATTCAGAGGAAAACGGCTTTGTAACTTGCACAACAAAAAGGAAAAGAAATGATCCAACGAAGGGGGAGAAACCATACGAGGTCGGGAACGCATCGACGCGCAATACTGTCGAGCGAACGTGAAAGCGTTGAATGCGAATGGGAAGAAATCCTCTTCCCTGCTCGCACAACAGACGTAGGTAGGTAGGCAGGTAGTCAATCGACTGTTGGCGCGATCACCGAACCGCATACGCGCCAACAAATGACGAACGATCTGAGATGACAGATCTGTCGATCTGTAGATCATGGCAACAAAAGCTCCAACTCCGCCAAGTTGTCTTTCTTCCCTTCCCCTACAATCGTCTCCCACACTCCCACTCTCCCTGCTGCCCGCGCCTTCCTGTCCGCCCTGCTTGTCAAACTGCGCCAAATTTCATCTCGGTTCACTCTTCAAGCTAGCGTGTCTACCGCAACTTCCAAGACCTCAAATGCCAACTGACGCCTCAACACCGCCGGCCTTCAAGCTGGGCAAGATATCAGGCCTTCGAGCAAGCCACTTCAAGGTTTCAAGATGACTCAAACCTCAAGCTTCAAGCTCTCAGTGTGCTTAAGACTTCAAAGAATCCCAAGTCGCCGCTAATGGTGTGTTTGTAAGTCAAGCCCGCCAAGACCTCAAGATTTTAGTGCAACGCCAATCAAGGTTAGCAAGCTGCTTAAGCCTCGAGTCGTGTCAGGAGATCTTGATACCTGTCTGGTGGTCATTCACTCAGAATTTGTGACTAAGGGTATATATAAGATAACGAGAAAGTCAAGTGGCTGCGATCTGCCCAATTGATATTAGTTCCGCAGCCTGCAGTTCGCAACAGCCAGTGCTGGTTCACGGCCCGCATTAGTCATTTCATGCCGGCTTGTCTTTGAACACATGTTGAAATTTTTCTCGACGACTGGCCGGCGGATTAATTTAGCCGGATAGAATCTGGTGCTGAAGCTACGGATCCACGGAAACTGTGTGAGATTTCTCATGAGTTGACAGATAGGCGGTGAAAATGGGGGTTTGCCGAGTCAATAGTGAAAAAGCTGCAGAGAGGAAGGCTGCGGTTGGCCGACTCGGATCCCTACCCGATCCATATACAGTTGCTAAGTATACATACACACGCCTCTAAGTTAGGCCTTGGTTTCCCATGCGTTCGCGGGATGACCCTACCATCACAAATTCACACTTGACGCCGACGCCGACAAGCTCGATATCCAGCTCCAATATTTGCTTTCAGTAGGATCCTGGATTCCATCGCTTTCAATTCCAGAGCCATTGCACGAGTTCGCATCTTCATCACTGTCTCTTCTCCAAGTCGTGGTGACGAGAAGGCCCTGCAGCTGTTCCCAGCCGAGAGAAATCTTACAGCAACGGCGTTCAGTGACCGAACTGTGGTGACGAGAAGGCCCTGCAGCTGTTCCCAGCCGAGTGAAATCTTACAACAACGGCGTTCAGTGACCGAATCACTAAAGACCTTCTAGAGGTATTTAGCCCGCAACATCAGGTGGTGTAGTTTTGTACGGTCGCGTATTGTACTAGTGTGTCGACATGGTATTTTCCGCACTCCTGCGCCTTCTCTCCCTCCCGGCCGCAGTCTCTGCGGGCGACATGGTCTTGCACGAGAGTCGTAGTGCACCGCCGGCTGGATTCACAAGCCAGGGCTTCGTGCCTGCGAGCGACATGCTCACGTTGCGTGTCGCTTTGGCGTCTAACAATGTTGCGGGTCTGCAGGACAAAGTTATGTCAGTTTCCTCCCCCGGGAGCCCCGACTTCCGCCAATGGCTGTCAATGGAAGACGTGCGCTCACTTCTTTTTGATTATTTTTTCTTGTCATCCGCCTGAACTTTTCGCGTGCAGGTGAAATCCTACGTCCAGCCATCTTCCGAGACCACCGGGGCTTTCAACTCTTTCGCGTCAGCTAACGGCCTGAAACCTACCATCATTTCCCCGAACGGTGACTGGGTGTCCATCACTCTCCCCGTCTCCCAGGCAAATGACATCTTTGCTGCCAATTTCGAAAAGTTCACCCATGATTCTCTCACCCAACCCATCGCGCGCACTCTCTCCGTCTCTCTCCCCTCCGAGCTCGTTGGGCACGTCGAGGTAATCCACCCTACGACGGCATTCACATTGCTCACACCGCGCCACGCCGCATCCATCGCGGGCATTCCACTCCCCGTGTCTGTCAGGCGCGGGACACCAGCGGCCTCATGCAACACAAGCCAAGTTGACGTTGGCATTAACGACGTACGAATTACACCGTCCTGTCTGCAGGACTTGTACAACATCCCTGCGACTCCCGCCATGAGTCCCAACAATTCGATCCTCGTCACGGGATACAGTGGGATCAGCGCGCAGCTCGACCAGCTTGGGGTGCGAGTTTTCTTTATTGCCACGAGACGGAACTCGAGCTCAAGTTTGTACAGCAATTTCTCCAGCTCACCCGACCAGATGTGCCGGCAAATACGTCGTTTGCGCTTGTATCTATTGAGGGCGGTGTAATTGATCAAGGCCCGGATATTCTCCAGACGGAGGCTAACCTTGACGTCCAGTATACTGTTGGTGTGTCTGTGACTTTTTTTACGTGTGTGCAACTTTGATTAAAACGCGAACATTCCACAGGTCTTGCAACTGGGGTTCCCGTTACGTTCCTGGCCGTCGGTGGACTTGATGCCGATTTTGCCTCGGACCTAGTAGATACGACCAACTACCTTGGCGGCCTGGAGAGCTTGCCTACCGTGATGACAACCTCTTACGATGACGACGAGTCTGCGTTTGGGGAATCCATGGCTAAGTCAATAATTTTTCAAATAACAAACGAGTCCCTACCTCAACTTTATCTATGCTTTTAAAGGAAAATCTGCAACGGCTACATGGCCCTCGGCGCGCGTGGTATGTCCGTGATATTTTCGTCGGGTGATGTAGGCAAGGTTCATTTTTTCACTTTCTTCTACTACGCTGACACCAGCATATTTCAAGGGCGGCGTCCGCGGGCAGAACGACAATATCAGCGAATGCACCAACAACACCTTCACACCCACCTTCCCCTCCACTTGCCCCTACCTCACTACCGTTGGCGGCACAGAGGGATTTAGCCCCGAAGTCGGCGTCGACTTCAGCAGTGGTGGCTTCTCCAACTACTTCCTCGCGCCCGCCTATCAATCCTCAGCCATCTCTTCTTTCTTCGCCACTCTACCAACCAACTTCAATGGCACGTTCAACCGCACCGGGCGGGGTTTTCCAGACCTCGCGGCGCAGGCGCTGTTGTTCACGATCATCTCGAACGGGAATAAGACAGAGGCGGACTCGGGGACGAGCGCATCGGCGCCCACCGTTGCGAGTATCATTGCGCTGATTAATGATAGACTGTTGAGCGTGGGGAAGCCGGTACTCGGGTTTTTGAACCCGTGGTTGTATGCGAGTGCCACCAAAGATGGGTTCACGGACATTACGGATGGGAGTAATCCGGGGCTGGTGTGTTTTGCGCCGTCGGCTGCGTTTGATGCTGTGGAAGGGTGGGACCCCGTTAGTGAGTGTGATCAAGTAATGTGATGCTGGGGAGAGATAGCTGACACCACGAATTTCGAAACAGCTGGTCTGGGTACACCGCTTTTCGACGAGCTCCTTGCTGCTGCGATGAGATGAGGTACTGGAAAAAGGTATTGACTTGTAAATGAAACATACATTGGAAGGTCTTTGGGACGGGAAATTACGAGATCGCGGGCGAGATAGGACGGAAAACAAGAATGGCGCATCTGAATACATCCCAAGATTCAATTTTGATAATACATTGGCGATTGAAATCCCCAAGTACAAGTTGTGTAGGTTGAAAATCCTGTCCCTAGCTCAGGTTGGGTTACAGCTGGTAACAGTACCGAAGGCGCGGATCGAAATCTTCTGTTTTGGGCTGTTTTTGATCCCCTCCAAAAAATTGCCTGTATCTCGGCTAATTCTGCACGGATTAGGTCGAAACATAGCTAGATTTTCCAGGTTAATTCAGTCGCAATTAGTAATAGAGCCAGATCTGCAATAATATAATATTTTGGCTTGCTCCCAAAACACAGCTCCCTGCCCAAAATTTCCGTGTACCGGGCTCAAACCATGTCGGACACCTCTAAATTTTCTTGAGCAGCACCATACATGCATTTGGAAGATTTTCATAGAGCAAAAAATAATTATATGTTTTGCCTAAGAGCTGTACTGTGCTTTGTGTACGTTTTGAACAGCAATACATGAACTGCTTTATTTATTTGAGTTCTCAACGAGATAGATCATTCAAGAGCGTCAATGCAACTTCAACCGGCTCTCCAGATATTCCATTGGTCGACACCGTGTCATATAGTTGAGTATAACTGTGTCACGTCCTGTCATACTTTCAGAGGTATCAAGCTCCTTTACCTCCCGCCATAGTTGCCAGACTTTAACCCAATTGAGGAGTGCTTCTCTTGGATCAAACATTACATCCATCGCAACGGACAGGAATTTCGCCGGATCTGCTAACCGAACCACCCGGAAATTACACCGCAAACTACGAGCAGTGAGCATGCCGAGCCAATTTATCCAACTGCTTCACCTCCCTTTGCACCCTCTCAAGCAGATATGTTGCATCGCTGGGAACAACAGACCCAAATCGCTCTGTCCCAACGTCGTCAACCGTGACAGAAACAACTTCATTGATCTGGTAAAAGTGAAGGGAGTCAAGTGTCTCGCCCAATGCGCGAAGGTCTGCCTGTTGCAGAACTGCATGGATGAGGGTCGCAATGAAGTCAATCATGGACAGGTATGGAACATCCTCCTCAGGCGGGTCACTCGACAGGTGAGGGCGGTAAATAGCTTGTATTGCAAGTGTCGGCTTCTGTCTACACTAACACAGCCAATCGTTTCACAAATCAGCTCAAGAGTGTCTTCAAACGAGATTGCGGCTCGGATGGCAAGCCACTGGCTGCCCTCAGACGTAGCCTCGGGTACCATCAGGACGATGGCTGTGAATTACGATGAGTACATATGAGGTAGAAGACATATAATTATTTTTTGCTCTATGACAATCTTCCAAATGCATGTATGGTGCTGTTCAAGAAAATTTAGAGGTGTCAGACATAGTTTGAGCCCGGTACACAGAAATTTTGGGCAGGGAGCTGTGTTTTGGGAGCAAGCCAAAATATTACATCATTGCAGATCTGGCTCTATTACTAATTGCGACTGAATTAGCCTGGAAAATCTAGCTTTGTTTCGACCTAATCCGTGCAGAATTGGCCGAGATACAGGCAACTCTTTGGAGGGGATCAAAAACAGCCAAAACAGCAAATTTCGATCCGCGCCTTCAGTACTGTTACCAGCTGTAAAGCAGTCCGCGTGGCATGAATCTTCACCGTCATCGGCAAAAATCCTGGTCCTCGGCGTGTATTACGGCGTCTGGGGGGTTAAGTATTAGAGAAAAATCTGTCATTGAGATCAAGGTTGAGACCTATGAGTGCGTGGATGCGCGAGAGGTCGTTGTAGCTGGCAGTGGATCTTCAATCATCGGCCATTGAGCGGCTGTTGAGCAGAGGATGGTCAACGTCGTTTCCCTTCGAGTCAGAAAACTCATCTCTTGGGCCTGAGGTGATCCCGGTTGTCTCTCGATATGTAGATCAACAACACCCGAACAACAGTGTCGATCCTGCTCTTGTATTTGTATTTAGCGGAACGTCGAAAGATGGATAGACAGGCGGAATCAGATGCACTGCGGCACAAATTCGAAACGACTCCGAGCTCGGTGCGGGCATCACCAACGGCGGATTTCAGCTGCATGCATGGTGTAAATCTCATGGCATCCACTCCTGTTCTGGTCCCGGGTAGGTTAATGTTTCGTTTGGCTGATTGAATTGAACTGCTAATGTATTATCAGTGTCTGGGGAGGGAGCCTTCGAGCAGCAGCAGCATGGCCCGGGGTGGAAAGCTAACCTGGCTCCTGGCAGAGAACACAGACACGGCTGCGAGGGCTCGCTGAAAGGCATAGAGAAAGGTTGCGTGGTTCGGATGCGAAATTTGCCAGGCATAGCGCCCGCCTTTCTGTCTCCGAGTTGGATCCAGTTTATTGGAGTGGTTGGTTCCAGTCCGGCTCCAGAGTCCAGAGTCCGAAATCCATATGTGCTGGTACTGCTTACCTACCACTGCATAAAAGGGAAGATGGACTGCTCGCCGTGATACCAACAAAGAGAGGCTCTAATCCTGTGGTCGCCTGCCTAATGTTGCCACGACTCGAAAAGTTGAGTTGCGACTCGGGAAGTCGACTTGAAAGTAAATTTGATTTGACTCAACTCAACTTGAAACAACCAAGTCACTTGAAGTCGACTTGAGTCGACTCAAGTCATTCAAGTCGAAGGGTATTTTCGGAATATATGCCAATACATCCAAGATGGTGCTTAGATACCTAAAAGTCCGTTGGAAACATGGCTCCAAGCCTAGAAGCAATTAACAAGCCAGAAACTGGTGCTCTTTGGGATTTCAAGGTATAGAACACCCAAAAACTTGAAATTTCATACCCATTATGCTCTTTTGTGTTCCTCAGACTATTTAAACGCCAAAACTCGCCACAAATGATGAAGTGGTCATTGGCTAACTCGTTTCGATGGAAGTTGAACTGTAATTAAATAAACACAAACACCGTCCATTTCCGATGCATTCACGCATCCACTCATTGGATTGTGTTCTTCATTACTGTTTACGCAAACCTCCATCTGTGTTCTCAATTAATTCGCCGGTTTCTGACATTCTGCATTGATGTCATAAATTGCCCGGGTTCTACTTTTTCGCGCGACGCGTCCGTAGGGATACAGACGCGTCTTAGCGGCACGGGACTCTCATGACGCCACCACGTGACCTTCTCACGGTTGAAACCCAGCCTCGGATTCTAAAGCCGCAGACTCGGGGAGTCTGCGCCACGGAATACAGAAGACGTTAGGGACTAGGAACCCGTATAGACGGACTCTAGTCCCCGGGCGCACCAAGGGCTGACACAGGAGAGTACACGGAGTACAGGAGTGGTTGCAAACCCGATCGGGGTTTGAACCACTGGAGATGATGACACTTAGGACTAGGAAACCCGAACGTCGGGTCTCCTAGGCCCACCGACGTCACGGAAACCAACACAGAGGAGTCCAGGAGCATCAGCATTAATGCTCCTTAACGCTACGTTGCAGGAACTGATCACGACTGACCGCGATCGTTTTAATTTATTAGAAGCCTATATAAGCACGGTAGAATCTCCATGTACAGTAGATTCTACCTCATCTAATCTCAGGCTTCTACCTTGGCTTGACATAGGCATTGTCTCCACTCTGTCCCACTTCCCTCACACCGTACTACAGGTTGTATCCACACCTCGGGTTTTGTACCTGAGTGGATATCACACCCTCTTCGACTCGTTCTGGGTTCCGCCTCGCATCCCGACCTACAACATACGGCCTCCCAGGGAGGACGCCGTACGACTGGTCCTACTGCTTGGGGAACACACAAGCTATTAAGCGTCTATCGGGTTTCTCCTGGTTGGGGTTCTCGCCGGGTTACTCGCTGCTTAGCCGACCCAGAGGCCGTTGCTGACAATTGAGTTCTGCCAGATATTTGTGACATCAATTTAACTGGAGGAACACTTTGGGCCATGCAGCACCGCACCCGGTATTGTACAAGCGGACAGGAATCCCCAGTAAGACATGGCGTGTCCCACTACTTCATTGTTTCTCTGTACACAATATCCTGAGGGACCTGCTAGAGAATCTCGGAAGAAATCCTAGGCTAAATAAATCATCATCGGTATTGGCTTCAAAATGCATCCAGCAGGTGGAATTCACTTACATCGACCGGAACATCAAACCCCTTGAGGCCATTCCGCACAACAAGAAGGAAAAAGAGCAGGTCAAATATAGCAAATCTGAGTTTTCCCACCAGGTTTCGCAGGCAGTAATATTGGAATTGTTGGACGTATGATTCCTAATTTTCTGATGTGATGGTCCGTCCGGGAGTGTGCAAGTCTATGTAATGCAATTACCTTGACCTCTCAACCACCTCAATGTTTCTCCAACTCGAATCTCCTGAACTGCCCAGCAAACTTCATGGAAAATCTCGACTGAAGTGGAAGAGACTCTAGGCCAAATACTCACAATCCCTATTGCATAAAAATGCATCCAGTATGTGTAATTCACCTGCAGGACCTGCAATTTCGGATATTGAAGCCCATAGAGGCCATCCGGCAAGACAGCGAGGAAAGAGAGTACAAATTTGTAAACATGGCCAACTATATCTAGCCTACGATTTTCAACCGGGTTCAATCGACTCAGTTTATCATTTTCCTGGGCTCTTGAAAGTTTTGAATATTGAACCTGACTTGCGTCGACTCAAGTGACTTGAAGTCGACTTGGACTGACTTGCAAGTCGAGCTAAGTCTGGCATTTGACTCGACTCGACTCGACTCAAGTCGGCTACAAACTCGACTTCGAGTCGGCCCAAGTCTCAAGTCGCAGCAACATTACGCCTGCCGGACTTTTCCTAATAATACCAAGCTCCAATCCAACAATTTATAGGGTCCTGAACCTTCTTGAATCTTGACATAAACGAGGTTCTGCACGCAAGAGGGAAAGAAAGCCTGAGAAAAGAATGAGAGGGGTATCGAGGAAGGTGACAAAAAGAAGAACACACGGCACATGCGAGAGACAGCGGAGTGCGACCTCTGTCATGGCCTCCACAATTAGCCAGAAATATGCCAAGAAAACTTGAAAGAGATGGGAATAAACGGTGGATAGGACGCACTGGCGGTAACTATCCCGATCTACCAGGATACCTTTTTCTTGCCACGAAATTTCAACTATGTCATCCGCAGGTCGCGGCCCTTCATCGCCGTTCAATGAAGCTGGGCATGCCTTGTTGGGTTAATCCGTCGAGAAAGTCACCAGTTTCTTGAAGTCATGGAAGAAAAAGAAACCACACCCAAGCCAACCCCGAACCTAGGCGCTCTCTCCGAAATCCAGAAGAAAAGGACATCCGAGGGGAAAGGTCGCTCGCAAAATAAAAAGGGAACGAAATCATCCAACGAGGGGAGAAACCATACGAAGTAGGGAACGCATCGACGCGCATACTGCCGAGCGAACGTGAAAGGATCGAACGCGATGGGAAAGAAGTCTTTACCACTCGCACAAGCGTAGTGGCAATGACATCCGAAAGAGAACAAAGGGGAAAAAACCACACGAAAGAACACAAACAGCACGCACCCTCTGCTCCTTCCATATCTCGGCACGAACCCAGCCAGCGTGCCGTCGACGCGGCCAAAGGCAACGTCCCGGACGACGAGGATGTAGCAGCGCCACCGCCTTGCCTTTGAGCGCCGACGCGGTCTCGGACGGGAACGGCGGTGGGGCGTACGGTGCGGAGGACAGACATGGCGGGTATTACGCGCTGCGAGTGAGAAATGCGATTCCCTCGATCAACAAAAAGGGGGGAATCAAGAGTGATGGCGTACGCACCGCCGGGTTCAATGGCTCAGATAACGTGGAGCCGCCCGCCTCAATTTTGTCGGATGAAACATGGAGCGCAAGGCGAGTGAGGGATGGGAACAATGCGAGCAGCGCCATCAGGGGGAGACCTTGGCAGACGTCCGCAAGTGTGACGGGCATCGCGAACGCTGTAGGAGTCGGCACTATACGTGGTCAAGTGCAGTATTCGGAGTAGTTCCGCGATGGTCCCTTCCTTCACGGCCAGCTGGACGAGTTGTGATCCGTGGAAGGAGAGCGGGAGGAGAAAGGCGGGACCATTGTAACAGTGCAGATGCGGGACCATGGGACTCGGTGGGACGATACTCCGACGGAAGCATGAACCTGTGATATCCAGGACCGAACTTTCGATGGATGGGAGCGGGGAAATCTTCGCGTGGATGTTGGCGAAATTGGTCCATGCAAACTATATGGACAGGGTTCGCAAATTGTGGAACGAAGCTATGGTGATTTTGTCTAGCACAAATTCATCGAGGCCCGCGCGGTGGCGCCGGGCGTCTGCGCAACTGGGGCAGTAACATCCTCGCAACGTGATTTCGTGATCTTCCCCAGTTGCGAGCTCAAGGGAGCACAATGTGTCTGGATTGAGCATCGAGAGGTACGAGCGGGAAGATGCCTGGGGCCCGTCACCCATGATGAGGAGAGATACATTCGTATAGCTGAAGTGATGAAAGTTGAGCATGAAGGGTGTCGGTTCGATTGGACAGCACAACAGTCTGCCGTGGTTGTAGAGTTCCCATAAATGAGTCATACTCGCGAGCTGAAGCGCAGGAACTTCCACCCGATAGCCGCTGAAATCGTAGAACAGGACACTGAGGTTGGCGAAGCGTGAGATTGTGTGGAATACTGCATCCATGAGGGCCGGATAGAATTTCATGAGGAAACCAGAGTGGGAAGTGAATGCCGTGCGAACATGTGCACTTTGTCCGACGACCAGAACGCGAGACGTTCCATCTCTCGTCCAACGAGGCTATCGGCCCCATCGAGCACTCCCTGATTCGCGAGAACATAGGTGCTGCTCCGATAGTAGAACTCTTTGTACAGCAATGTAGACGAGAGACGGTAGAAGGCGGAGGAGACGGTGCGAGTTATCAAGAGTGACCGTCGAGGAACGTATTACAAGATTGCGACGCAAATCTCTGGCGCAATGTCGACGGGCATTGCTGCGGAAGTGGCCAGATCAGTGGGCGAAGGTGGAAGAGTGAGAAAAGCAGCATGATAGCCGAGTGGGAACCGAGTGCCGAGTGAATGCCGAATGGCCCCATCACCAAATGATGGCGGCAAAACGTACCGTGATAACTATCAGAGAGCAGTCGTGAAATTCCAGGACACTTCATCCCTTCCTGGCCGCTATCTTGTCCAGCTGCGTGGGGTGAAAGAGACTTTTTTTCTGCCCTCCCACCTGCACAAGATCTGCAACTTGAGGCTTGGAGGCAAATGAACATATTAACGGCCAAATCCAGCAGTGCCCGCACACGAAACACCGAAGCTCAACTTTCGCCCCGGATAAAACTGGCAAAGGGGTTGCATAATCAGTAGTCTGTAGTTTACCGCGCGCCGGGTAATTGGTCGCCGACCTTATTACTAATCATCGGAGTTTGAATCTGTTCCCACGCCTTTACTTCCGCGCCGCCATTGCTCTCCCGCTCTTCTGCATCTCTCTGGCCTACACCAGCCTGCTATGGCGCCCCGTTTTCGCTGGAGAGACCCCGAGGGAGTCCGAACCATCACCCAAATCGTCAAGAACATGATTCCACAGTGGAAAGATGGTCTATATCCGTGGCAATTGAAGCTTGTTGTGCGTATCCTTGACGGCGGTGATATCTTCTGTTGCATTGCAACTGGTGGCGGCAAATCTGCGCTCTTCGGTGTCCCAATTATCGTTCTTAAGGAAGTGGCTCGGCATCCCGACCTGTATCCGGATCTCCCGGTACGACTGCTCCCAGTAGGACTCGTCATTACACCGACAAAAGGCCTGGCTGCGAATATTGTATGATCCATCCTGGTCTCCTACACTCATATGAATTTTATGCAGGTCCTCGAGCTCAAGAAACTTAACGTCCCTGCCTTTGCTTACTGTCATGAGACCGTTACAGAAGCGCGTATCGCTGGCCGCAACCTCGTGTACGAAATCCGCGACTGCAAAACTTGGAACATAATCTGTGTCGATCCGGAGCACCTGCGTGAGAAGGCTTGGCGACAAATTTCCGCATTCGACGTCTTTCGTGCGAATATCGTGTACGGATGTGCCGACGAGGCGCACCTTATCAACACATGGGGCGCGGAGTTCCGCCCGCAGTTCAGGCATATTGGTGCCTTCTTCAACGGCTGCCTACCCTCCTCCATCTCCGTAATGGCGCTTTCGGCAACCGTACAGCCTGGCGCTGCCCTCAATTCCATCTGCTTGAGTCTTGGCATGTCTGGCGATAACTTCTATCTATTTCGATCCTCCAACGAGCGCCAGAATGTCCAGTTCATCATGGAGCCCCTCACCCACGGTGTCGGAGGCAAGATCTTTCCCCAGCTTCTCGCTTATTTGAACTCCGGCCGTAAAACTGTCATCCATTGCCGCACCATCGACGACGTACTTCGCATATTCTTGTATCTCTGGAAATCGCTCCCCCCCGGACCGCATCGGCTCCGCCGCCTCAAAATGTACCACTCCCTCCGATCCGTCAAGGAAAACGAGGATATTCTGCGGCTTCTCGATGAAGACCCGGAGTGTCAAGTTATCATCGCGACAGTAGCATTTGCGAACGGCCTGAACGCGAAGTCGCTGTTGGACAGCCTGTCGGTTGGATGTGCGGATACAGTGGATCAGATCGTGCAAGAGAAGGGACGCGTAGGACGGGATCCAGAGACCGCTGCTCGAGGTGTCGTGTTTTATCAACCCAGTTCCCTAACTGCAGCTGAAACGCAACTGGCTGGTGAGTTGTCTTTATATATTCGGGGTGCTATAACATTATTTCTAACTCATATTCGAGGCTCCTCTGCAGTCGCCTCATCCAGCGCGAAAAAAACGACATCCAAACGTACGAAAAAGCCAAAACTACTCGAGCATGCAAAAGTTCTACTTCTTACCGAAAAACATTGCTATAACGCCTGCTTGAATAGAATTTACCAGAACCCCCCTCTCGAAATCACCACTCTCGACTGTATCGCTGCCAAACGACGCTATCCGTGCTCTCTATGCGCTGCTCGGAACGGAATCAGCATCGACTTCCCCACCCCATCACTTCCCCGCGGCATTACACTCCCTTTATTCTCCCATCCCCTCGAAGTCAACAGCCCCGCTCCGCTGGATAAAACACTCAAGCTAACGAAAAAGGAGCGCGAGGAGGCAGAATCTACTCTCGTCAGATTCGGCAACACAGTGTATCGCGCTGAACACAAACTCCCCGTGAACCGAAGCCGTCCGAAATCAGCCTACTTCCCTTCCTCAATCCTAAGCTCCCTCCTCGACAATCTGCTTAGTCTTAACTCGCTCGCCAAGCTCGAAGGCCTCGTGGAGCCGTGGCACTTTTCCCGCGACTATCGTGTCCGGCTATATGCCGTTGTTCACGATCTTTTCTCGAGCATCTCTGCCCAGTGCGAACGGGCGCGGTTGGATAGGAACGCCAAGCAGCGTGCGACTCGCAAGGCAAGAAGAAGGCCACGGATTGGGATGGATCGGAGGAGGAGGAGGAGGAGGAGAGTGAATCGGAATCAAGCTTTGAGGAGGAGATAGATGAAGATCGACGCTCGTCGCCAATCCCCCCCGCACCAAAGCGCTCGAGGCGCGTTCTGGAAGAGGTTACCAACACGTCACGATCGCCACCCACTCGCGCTCTCAGAAAGCCGGCACAACGGGCAGTAGGAAAACCGGTGCAACGTGCCCCAAGGAAGAGATTGGAAAAGGCCATCGAAGTAAGTCAAAGCTATTCTAATCCCTATCGAACATCGCGGCGGCGTGCTGCACAGAATTAATGAGCTATGTTTTGTTTTAATTCGCTGCTGTTTTATTGTAATTTTGTACGCTACTGTAATTCATTCTCCTTCGCTTTCACTTGCCGTCTCCTCGCTTTCTGGCTCATCATCCTCGGATTCCTCATCCACTTCCTCCTCCGGCCCAAACATCTTCTCCAGCAACGCTTCAAAGTCCGCCGGCTCATACCAGTCGTCACAGAGTCGTCCCGTTTCAGGGTCTGTTGAAACAGCTGAATCCGAGCTGCTGACGAGGACTTCGTCGCTGTGATCTTCATCGTCCCATCCTTCAACCGAAACAGCAGCCAGGGATGCAGCTTTCGAGGCAGTGCTCCGAGCTGAGCGACGCGATGAGGGTCGAGTTGTTGGGGGCGAGTCGGGGCAAGGATTAGGAGAAGAAGACCTTGAGTTTAACTCTGGAGAAAAAATGTTAGTACCACGCCCCAAGTTCCCAGGCACAGAGCTGCTCTTGCGTATGGCCTCCATTTCCCGTACAAGCCCCGCATACTCTGCGCTGCGCTGAAGAAACTCGCCCATTTTTCCTTCATCCAATCGCTGGTAGCCACGGTCAAACCGGTTTACCGCCGCATGTCCCATGCTCCGACCGGATCGAAACGAGTGGAGCTCCTCGTCTTCGTACACGCGCAGCAAAATTTGGGTCTCGTTGCGAAGATGCGGGGAGGTGTGCGCCTTTGCACGACGTTTTAAATCGAAGGCGGTCTCGATGTCTTCCTTCATCTTGAGGAAATGAAGAACATTTGGGGCGACCGTTTTGCGGTAGAACTTGTCATCGAACTCTCCTCCGCGTCGTCCGGCTATGTCCTCCAGCCAGCGATTATTCCACTCTTGCATCAGGTCTCCCTCGATAAATTTCCCTGCCTCACCTCAAAGATTGAACAACCAGTTATCGAGGAGAGTCTCCTTGAGCTCTGGAGAGCACTCGAACTCGAGAAGAGCGTACAAGTCGAGCATGTAGCCCATATAGTTCTGGTTCGAGGTGCCTGCGAAGGTAAATACGAAGATCTAGAATCAACGTCAGCGCTGTTGGCGGGAAAAAAGAGTCACCCGAATGAATACCTTCAATATTTCAAAAACTCGACCAACATCGCCCTCTGGAATTGCATAATTCAACTCAATCCACCAGCCGAATTCCATCAGGAATAGAATGGAATTGCTGAGAACCCGGTCTCCGTCGAAACCTTCTTTCTCCTTGTGGAATTTCGGACCATCCTCGTCAGCCTTGGTTTCGGGAGGTACCTCGGTTTGTTCTGTGGTCGATGGAGCGTCGACCGTGGGCTTATCGATGTCTCGAGTATCATCTGTTGAATCCGTATCCTCGGGAATATCCGCAAGACCAGGCATCTCCGTGTCTGCGTCTGTCTCGGGTTCAACTGCTGGGGTTTCCGGAGCGCACGGTCGAGTCCAAGTAGAACCGACAGGGAATTTCGTACGTGGTTCAGCGTCGTCTTGCTCGGCCTTGTCCAACGACTTTTCGTAGGCTGTCTGGCTCGCATAGCGCTCTCTGAGGATGCTGGCGTGCTTCAGGAGCTCATTGAGCGTTGGTAGTTCCGTTTTTGCTGCGAGAGCGTCAAAATGACCGAGTAGATCCGCTTTGCAGCCTAGAATAAGTCTGGTGCTGATGTCAGATAGGACGTTGCGGAAGGTAGGGAAAGGAAAAACCGCCAGCAGTCCAGCACCCGTGCTTCCCATATCATAGTCAAGTTGCGACTTGTTGGGTAGAAATCGCATTTTTTTAGGTCGGTGGGGCGTTTCATATTGGTGGCGCTCGAGTTGTGGGAGAGGGATGACGGATCTTTCGACGCTGCAGGACCGAAATGGTTCGATGCGCAAGAGTTGAGATCAGTGGCTTTTGTATGCCAAGTCTCGGGAGTGGAGATGACGTTGCGAAAAGAGTCGTAAATGTTCGGTGAGGTAGCTAGAATTTTTTTGAGACGCATTACTGTTGCATGTGATGCACCGTCGCCGCGACCATCTGCTTATCGAAATCAAGGAGAGCGCTCTGCATCCCCTTGTTCTCGACTTCTCGTTCGCTGTTGGTGCCGAGGGGTTGGAGAACTGTTTTAACGGGTGCAACACGTCGTTTGGCAAGGGTAGTGCGGAAACGAGTCGAGATTTCGGTGGAAAGGTGATTGAGATGAGGGATGAAGTCCGCAAGGATGCGAACGAAGTGTAGATCTGCGACACTGTAGTTATGTTCCCAGTCGATACTCGCCAACACACTCTCTGTGGTCATTTTCTGGCGCTCTTGTGCGATAACACGGGCTATATGATCATCGGCTCGAAGTGCGCCGGGCTTCGCATTCTCCAAGCGGAAAGCCGTGCAAGCTGTGCCAACCTTGAGTTGACTCTCGCGACCCAGACCTTGCTCGAACACCCGGTCGTACCGTTGGATATTGTCCAGGACCTTCCCATAATCCGCTGTGCCGCGCTCTGTCGCGTCTCGAACCTTCTCTTGAAGATGGTTCATGCTCGAGTCCGTCATCGAATTTAGGGCCTTGCGCGATGTGCTATCGCTTACACTGTAACCGAAACGACAGAAGACACGCTTAATATTGACGTGCGCCTGGCATGCAAAAAGCCAGAGCCCGAGGGGAAGTCCGAGCTCGCCGCTGGCGTACTGATTACGAGAAAGAATAAAGGAGCTAATTGCACCGACTTGGATCTAAAAAAAATTGAGCTAGATAGCAAGAACAAACTGAGAGTTAACATACGATGGGATGAGGGCGATTTTTTTTCACGACGACCTTGCCTTTTCTGCGAGAGGCTGTGAAGCACTCCGTCAAGTACCACACAAACGGGTCCTCGTTCTGGTATTGGTGCGCAAGGCCTTGTAGCGTGAACTCAGTATCTTCCCACGTCACGATGTCTGTATTTACGACACGCCCGTTTGTCGTGGCTCTCAGATGGCGTCGACGGCTACCACCCGCCCGATTCTTGCGTGCAAGCTTCCCGACGCGGAAGTATGCGTGATTGCCGACGAGTCGTGTAGCCCAGGCAGATAAGCATGATCGGGCGCACTGAATCTCGGTAAGAGGTTTGCCGGGGGAGAAGGCAGAGTGATAATCCTCAGAGTCTTTCTTGGGTCGGCTTTTGTGATGGTGGTACAATGACTCGATGAGATCCGCCATTTTAACGGTGCATTTGCCTTGCAGAAAAGCGCCGACAGCCTGTCTGTGACGCTGTGTACGATGATCCTTCTCACCACGAACACGCAGATGAAAAAGCCAAGAAAGAAAGTCCCCGAGATTCGGGAACCCGTATGTCTGCAAAACATCGTCGACTTTCTGCCATTTTGTGCGCCTTGCGGCTCGCAAGGAGGGCTGGGTCGATGCCGAGGAAGGAGAAGGAGTGACTGGACTTTCTGGGGCTGAAGCAGAGGCAAAGCTGGTGATTACCGGAACAATTTGGGGGGGGGGATGTCTTTGGTAGCTCCGCACGAGCTTGACTGGCGGCTGCGGAGGATTTCCGTCCATTTGGTGATTCAAAATCGTCTCCAGAGGGTCTTCAGGATCATTAAACACATGCAGAGGGAGAAATTTGGGCTGTAGATGTGGCAGAGAAGCAAGAAGACGCGTCGCTATCGATTGTCACCAGGTGTGACATGACGCGAGTGTGGTTTCAAACTCCGCTGATTTGTAATAAGGTCGGCGAGCGATCAAGCAATCAAGCTGATCAACAGACTACAAACAACCGAGGTACGAGGTAAGTTGTGTTTGTAGCGTCTGTCTACGAGAGACTACATAATCAGGGAGGCCCATGGACGCCGAGCACATCCTCAGGGCTCCTAAAATGACCTCTACACAGCCCCAGCGTCATACAGTGCCTTGAGTTGTCATTGACAGAAATTGAATTGACTGGATTTCCCAAGCAGATGGCAGATACCTCGAAGCAGGCAACCCTGGACGGGAGCCAGAGTTTACATAGCCATGATGAACGAAATCTTACCAACCTAAAGCGGACGGCAGATACCTCGAACCAGGTAGCCATGGACGGGAACCAGAGCTTACATAGCCATGAATGAAATCAGACCAAATGTACATCAAATATGGCATGGTGCCTGAGCCAACTCCACCTGTTCCGGTTTTGATAATGAGTCAAATTGAATGGGAAAATGATTTGAAATGACAGTAATACTGTTCCAGTCCTCACAGCCCGCATACTCAGTATTTTAACGGGTTGCCAGTGAGGGGATCTGCCACAACGCTCCCCACTCATCATGCCCGAAATCAGGAAAAAGCTAGTCATCGTCGGCGACGGCACCTGTGGTAAGACCTCCCTTCTCATCCTCTTCACTGAAGGCACTTTCTCTGAGGCCTACATTCCTACCGTGTTCGAGAACACCGTTACAGACGTACACATTGATGGAAGGGATGTCGAATTATCACTATGGGACACCACAGGGCAGGAGGATTGTGATCACCTACGCCCACTCTCGTACCCCACGCGCATGTCATCCTCATCTGCTTCGCGGTCGACAGCCGGGACTCGTTCGAGAATATAGAGGAAAAGTGGGCGCCAGAAGTTATGCACCACTGCGGGAGGAAGCTGCCCACGATTCTGGTGGGCTGCAAGACAGATCTGCGGGTGACACTGCAGGGGGCTGTGACGAGACAGGAGGGGATGGCGGTGCAGCAGAGGATTGGTGCCAGCACGTATTTGGAATGCTCATCCAAGACAGGGGAGGGTGTGAAGGGGGTTTTCCAGCAGGCTGCTCGGGCAGCCCTCTTGTCCTCAACTCGCATAGGGCCCGACAAGCACATCTGCTGTATCGTGGTGTAGTCCTTTCAAGATTGTTCCCCTCCTGTATTATAGTAGCTTGGACCGGGAAGGCGCTTTCGGGATGTTTGGCAGCGGCGTGAAAAGGGGATTTTTCTGTTGAGAAACCCCGCTTCCAAGGGAAACCCCACCTTTTGAGCATCCCCTTGAAATCGCTACTGAGGAACCCCTCTGATGTTGGCCGGATGTCCGGATCAGCGATCGCACTTTGGCACCTTCGCTAATACAACATACAACCTGAAGTCACCTGCTGGAATCACTGCTCGCTTTTTTTTGACACCCTCGGCATGTCGGTCATGCCACTAGCTGCGTTGTTCCAGCTCAGAGGCTCCTCGGTCCGAATTTTGTGTTGAATTTGTGGGATGCCACTTCTCTGGTTGTCCTTGTTGTCGCCATCCTGATCTCGTTCCAGTCCAACAAGAGCTGGAACATCCGAAGATGCTCGCTCAGTCGCGAAGACCGTCACTAAGGCATATTAATTTATCCAAGGGAAACAATGTGCTCTGATTTGGTGTTCACATTTTTACTCACTGCATTCAGGCTCCTGATCGGCAGATGCTGCCGAGCATTGCCGCCATCTGTCTACCCTACGCGACCGGACCTCGGCAGACCAGGTCGCGTAGGGTCGCGTACGGTAGACAGATGGCGGCAATGCTCGGCAGCCTCTGCCGATCAGGAGCCTGAATGCAGTGACTTATCTCACTAGATTTACATTTTAACAACAACAAAATGGCAGTGGAATCCGCTCGGCGCTCGCACCCTAGTCGCCCATTCATGCACCGCAGATATCATGCTTCGTCCGAGTTGGAACACTTTTTTTGGCTTTGCCAATTCGGTTAAAATACTACGATATCAGTTGGTTTTTTGTTTTAATTCATGTTGAACTGTTGCTACAAATTGTCTCTCGGGAACGATTCAGCGGCCGTTTGCACAAATCAATGCGAGTCAGGTGATCGCGTCTATCAACGGCGTTGGCGGTCTTTCCAGACACCCGCCGGCGAGAAACCCCTGAGAATCTGAGTTTCTAAATAACATTATTTTTTGAGCTGGGGTTTCCAGGGGCTTTCCGGGGTTTCTCAATAGAATAATCCGTAGAAAAGATATTTGTTGACACGTTATTATTCCACCAAGACGCAATCACATGCTCATCCACTTCCACGCGACATGTCCGCCGCAGTTCATCCCGCCCCTCCGTTGCTCTAGCATAAACTAATATAATTCTCCCCACGAAACAAAATGAAACGGGCCTATGGCTTACTGAGCGCGACAAATGACCTTACTCCGGAACAATGCATGCGCACAGGAGGGTTCAATTCCCTCCACGTGGACATGTAGACATTATTTCTGTCGTTCCCGGGTAGAAAAGAAGAACGGCTGATCTTCCCACAGAGAATTTCTCTGAGATCCCGTTATCTTACCCAAGTCATCAGCGGTCTGCACTCCGACCCGAGCTTTAAGTTGAATACTGCTCCATCCAGAACAACCCGCAAAACAACAGGAAATATGTTCGTAGGTTACCGCGCCCGCGAAATGTACACACGAATATGATAACCGTACACGAGAGGGAGAGGGTTCGATTCTCTCTAGACCTATAATGAGGTGTAAGGTCTTTTCTTTTTTTCCTGCCCGGCCGAAGAACAGATGGGAAAATTCCAGCTGGTCTGTTTTATAGTGATACTGTGATGACGTAGAAAAAATCTGCTTTTACTTCCAGTATACCAACCGTGTGCGTGTATCACCTAACCAACCCACGAACCGATTCAAAAACGAGTCAATGGGCATGCATGTGGAGGACACAGCATGTGCGATGTCGAATAGACCGACGCAGATGAGCGAGCTGAATCCGTGCTGGGAGGGTGTGTGGACAGAACAAACGGAGAAAATGGGCAAGACAAATCAAACCAAAAAAAAAAACCTTAGCGGTGATGTCAGAAGTCAAGTCACACGCTTAACCAATTGACAATACTAGTCATGAGAAGTAAGACTCCAGTGTGGCTGTATTCACCGGCGACGCGAATATTTGAACAGAAAACCTATTCCCACCTATTCAAACATTCGCCAGGACATAGCACCAAAGCCGTTCCATGATTGTATAGATAGACTATCTCGTCCCTGATGTTTTTAATCAACTGCGTTCTGATATTCTACTAGTATGTCCGTCAGCCAACTTGAAACCATAATGTTCGGAATCCTCTTCACTAAAGCCCTGTCGGGGAACGAACGGTATCGTAGACAAGTATTCCCCTTGGCGTACTGAATTTTTATGGTCCCTCGGTCCGAGCCCGAGTAGGAATATTGAAACAAGCTTGGCAAAAATGGCGGGGAATGCCAACGCAACTGCGATCTTCAATGCTGGCTGTGGGCCAACGAGTTGAGTAGAGGAGAGGATAACGGTTCCATATACATAATCGGCCAACGCAAGTATCTAACTCTTAAGTCAGTAACGTCCGTATTTCCAGACAGGGCCGTTGAACTCACTGTCAAGACCATATCCTTCACCCGCATGACCCATGCCCATCGAATTTCGAGCCCACTAATCACGCTCAAATCCCAACTCCATCGATGGTGTCCCTCGAGGCAAAACCGACTCGTGGTAACATCAATGATGTGCGCGAGGGCGCCGACGAGCACCCAGATTAAGGGATTATACCACGTTGGGCATGCGAACGACATGACACCCCGCATGCCTAGAAGCACTGCTTGCCAAATCGTCACCCCTGCAGCGACTATGGCAGCGCCATGCATTACGACCGCAATCCATTTCCAGTGTCTATATGCGTCGATTTGAACGCGATTTTCCAATAGCACATCCTCTGGCGGGGTGCTGGTGCGCCACGAAAGACCAGCGATGACCGTGGATGGGTTACAGCAGGACAACAAGAGAGCAAGCATTGGGAATCGCTTGTGAATCCTCAAATAATCGTCCCTGCTGGTGCCGATCAAGGATAGAATGGTCGGTATCTGGGTCGCCGCCGTCAGTGATTAGTTGCACTCGAAAAAGGACGGCTCATACAAATCCAAGTATGGTGGTACCAGCACCATAAGTTGCCATCATCTCGTTGTCAGTGTCATTGAGGACACACAATAAGATTGCGTGGCACATGCCCACAGCCTCATATGTGCTTGGATCGGCGCTGGAAGTGTTCTGGACGCAAGTGGAAATCAAAGCATTGACCTCAGGGTAGTCTGCGTAGGTGGGAGAAGTGAATTTGTATCGCATCCAGATCGTTTTGTGAGAGCGGGCAAGAATATGAGACGGAACCTCGATGAGACTCTAGGAAGATGGAGAATTAAATACAATACTTGAGCGCTTGACGCACGATTTCCACGGATCAATATCGTAAACAATCCTTGGCCTGTCCACGTCAATGCCAGCTAGAACCCCAAGATGAAGACACGCCGCCATAACCGCCCAGGCTTGACCTAGGCGTCTAGGAATCTCCACCATACCGTATACAGTTACGGCTGTACAAATTACGGCCGTTGCCGTAAGGTTTTTTGGGTCATACGGTACGGTTAAGCTTTGGTACGATTAAATGGCGCTCGTGTCACCTTCTTGCACCTCTTTATACCTCCAGATCCCACTGCGGAGTCGACCTGGCTGCTCCTCGCCGACTTTGAATATAATAGTACCGTACGTAAAGCCTGCGCGCAGAGGCCTTGCGGTACGGTACCGTGACCGTATAATCGTAACCGTATTAACGGTACCGTAACCGTATTACGGTGCTTACGGTTACGGTGAGGATCCTTATGGGCGTCAAACGCTTGTTCCCATGGAACGTTCCCATCGAGAGCTTTCCAGTGTTGGAATTCGGAGCCAGAAAGTCCAGTTTAGCAGGGAACCCGTTGCGAAGGTGTAGGGAATACAACAGTATTTACGAAACTTTTATAGGGTTTATACGACTACAGAACTAAAATTAATCAATGACGGACACGGCCGGAATGAACAGGAACAAATGCACCTGGCAACAAGTACGCCGCAGGTACATTCATCGAAGCAGTGCGCGCACATAGCACTCGAACCCAGAATAGTATCGCCAACATCCAGATGTTTGTCAGACTCTCTGAAACAGCGTACTATAATATTACAAGAGCGCGGTGGGGTGCCACTTCGATTAAGGAAGCAAATAAATTCGTGTACGTTAACCTTCAGCGATCTGACGTCGGCAAAAGCAGGATTGACTTGCGTCGGCGGTGGTTGGTGCATCAGTTACAGCGCAGGGGAAAAAGTCAGTCGAAGCCGGGGCTTGAGCCGAAGCCAAGCTAAGCCAAGCCGTGGAGGCTTTGGCTTTAGCTTCGAGGATCTCAAGCCAAAGCCGGTGGCTTGCAAGCCAAGCCAAGCAAGCGGACCACTGGAGCTCCAGTGCAACGGGTTCCAGCTGTGAAATATCCATCACCGCTAGAATCATGCATATAAGTCCATATATAAATGATAGAATCCTCAACACCTGAGAGAAGAGAGAAGAGAAGATCGATATCATACAATAACCTGTAATAGTCACTTGAATCAATGCAATCTGTGTTCTTACATCTATTTACTGAGAGTGGTGGGCAATTAGGATTAGGTCAATCGATCTGCTTGCGGTGGAAAAGGAAATAAAAAAAGAAAGGAAAGAAAAAGTTCAACCGCTCATCCGAAGGGGTTCACCATTATTCGCGCGGGGTCAACTGACTGAATCGGGTCGCGTGCCCTCTAAGCTCTGTTCAACAGTTCGGAAGCTATTCGATGTAATGGTTTTGTGCTCAGACCAAATTCACCAGGAGCGTCGAAGAGGTCTGTTCGTAGGGATTGAGTGCGGTGAATGTGTGGCTCATTGGGACTCCGGCAGCCTGTGCAAATCGCCAATCGCCACCGGCAATATGCGGGCCATCATGCCATTCTCTCACTGATTTCCGCCAGAAGGTACTGGATGTCAGCAAGATTCGTAGTTTTTAAGTATTAAAGACCGTGTACAACACAACCATTCTATCAACATACAAATTTCATTTGGGAAGTACCGGTCGATTATTCAGTTATTGCAACCCTGGTTCAAGTTTTAAACCAGCATTGAACTGCCGAGTTTGACCTAGCCTCAAAAGGGAGTTTGTTACTAGCGGTATATGAAGCTACAATTCATACAAATGGGCTCCGGACATCCAATCCACGAGTAGTGTATGTCCAGGATTCCCTGGATGGGACTTCAGCAACTATGTATGTGGTGAGAATTGAGGCAAATAGACTGAGAACCCCCGGAAACCACCGATATCCGATGATCCAGTGGAGTTCCTGGATCCAGTGGAGTTCCTGCCACTGGATTTCAGTGGACTCGACTCCGGCGTCCACCAGTGGTTTCCACCGGGATACCAGTGCCCGGCAGTGGGGGCCGCCATCAGCCAATGCCAACCGCTGCCGATCAGCCGGTTGCTACTTCCGCGTATATCACCGAACCAGGAAGAAACGGAACGGTGCCGTCAAGCGCAGATCTTCCCTGTGCTTCCTGGGGAGCGTTGAGGACAGTTTTTTCTCGAGTTCGCGGTTGATGTGGAGTGTGAAAGCTCCCTCAGACTGGGTGAGACTACTGTGATGTTTGATAACTTTGTCATCCCGGGCTAGTGATGGATGAGCCATGCCGAGTCATTAGGGTTGTTCACGGTAGCCCGTTTTCGTGCCCTTTTTCACGCCCTTTTTCGCCCTTTTTGCCATTCTCTCCCGGTTTTTTTCCCTTTTTCAATTAGAACTGCAAAAAGGGTAGAAGACCCAAAAAAAATGGGGTCCTACATGTAATTCTGGAAGAAATGGAAAAAAAAGGGCACTAAAAAGGGCGCGAAAAAGGCTACTGTGAAACCCCTAGTCCGAAGTTCCCTTTTTCCACCCTTTTTTCATTTCATGCAGCCTGGGTACTCCTATTGTTCCTCAAAGGTCCGATACCAACTTGAATGTTCAAAAATGACTGTGGTGATTTTTTCTGGATTTTATAGCTCACTATCTACTAACCATGAAAAAGGGAGCAAAAAGGGAGCAAACATGGCGCAAAAAAGGGCGCAAAAAAGGCCAATCGTGAACAACCCTATTAATGTCCCTGGAATTCATGTATCACCGGAAGGATAGAGATGATAGCCAGGATGGAACGGGGAGAAACGGATCCATCAGAGAGCAGATCGTTCGCTTGTGTGCACTACAATTATATGTGTCCGCAGTATAAATGAAAAAGGAATCAATGTGAACAACCCATCTTGGTGATCCCACTTCAACGACTGTTCAAAATGTTTTCCAACACTTTCCAACTTTTCTCGCCGGCGCTTGCCTTTTTGTTTTCGCCCGAGGTCGATTTCATTCAATATTGTCGGGAACTCACAGAAAGTACTTAGATGTAATGGCCCAGCTCCCCTCCCGGCCGTAACAATCCTGTCCGTCCCTCCGTTCGTTGGTGATCAGATCGATCCGATCGATCGGAGCTCGGCCCTGCCGGCTGTAGTCCTCGGAATCGACTCGCAAGGGCGGATGACGTACGCCTTCGAGCAAGATGGTAAGATCGGAAGTACGACGTTCCCTACGACAGGTGAGCCGACCTCATTCCATCCGCATGCATTTCCCCTGAGTCCAGAATCCCAGCCACTCTGGTCCAGGGCGCCGATTACGCGAGCTACTACTTCTCAGCCTTCGCCGGTGGCTTCGAGGTTGACCTGGGTATGGACTGCGACCTCAAGGGGAGAGGGGCCAATTGCTCGGTCACGCGCTCCAACTCGCCAGTGGCGACTCTCACGTTGACGCCGCTGAAGCCGTTAGTTATCGACATTGTATCGACGGCTCTCCCGAGTGCAACGGGCAAGCCCAATTCGTCGCCCGGATTGTCTGCTTCGAGGTCTGGTGCATTGGTGGGCGTGGTTGTACTGGTCGCGCACTGTAATTTGATTCGGTATATCCGGGCATCGAGCTGAGAGCTTTATTAATTTACTGGCCTGCAATCAATTTACATGAAATTCCCGCTGTGTTTAGTAGTGGGTTTTGGGGAGTGGAATAAAAAGAATGATCCTCTGGCCTTTTAGGATGGTTGTCGGCTTTTCCTGGTCTCGGAGACAGACAGACGCTTTAAACAAAATTGATCTCGTACCTCGATTGTAGACGGAACCGCGGGTGCAGACGCGTTAATGCTACCACGCGTCGAAGTGCGTCCGTCCACGTGGTCGCGTCTCGGTGGGACAACAACGCGTCAACAAATATCTTTTCCGCGCCGTTGCCAAACATCCCGCTTGCTTCCCGCCATGTCTGCCCTCCGCACGGTCCGTCAACTCACAAAACTGCGCCCAGCGCAGCGCGCTGCCCGCCCCACCGTCGGCGTCGCCCGATGCCGTGGGTTCACCGTGTCCGCGCCGGCGCTCAAAAGTGGTAATAAGCTTGCATCCTCGTCTGGTACGTCTCCGCCTCTTCTTGACTGGCGGATATTCCCTTCTGAAATGGCACTTGCAGCGATGACGCTCCTGGCCCAAAAACTGCGCGCGGAAATCTCGTACGAGGCGGAGGTTCAGCAGGACGACGTGCAAGTCGGCGCCGTGCCCCGGACCTCGCGGGTTTCCTCCAGGAGGGCGGGTGGGAGGTGCGTTATGTCTTGCGCCCTGCGCACATACCCTTTGCATTGGCCCATGGGACGACAGATCAAAGACACGCCGGCGAACGACGAGGTGTTCCTCACGCGTCGGTTCGGGGACGAGAAGTGCGTTGTGCCGTCCTTCCATATTTTCCCGTTAATACCAAGCACAGCATCCGCGTCATGCTCTCCATCGTAGACCTGCAGTCCATCCCCGACGAGGACGAGCCCGAGCCTGAGGCCACGGATGATGAGGGGCCCGCGCGCGGGGACCAGCCGGCGCTGCGCGTGTCGGTCGCAATTACGAAAGTGCGCCTGTATGCCGCTCACTAATCCTTCTATCGCCTTTCACTTTCATCTGCCGCCCTTTCGCTTTCATCTCGTCCCCCTGCTAACCTTTTTGGACGTGTTGCAGACCACGCACCCAGGCGCCCTGCACGCAGATCTCTACTGCGCCGAAGGCGCGTTCGACGTCGCAAGCGTCGCGTACTACAAGGACGCGCGCATCGCGACAGAGCTGAGCATCGCGAGCGATTGGGAGAGAAGGACTTTGTGGACCGGGCCGTTGGTGAGTGCTCTTCCGTTGAATTCGACTCGACTTCCATCTGTATATATTCGTCGCATATTTCTTATTTCCTTCCCTAGTCACCTTGCTCACTTCTATTTGATATTCGCCATTCGATACTCTGCCACGAGCCGCGCACTTCCGCACATCCTGGTCGCACTCCCGCTTTGTCCTTCCATCCCTCTGTTCCTCCCCCTCTCCACCTTCTCTCTTTCTTCCATCTGCTCGCTCCACACACGCGCTTTTAGCTCACATTTCCACACCCCCTCTTCCCCTGTCCTGCCATCCGCCCGTCCCCTCTTATTCCCCACACCAATCACACTTCCTATTTACTTCCTTCCATTCTTGATACTGACGGTTGAATATCATTGTATTCTCGCCTTCCTTCCTCCCTTCCTTCATATTTTCCCGTGCCCTACTAACCACCCCCTCTTCCGCAGTTCGAATCCCTCGACCCAGCGCTGAACGACGCCTTCGAGACGTACCTGCGCGAGCGCGGTGTGGATGGCGCGCTGGCGGGGTTCGTGCCAAGATATGCGCTGTGGAAGGAGCAGAGGGTGAGTGGTTTATGTTCGATTTTTCCATCACTCTTCCGGGTTCGTTGCCTTGGTTTTTGGCCGAGGAGGGTTGTTGCTGTGCGAGCGAGAAGATGAGATAGGAGAGGTGGTTGGAGAGCGAGGAGGGGTGAAGAGGGAAGCGGCGTGTTCGATGGTGGTGTGCAAGCGAGCAACGAAGCATATGTCTTTGCCGCTGGGTCACAGCGGACGTTCTTTTGTCTTGTTCTAGAGAGGAGGGTTATTGATTATTGATTCAATGCTAACACCTCGATGCGCAGGAATACCTGAAATGGCTGCACGGCGTGGAGGGCTTCGTTAAGGCGTGATGCGTGCCGAATTTGTGGGGGGTGTGGTGGTCGAAGGCGGAGCAAGAAGAAAAAAGGACGCGGATTAAAACACGATCCAACCGAGACGAAATTGACGATACCAGCTGTATTTTTAGCTATACTTGCGCCCCAACTCCCATTCTAGCACTGCCGTCATATCTCCACGCTCTCGATGAATTCTTTTCAGTTTCCGTTTGTTCATGAGGGTGTCCTCGGCCCGGTACGCCTCTCTACTCGATTCCGAGTCCGCCGTATATTTCTTGTGCTGGCTCGTCTCAAAGTCGTGGTTTGATTGACAACTGCACACTCGCGCACGCCGTGCCACGGAGCGCGCGCGCGCGAAAGTGTGAAATCGCTTTCCCCTTCCCTTCAGTCATTTAAAGTCCATCCCTCCAATTCGACCTGTAAACCAACCCAAAAACGGGTCGATAGGTTACCAGGCACGACAAATAGATTAACGGGCTTCGATAGCATTGCTCATGAGCATCTCCATCATCCACATCGTCAAATCCATCCCGCGCGATTGGATTCTTGTCAACACTATCGAAAGCCATCCCATTCAGCAAAGGGTCGTCAGCCTCGGAGGTTTCTAGTGCTGCGACCGGGCATCCTGATTGCATTTGGGTGAAAGGTAGTATGTGAAAATACCTTGGCCCAGAAGTTGGCGGCCTGCATTTCCAGTGAGAGCTCATACTTCCGCTGTAGCAATATTTCAATGCATTCCGGCATAATTGTGAAGACCGGCGCTGCGAAATGAAAATGCCCAGTATTTGAGCACACGGAGGACTATACCAGCATCAGCAAAAGCCACAGCGTGCTCAAAGACGCAAAATATGAGTGCATCGCGGATGAAGTACTGTGAATGTGCATAGTAGTTGTCCTCAATGTTTTTGGCTTGTTCGATGTTCTTCGCTTCGGTAAAGTCCTGGACAAACTCCGTGGCAAAAGTCTCCAGTTCGGTGGGTGTTGGTTTCCATTTACTCAGATCTGCCCGTCGCTTGATTTCTTTCTTGAGCCCGTATGGAGGTCATGAAAAAGAAAGTATTCAGATGAAAATGGCACTTACATGATCAGGATTTGGGCAATTAGCGAATCGCGTATGAGGGCCTTGGCACCAGCGTAGTTGGGTTTATCGGCGTCCCAGGTCCGATTCAAAAGACCTTGGTGCTTCCGAGAGAATCAGGATCTAAGACCGATTTTCCAAAATGTAGCCGCATGATGTTGGGAAATAGGGGGCTGCGGGATCTGCCGAGTGTTTAGTCGTTTGTTTGGGGATTTATATAGGAGTTCTTTCCATGCTTCCTACCATCCGGTGAAACGGTGCACTAGGGTGCAGCCGTGTAATCTAATGAAATCAATTAGAGAGTGAAGCGAGCTAGTCACTAATCACAATCCAACCAAAATCAAAACAAAACACTAATCCGGTCCTAATGCTCGTGTGTGTGTGTTCGGGGAGGTAGGGTACGTATCACCTGTCAAGAGGGTGTGCAAAGGTTTTATAAGACTCTGTTTCAATAGCAAACTATGTGGTCTGAGCACAGTTATGCTGGGGTAGCAGGGACTTCACACCGACAGTATATCAAGACTCAAGTAAACCCTTGACTTGTCCAAAGTCTTCAGTTTCCTTGTGAGCATCAGACCCTAGCACTAACTGGCAGCTAGCTAAGAAGCAGAATAGGTAGGCAGACTTTCGGTGGACGGACACTTGACTTGTAACTCTCTTGCGAGAATGGAGACAATCAACAAGCAGGTGCAGTTACACAGATGGTGAGGGCGGGGCTAGTATGCTCACGCTTACACTGCTGGCAGCCACTCTAGTTCGAGGCGTGAGTTTACATTCCAAACTGGCTCTTCACAATTGAATTGCGTGAGACCTAAGTCTAGCGGGTCTCTTCACCAAGGTTGAATGCGTAACACTTATATCTGGGCAATGGTATTGTCCCGTCAATGTCCCGTGTCTTACAATCTTTATCTGTGCGTCTTCAAATCTCTGATATCTTTCCAAACAAATCTAGAGTCTACTATATTGCCCGTATATCTGGGGGGATAGTTTACTGGCTAATACAGAGTACACAGCTGGCTTTTATACATTTCAGAGAGAAGTAAAGGAGATAGACGGAATGAATAGGAACAGTAAAGGGTGGGAGCCCGAGTAGTGAATGGCCAATGGCGTAGAAGGCATTCTCAACCATGGGTATTATGACCTGCTACCGGGGCTAGTCCACATGTATTTCTCTAGCACGCCATAAGATGTGCTTAGTTGTCTTGGTTTCCATCTTTCTGACTGAGCGAGTCAGCCTTAGTCATTTCTGTTAAGTCCTATTCCACTTCTGTATCAGTCCCGCACTTCACCAGCCCAGTAGAACCTGTACTGAATATCCAGCGGCTTGATAAAATATCAGCAGCCCAATATTGTGTTCCAGTAACTATCTGGCGGCCCGATACTGGACTGTCAATCCTCATCATTCATATCAGCTGGCCTTGATGCGAAGATCGCATCTTCCCAGCGGCTAGATCTGCCCGGTGCAGCACTAGTCATATCCTATGACACTGGCTTGAACCCAGTAACACGTCTTCTGCTCAATCTAATCCATTGAGACGCCACTAGATATCCAGCGGCTAGATAAATGTGTCTAGCGGCCCGATATATCCAGTGGCCCGATAAATTGTCCAGCAGCTCGATGCATTATTGCCTTTAAGACCAACCACCAAAGTCATGGAATGACTCTATAAGTATCTGGCAGCTCAATCCAGTATCCAGCGGCTCGATAAAACATCCAGCGACTTGATACCAGGCAACATTACAAAGCCAGCCCTAAAGTCATTACACTGACTCCGACTTCATCTATCTGACTCCAACTTCATCTTTAATCTTCTTCAGTAGTTTCGGTGGACGGACACTTGACTTGTAACTCTCTTGCGAGAATGGAGACAATCAACAAGCAGGTGCAGTTACACAGATGGTGAGGGCGGGGCTAGTATGCTCACGCTTACACTGCTGGCAGCCACTCTAGTTCGAGGCGTGAGTTTACATTCCAAACTGGCTCTTCACAATTGAATTGCGTGAGACCTAAGTCTAGCGGGTCTCTTCACCAAGGTTGAATGCGTAACACTTATATCTGGGCAATGGTATTGTCCCGTCAATGTCCCGTGTCTTACAATCTTTATCTGTGCGTCTTCAAATCTCTGATATCTTTCCAAACAAATCTAGAGTCTACTATATTGCCCGTATATCTGGGGGGATAGTTTACTGGCTAATACAGAGTACACAGCTGGCTTTTATACATTTCAGAGAGAAGTAAAGGAGATAGACGGAATGAATAGGAACAATAAAGGGTGGGAGCCCGAGTAGTGAATGGCCAATGGCGTAGAAGACATTCTCAACCATGGGTATTATGACCTGCTACCGGGGCTAGTCCACATGTATTTCTCTAGCACGCCATAAGATGTGCTTAGTTGTCTTGGTTTCCATCTTTCTGACTGAGCAAGTCAGTCTTTTAGTCATTGCTGACTGGTCAAGTCAGTCTTAGTCAAGTTCTATTCGATTTCTCTATCAGTCCCGCACTTCACAAGCTCAGTGGAACTCATAGTAAATATCAAGCAGATTGACAAGATAGCGCGGCGCTACACTGGTGGACCAGTATAGTGACCAGTGCAAATATGGTGCGGCGCCATTCTATAGTGCCCATCCTCATCAATCATATCAGTAAATCCTTGATGCGAGGCCCGCATCTTTCTAACGGTCAGATCTGCCCGAGTAACCACAGTGACGGTTAATTCAGTAACATGTCTTCATCACAATCTAATCAGTTGGGCTTATTCACAAAATGGCGCGGCACGATATCTCTGCCGGCCCTAATGTGGTTGTACCAATCCTGACTTCGTATGTCTTGTTTTTAATAGTCATCAGACTATTCAGAGGCCGTTGAGGCGGCAAGTCAATAATTCTGAGTAGTTCCCTGATGTTTCACCTCCAGCGCATAAGATAATGGCTTACCGCCACCATCTATAGCTCAGTGTAGAATATCATAGTCAGGACGTAACAGCCTTTTGGGCTGCCTTGTCAAGTCTACTCGATCCTTCATAGTTGGTTTGTCACACTGACTTTCGGCCATCAATAGTGTAGCCTACCACCCCAGGGTGGGTGTACGCTCATAATCTAATGCCTCACTTCTGCCCGCTAATAGGTTCAAAATGAAAGAAAAACTGGTGTTTTCATGCATGTTTTGGTACACGCCCTATCACCAGACCCAAGGATCTGGTCACAAGTGCACTGCGGCATGAAAAGAAATCACATAGAGGTATACCGTTACAATCAAGCACTTTGGAAACGAGAGAAGATCTATGAAAGCACCTTGCAACATGATGGTGATAGTGATAGTGATAGTGATATATTATACACAGCATGGATGATCATCTTCGGCTGTAAAAGTACAGATGATGGCATACCAGACTCACTGGGCTTATTGCTCAATTCAAACTCAGCCACACCGGGATGCAGCACCCAAAATTCAATTTCACCTCTGTCGCTCACGCGCCTAGCAGCACGCACTCCTAGCTGCATTAGCTGCAGTTAAATGATCGTTTCTGGCTGATCTTGATTGTCTAAAAATTAGCACTGTTGAACAAAGTTCTGTGCGAATATGATGATCCCCGGCGCCCGCCAGACAGTATAATACCTTCGACAGCATACGTGGCCCTCCCTTCTCTCTCACAATGCAGGACATTGCAATTCTTTCAGCCAACCTTGCAACTCTTGTTCTTCAAAGTTTTCTTTATGGATTTCTGGTGCTTCTTTTCATTGTAACCATCTACTTTCTCGCAACGCGCCGAACTCTGGCGGGAACCAGCCACACAATCAGACATAATTTCACGTCTCTAGTGTTCCTTGGAGTCACGGCGCTTTTCTTAGCTATAACGGCGGTGAGTACTAACATTTCCCATGCCCTGAATCCAACGTTAATGCTTCAGAGAAAAGTACTGGAGTATTGTTATATATCAAGCTTTCCTTGTATTTATCCATCTCGGACCCTCCGCTACAGAAGCCGGCTTTTACGCAAACATCGAGCAGCCAACTGAGATCGCGAAAATGCTTATCACTTTCCTAAGCGTCCTGCTTGGTGATAGTCTTGTCGTAAGTTATAGAAACTTGTTTGCGACGCGAAACTCACAACTTGTTCCGGAGACGTATCGCCTCTGGATAATATGGGGACGCACTCGAAATGTTGTCATATTTCCTATATTCGCCCTAATCGGTTTTGGAGGTGCGTTAAGCCGGGCTCCCAGCATATAAGATCGAAAGACATCGCCTTAGTTACATTTGCGGGGGTTTTGCTAGAAGTAATAAAACTTCGTGGGGCACTCTTTGCCAAGGAGTCAACACCCTGGGAAGCAACTGGCTATGTTCTCTCACTCTTGTGCGTATTTTTCCCTGAAGCGAACTTCAAACGAGGGCGATAATCATATATTCATTAGAGCAAACCTATATAGCACCGGTGATATTTGGCGGTTGCCTGTCTTTCACATCTAACCTATAGTTGCGGGCAGGCTGCATTATTTGGAGGGTTACAAAAGCCAAAGCAGCTCCCGAGTCTCGTCTAACGGTAGTCGTGTTCCACTTGATTTGCGACCACACTACTAACAAACTAAATAAGTGGCTGCTTGCAATATTGGTTGAAAGCGCGGCACTCCAGACGTGCGCGTAATTTCCCATATCCAAATAGAGCACTCACGCGTATCTAGCCTGTGGCTGATCTTTACCATGATGACATTACTCTTCAAATCCGACTTGGTGTTTATTGCCCAAGAAAACCTCTCCGTCATTCTAGGCATTTCTAACACGCTTATACATGTACGAGTAGGACTTGGCTGGTCGCAAGATTCTGTCCTTGCGTACAAGTCCCGGTCAACAAAACTTTGTGAGAATACGGTTTAGTATGTTTATGTCCTTCCCATGAAAAAACATGTCACTCATAGTATCACAGAGACAAAGAGGGCATACCATATCTACAAGATATCATATGTACAGAGACCGAGAAAGCTCTAGAATAGCTGGCGCGCGTCTCCCATAGCCCCTCAGACACACCGCCCCGGCAAGAATATGACGAATCGTATCCGAAAGCAGCAAGCCATCCCGTTGTTAAAGCAGCCAGCCGCCTTCTCAAAATAGATCTGCAACGGGCTCAGCGCTGGGAGGAGGTTAGTCTACAGGGTGAAAATTCGGCAAACACGTTCCGGACATCGCGGCAACGGAGCCCGCTTATTTTCAGCAACTCAAAGCTAGCGAGGAACGGAGTTGATCATTGACTCCAGCCTATGCTACTGTACTCGAAGGAAAAAGACCGAGACTGAATACCAGTATTCATTTTGTCGGAGGGAAAAAATAACTTACTTGACCGAACTTCGCACAGGGTTTCGAGTGAATCGAACCCTCATGAGCACATGCAATCACTTCGAAATCGAAACTACTATTTGTGCTCGGTGACCGATTGACCCGTTTGTGAGTTTGTTTGCGGGTTGGTTAAGTGTGCATTCTGGAAGTCAAGCAGATCAATATAGTTATTATTTGACCGCAATGCTGGATAAAAGAAAGCAATGTTCTTTACCCTCCACAGATCCAGAGGGAATCGAACCCTCTCGCGCGCACGTGTGATACGTTTGAATTATCTCAATTCATGCGCAGATATCGCGTGCTCGATGACCTACAGACCTATTCCTTGGTTGGCTTGTTGGGTAATTGAGTGATGTAGCGTCTGCGTTCAATTATGGTGGAAAGTGGAAGTAAAGCCGCAGCCTTCCATGATTGCTTGCCCACAAATAATATTATCAATAGTAACCATGAGCGAAGATAAAGAAATACGATAAACAACATAAAGAAGGACGACAACCATCCATCCATTCGATCTGTCTACCGCTCTGTCGTAATTGCATTTTACTGATGTGGAGCTCGCTCAAGGGAAAAAAGACAGCGCTCAACGAATGGGTGGGTCTCGAGGGGATCGAACCCTCCTGAGCACATGTATTCAAAATACGCACCAACGCTTGTCGTGCTCGGTGACCGATAGACCCGTTCCTGAATTGGGTTGGGAGTTCATGTGCACAGTTGGCATTAGGGCATGCAACCGTCCCGTAATTTTACGGAAGTACGGCCCGTAAAAACGGTTACGTCCCCGTACCGTCGTGAATTCGTGGCAGGCCTCACACGGGACGGGCACGGCACGGGTAGACCCGTAGACGGGGTGCCCGTACCCGCCCGTTTACGCGTAAAAGACGGGTAAGGAAAATCGGCCGGGAAATGAACAAACCGACGATGCCGAGAGCTTGGCAAGAAGCGGCTATCACTCCCAGCAGCACTTTAAGTCGCCGGCCACACCTTCTCAACGGGTACTCAGTTCCGACGTCTTCTTTAGTGATCTTGACACCGGGCCGGGATCCTCTTCGCCTAAGTTGAGTTGAAGTGGGGCACTTTTTCCTTTTGCTCGCACTCGTTCTCATCGGATGCCGACGGCACCCCTCTCAGAAGCTTTTAAGGGTCATTACGGGGTGAATTTGGGTTCAACTCAGGGCTAAAGCAACTTCTCTTTGCCAAGACCGTAAATACGGCGTAAACGGACGGTACGCACGGGACCCGTCCCGTTTCGCTCAACGGCTGGCACTTTGACGGACGGCTTTACCCATTGCGTAAGGAAAATACGGCGTATTTCTTACGCCCGTGGGCGTAAAACGGACGGTTGCATGCCCTAGTTGGCATTCTGGAAGTAATTTAGTGATTACTTACTTGACCAGTAGCATGAACAGGAGGCGAGTCAGAAAATCGTACAGCAGAACAGATGTATGCAATCAGCTTTTCGACGAGGCAGGAAAGGAAAAGTGATTCGTCCTTTTATACCAGAAGTCTAGAGAGAATCGAAGCCTCTCGAGCACGTATGTATGGTACTGGATGAATGTGCACATTTCGTGCGCAGTAACCTACAGATCAATTTTTGGTTGGTTTGCGGGTTGTTCTGGATGGAGCAGTATTCTACTTGAAGCTCGGGTGGAGTGCAGTCCGTTGACGATTTGGGTAGGAAACGAACTTGAGAGAAAGGTATCAGACATTCTGCTTCTCGGTCTGAGAACAGAAAAAAGTATTTTTCGATATGAGAAGGGAGGAAAAAACATACAAAGATCAGATGGGTCTCGAGGGAATTGAACACTCCTGAGGACATGGAAGTCCTAGTCAAAGTCATTTGTCGTGCTCAGCAACCCATGGTCCCATGTATTCTCTCGTTTGAAGGGTTTATCGAGCCTTGGCGGGACGAACCGCGGATGCGGACGCGTTAATATCGACGCATGGCGAGACCACACACGTGATCGCGTCTCGCTGAGATAACAACGCGTCAACAAGTTTACTCTGCATGCCTGTGGCAAACACTCTTTTCGCTTCCCATGTCTGTCCTCCAACTGTCCTCCGTACCGTCCGTCAACTCACAAAACTGCGCCCGGTGTTGCGTGCGGCTCGCCCCACCGTCGGCGCCGCCCGAGCCCGTGGCTTCGCCGTGCACCGGCGCTCAAAAGCGGTAATAAGCTTGCATCCTCGTCGTTTGGTACGTCTCCTCCTCTCCCTTCCCGGCGGCCTTCCCGCCGATCTCCGCCTCTCTTTTTGCACCAGCAACGACGCTCGCGCAGAAATTGTGCGCGGAGATCTTGTAAGAGACGGAGGTCCAGCAGGACGACGTGCAAGTCGGCGCCGTACCCCAGGACCTCGCGGGTTTCCTCCAGAAGGGCGGGTGGGAGGTGCGTTTTGCGTCCTGCCATATGCACTGGACCTGGGCTGAGCTGATGGGACGACAGATCAAGGACACACTGGCGAACGACGAGGTGTTCCTCACGCGCAAGTTTGGTGACGAGAAGTGCGTTGTTTCTGTTTCTCCCCAATGACAAGCCATTAATAATCCCCGCAGCATCCGCGTCATGTTCTCCATTGCGGACCTCCAGTCTATCCCCGACGAGGACGAGCCCGAGCCTGAGGCCACCGACGACGAGGGCCCCGCGCGTGGGGACGGCGGCGCTGCGCATGTCAGTCGCGATTACGAAGGTGCGTGTGTGTCGCCTCCCAACTTTTACCCTCCTTTCATCGCCTTGACTTTCATTTCATCCCCGCGGCAAATGTGCTAACGTCTACACAGTCCACCCACCCCGGCGCCCTGCACGCGGACCTCCACCGCGCCGACAGCGCGTTTGACGTCGCGAACGTCGCGTACGGACGTGCGCGTCGCGACGGAGCTGAGCATCGCGAGCGATTGGGAGAGAAGGACGTTGTTGACCGGGCCGTTGGTGAGTGCTCTTCCGTTGAATTCGACTCGACTTCCTTCTGTATATATTCGTCGCATATTTCTTATTTCCTTCCCTGGTCACTTTGCTCACTTCTATTGCCATTCAATACTCTGCCACGAGCCGCGCACTCTCACACATCCTGGTCGCACTCCCGCTTTGTTTTTCCATCCCTCCGTTCCTCCCCCTCTCCACCTTCTCTCTTTCCTCCATCTGTTCGCTCCACACACGCGCTTTTAACTCACATTTCCACACCCCCACTTCCCCTGTCCTGCCATCCGCCTATTCCCCACATAAATCACACTTCTTATTTACTTCCTTCCATTCTTGATACTGACGATTGAATCCCATTGTATTCTCGCCTTCCTTCCGCCCTTCCTTCATACTTTCCCTTGCCCTACTAACCACCCCCTCTTCCGCAGTTCGAATCCCTCGACCCAGCGCTGAACGACGCCTTCGAGACGTACCTGCGCGAGCGCGGTGTGGACGGCGCGCTGGCGGGGTTCGTGCCAAGATATGCGCTGTGGAAGGAGCAGAGGGTGCGTGCCTTTTCGTTGGTTTTGCCCGGGCGATGCTTTCGGTTCAGATGTTCGTGTTGTTTTGTTTTGGAGAACGAGAACGAGAAGAAGGAGAGGTGCAACGGATGTCGTTGCCGCTACGCTCCGCCTTTCTGCGAGCAACACGGTAATCCCATTGGGACGAATTCTCTTCCCTTCTTCACGATGCAACGATGTACTCCCCATTGGATGTCGGCTCGTTTTGTTGTAAATTTTGGAGAGGAGGGGTTGTAGATGCTGATACGATGCTAACACCTTAATGCGCAAGAATATCTCGAGTGGGTGCACGGCGTGGAGGGGTTCGATAGGCTTAAGGTCTTAGGCCTCGCACCTTAGGGGGAGAGTCGACCGGGAGAGCAGATCGGGAAGGGAAGGATGAGAAAGGAACCCGAAGAACACACAAGGGCGAGTGTGTCCGATAATAACGATTAATATTGTGATTGTATTTCTAGCCACCCCATTCCGCTTTGTTCAGACATTGCAAGGATTCGAGTCATACATCCGCGGACTTTGCTGTGGTGTTTGTTTCTTCGGCGCTGATCTTCGTTTTTAGTCTGTTTAGTTGACGCCAAAGTTCACACCTTCACACTCGCGCACGCCGCGTCCCACAGAGCGTACCACGAACCAACGACCCGGAGATCGCGACGGTTGCTTTCGTTCCGTCTCTGATTCAACCTCAACCATGCACTACGCCAACTTGGTGTGAGGCCGATGCTTCGCACGCGGGACTCATACTTTATTTAGATTTTATCAAAAAAAAATCTTTCAAACCTATTTCTAGGTCTTCCCAGGTTCCTTTTTCGGAGAGTGTGCTCTCTTTTCATTCTCGTTCTCATCGTGATCAACTCTGTCGACGTGTTTTTGAGGTCCCCGAGGTATGTATTTAATTTTAGTGCCGTTCACATTCTAATCCCGCATCTCAGTCTCACACTGCCGAAGTTCTGGCTCGTGAATTCGATGCGATGCTGGAACGTTTTGGTCTACAGCACAAGGTAAGTTTCTGAGACTCGATTATGTTGAATATGACAGCGCTCATTCACACTGTCAGATACTCGCATGGGCGGGTGATAACGCCACGGTGAACAACACGCAAAACACTGCTCTCGGCAATAGTGCACACAACACCTTTCGGCCAGAGAATCATGTGCGCTGCTTTACCCACACCTTGAACCTCGGCGTCAAATCTTTTCTTCGTCCGTTCCAACCTCCTGTAAAGAAGAAAGGCACAGCGGCCATGGACGATGACGATTCGGATGTGGACGATGGTGATGTGGACTCGGAGCTGTCTCTGGAATTGGACGATAATGAGTTGCTTCCTGACCTTGCCGATGCGTCGGATACAGAGTCCATGGTAGATGAGGAGGACCAGGATGTATGGGACCAGATGGATGAGGCAGACAAGGCAGACATGTTGGCCCAAACCAAGGCGGCCAACTCTGTCATTTCTCGGGTATGTTTTGGCACCCGTCTTTAGCTTTAACTCATCCCTCACCAGATTCGTAACTTCTCGTTTGCACTGGTTCACTCCACAACGAAAGCGCTACCTGCCTGGTGCACAGCCTGCAAAGCCAAGAAGATGGCTGTCCGACTGTTACCACGCGATGTGCACACCCGCTGGAACTCAACATACAATAGGCTTGTCGTCGTGGTGCAGTACAAGGAGGTTCTCAAGGCTCTCACTGCTGATCGTAATCTGCCGCTCCGAAGATACGAGCTGTCAGACAACGACTGGGCAATTATCGAGGACTTGGTTTACACACTTGAGGTATGTGCTTCTTTTGACGTTAATGTTGTACTCACACCAAGCTTGACAGATCTTCAAAGAAGGTGACACTTCTATTCTCTTCGGACAAAAGCACCATTGTGAATGTAATTACCACCATGGACAAAGTTGATGATCTCATTACGACAACAATTGTTTTGACTCAGCCTTCTGGTTGCACCAAATGCGTTGTCCACCCCTCAATCAGAAAGGCGCTTGGGCTGGCCAAGGCGACCATGAACAAGTACTATTCAGCAACCGATACATCCAATGTCTATCGCATTGCGATGGGTATGTATGTGTCTTTACCAGAACTTGACTACCTTTTTAACACGCACATATTTAATTCTTCATCCTAGCTTGAAACTCCAGTACTTCAAATCCCGCAAGTGGGACGACACTTGGATCACAATGGCGAAGAATCTTGTATCAGAGGAGTACGAAACATACTTGGCGGCTGGGCATGGAGTCAATGACGTTGAAATCACCAAGAGTGATGCTGTGAGTCTTATTTCTGGTGTCATTTCAACTGCTTACAGTGAGTATAGGCGAGTATGTCCTGCAGACGCATCGGCCTCAGACTGGTTCGGCCTTCTTGATATTGATCTCCCTTTCACCTTGTCGGAGAGGGACCATCTGGATCAGTACCTAAGTGAGCCGCTCGAGCCTGGTGTCATGGAACCACTGAAGTGGTGGTGGGAACGGCGTCATATTTGGCTGGAGCTAGCATGGATGGCCCTTGATTACCACAGTGTTCCTGTTGAGTACATGTCCTATCATCTGTTCATTGCTAATTCAGATCTACAGCAACATCAACAGCAGTTGAATGTGTGTTTTCCTGTGGCTGCCATCTCCTCTCGTTTACTCGTAACCGTCTCACTGACAATTCAATCCGCAAGTTCTTGTGTTTTGGCAGCTGGAGTCAGAAGGACCTCGTGCGAGATTCAGACATTATTGAGGTGATTGAGGCATTAATGGGAGCTTGGGCTACTCGGCAGAAGGCAAAACAGAAATGGAAGGCTGAAGATCAAAGTGATGGTGTAGAGCAGGTAAAGAAAGCTCGCACAGACTGAGTTACAGCTGTAATGTCAGATAGCTGTCACTATTTAAATTCAAACCACTGTTCAAGTCTATCGTTCAGTATCTTGAACTGATTGACTGGTTCAACCGGCCCTTGGAGTGCTCGATTCAACCCTTACTACTGTCATTTCAATTTGATCCTTATCACCACGTTATTACGATAACTCAATTGATTTTGGTCTCCCTCAGGCTTCTGTGCACAATTTTGTAATACCACAGGTCTGGAACCATACGGGTTTATACCCGGGGGTTTATCACATCCAACCCGTGGGTTCAAGGGTATGGGTTTGTACCCTTACCCGTTGGGGGTACGGGTTCGGCGGGTTAGGGTACAATATGTTCTCGGAGTACCCGTACCTGTACCCGTGCCCCACACTATCTGCTCCACACTTCACCTCCCTCACCCTACTGGACTCTTATCCTGCTGTTGGTACCAGTACTCTCTGTCTTTCCGGGTACATTATTACATATATATATCCTTTGTTCAACTCTGCAGGGTGCATGTTCTTTTGCATTCCCCGCTATCTTACTACACCTGTACCGATCGCGATGGCCTCCTCTTGGACATTTTCCCCAATCAACATCAGTGCCTGTCATCACAGTTGCCCCAACTTTTTTGCCTGGTCCCAAGGTCACCGTTAACATGGCATACCAGATTTCTTGGACAGGCTCTGTCTTTTGAGTCTCAGCATGTAACCTTCGATTCAAGTTTCATCAACCCCTTCTTAAAATTTCTAGGTCCACTTTTATTTTCTATAGGTGCGAGGTCTTTTTCATTTCTGCCTCATCCTTCAACGTTTCAACCTTGATCGACGACCTACTCCTCTACTTCTAATGTCTGACTTTGTGGTTACGATACAGTATGCATAGAAATCTCAGTCTAGTCTCATTTGACCAATATCCCTCCCAAGGACAAGATGAGCTGTTTGTGTGGGATTGGGTGCTGGCAAGTTCAACTTTGTTGTATCAGCGGTCTGACACAAATTGATTTGTCATGACTTCAAAGTTGAAAAACAGTGTTGGGTGGATTCTGGTTGACTGAAAATGAGAAAAAGCACCGATGGTAGCCAACCCACAATATGTCCCAAAATCACTTACAATTATTCCGATTTCCCGTATTTCTTTCAACCCGTAAGACCCGTATACGGCCGGATAGTATGGACCCATCCCGTAAAAATAATCCTTAAGTGTGGACCCCTATGGCCGGGTCCCGTATGACAGCCTCCCCTGGCTTGGCACCGACAACAATGGCATCACACTGTGATCTTCTCTCTGCTGACGATGTTCGGAAACTTTCAAGAATCGATCACATTCATGATCACAATGTTCACTGATGCCCCATGACACTTGATTCCAATGCTTGTGGACTAGGAACTATGTCTTGCTGTTTTTACTATGTATTCTGTAGCCATAGAACTGAATATCTTTTGTTTCCCATTTTTTTGTGCAACTAGAACACAAGTCCGATGAAAGTCCGATAAATCCGATAATTGAACGCGGCCGTTGCAGACCATCAAAGATACCGGTGTATTAGGTGGAGCCTGACTCTAGGAGCTCTAAAAAGCACCCCGTCTCACACTCTCAGGAGGATACTATGAAGATAATCCCTCTCTAGACAGCACAACCTAGAAAGGGGGGGTGCCTAGGGATCTAGAAGCTAGGGACCCTCACAAGACCTAGGTAGGTACCAGATGTATCTTGTGTGCAGCAGGAAACAAAATTTGACAACACACTGCAGGTGATATTTGAACTGTAAAGGTGCATACACATTAGAGAGTTTGTACAGAGCCACCAGTCTAACTGGTGGCTGCTCTCTTCGGCACACAGGGCAGTCATTCAGTGTGAGCTAGCCAACATAAAATCCTCTCTGCAGGGGCTATATATGGTGGCTAGAAGATCTCAAGAGATGTGCTGGTGGCATAGAAAAAATAGCCACCAGTTGATCTGGTGGCTCTGTGCAAACTCTCTATCGTAGGCACTTTGCACAACATGTTTGCGATTACTTATCTTTTTTGAATGTGTCCTTCGCTTTTTGAGGATAGGGCAGAGTGGCTTTGTGAGATGCAGCGATCTTCTGGGCATTCTACATGAAATGGCAGGAATAAGAAATGTTCATCAGCACCACAGAAATGCAGAAATGGACTTTACTGACACCTACAAAAAATATCGGAAAAATATCAAATTAAATCACCCTGGAAAAAATGACATGGGAGGTGTGTGCAGTGGCACGGCATCTTCAGGCAACATGTTCATTGTGTCCGACAGGTAAAACAACTTGTTTTTACATCCAAATCTAATACCTAGCCAGATGCGCACATGGTGTTGCAGCATTTCTTTGTGCAGGAGGGCAGAATATCTTTGCCGATTGTGTCTCAGAAATTAGGGGACATCGATTTTCGACTCTGTGGACCTCAGAAATATTTGGTCATCAATAATCAGCAATAGAAACCCTTTCCACGTTGCACTATTTCCAAATAGGGGGTACCTCCCAGTGGGCCAGAACTGCAGAATGCACTGTGCATCTAGACACTTTAGAACACCTATTCATCTAATCTATAGGATAATCCCATGTGGCCAGTGGCCCAGTGACAGACTTGGTACTGGGGAACCCAGGCATTTATTCAAATCTGCTCAAGTTGCAACATACTATAATGTGTAACACTACATTACAATGTCATCTCACAAGGGCTAATGCTGGCCTGGGCAGTTAGCTAAGAGGGATATAATGTGTCTCGGACCATTAGAGAGGCACTGGACAACAATCCTGGTAAAGGATTGACGTGAGAAGTCGGTAATGGAGCAACCACGGAAAGTGCCTTACCATCCTGGAACGGATTGGGGCTACTGCACATCCCTGACTAAGGGCATATTACGGGGGATTATCTTTCTGAGCAAGAGGGCTTACCATTGGACATCATCTGGCATCTTCAGAACTGCCAAGAGAAGGTTGGACTGGGTTGATCCACCAATTGACTAAGAAACCATACTCGGGTACTGGAAGTGACGGTGATAAGCCGTGAAACGGACCATGGGTGAAATAGCAAGGAATTTGCCAATTTCCACCTTAATCACGTAGCACACTGCGCCAAAGGATTAGCATAAGTCCTATATGGCTAATCAGGGCTTGATCCTACATGAGGACCTTAATCAAGTCTGCCTGGGGTGCATCAACTGCAAAGTTCATACTGGTTGACATCCATGAGTAAGGGTTTAATTGCTGAGATTAAGCATTGCTGCTTAGTCAAGGCATCACGGGGCCTGCAAACAACATGGGCAATATTAATCATCCTCTCTGATGATCTGGGGCACCACTGTGGGGTTTGATTAGAGGCGTTTAAGTACTTTGTTGTGCTTGACTTACAAACAGGGCCTTGCATGACCGATCAGGTGACACGGGTTTAGCGGTAGCCGGTTATTCCGGCTGCGGTTGGACTTCGCTTATCAACTATCTGATCATTGTTGCCATCATGATTTGGTTACTTGAACCAGGCCAGGACAGTAACTCACATATCTCCACAACCACTTGGCGGTTTGGGCTGATTAAGGTACTGGCTCAAAGCCAGCACCTTCCTCTACCTAATACTGAAGGTCCTGAATGGGGGACACAAGGATAGAAGATGGGACTGTCAACACGATCGAGGGGGAAACAGTCATGCCAGACACACTCAAGCACTAAGGGGTCGATACGCAAGGATCCTATATATTTATCTACACATGAACTACGGACACCTTACTCATATACCAGCAAGTAGAATAACCATTGTATTGTAAGCATAATTGTATGGTATATAGGGAGGAGGTTTTGGCATGGATAGGCACTGAACTCTCTGTCCCTAAGAGCAGTAGCCTTTACTGGATACTGCTTGATAAACGACGGCGATTCGGGACTTGTCACCCAGGACTGACTTCGTTAAGAAGTTTTGTTTTGTTTGTACAAGTAACTCAATATCAATTGTTGGCTTGGGATTTTGGGATTGGCAACAGTTAAGAAGCTAGAGAGAGCTTGTTAGGAATTGAGAAAATGGCACTGCACTACAGTAGCCTCAGAAGGCTTATTATTTGGGATTTGAGAACACAGCACCTTGTTAGGATTCTGGGATTGTTGGCTTAAGCTTGTAAAGCTTAAACTCAATTTGTTGGCTTAGGCTCTCGTTTGGCATTGCTCAAAGAGGTCTAATACTCTAAATCAAACCTTGCACTTCAGACTTGACCCTTAAACAGGCAGCAACAGCAGGGTTCGAGTTTAAACCGCATCGTGTCCAACGATGCCCCTGGGTTTAAACCGGTTCGAACCAACCTGGTTCGAACCATGAGTACTTCTCCTACAAAAGTTGCCTCTGGCTGTATGATTTGTGGTTTGAACCTGGTTTAAACCCTGATGGCTCGAACCCAGTTTAAACCCTGATGGTTCGAACCCGGTTTAAACCCTGTTGGTTCGAACCTGGTTTAAACCCTGATGGTTCGAACCCGGTTTAAACCCTGTTGGTTCGAACCCGGTTTAAACCCTGTTGGTTCGAACCCGGTTTAAACCCTGTTGGTTCGAACCCGGTTTAAACCCTGATGGTTCGAACTCAGTTCAAACCCTGATGATTCAAACTTGTCATTCAGCCCATCATGGTTTGAACTCAGAGTTCTTGTTTTGGAGTATTTTCAAAGAATTCCAAATATCACAGTCAATTTTGCACCATTTTGCATAAAAACTAGATAGATATACTCAGCCAATCCATGCACAATTAGTGATAGACAGGAATTTTCAAAAACACAAGCACTCGCCGGCGCTTTGTGCTGGCTCCCACTTCTGCCGGAATGATAGATTAAAAGTCGAGTTTAAAGGCTTCAGACAGACAGATGGACTGACATAATTTTATAAAGAGAGTAATTAGGTATTAGGTAGTCTGTGTTTTCAGGATATTTTCACACAAAGTGCTGTTTTCATATTCTTAGAAGATGCCACAGAGTTCTAACATTTTGTAAGGAACAATATTCATACTGACAGGAGGATGTGACTGAGCCAGAACTACACATAGCCTTATTAGAGCTCTTCTAGCCGCATTGGAGGCATTCAGTGCATTCCAGCCTTGGCTAGAGCATGGGATGTCTAGGCACACGAAACCGTTGCCGAGGTGCCACGAGTTCTGTGTAGCCGTCATTAAAGATCTTGAACGTCGCTTTCTCACTTAGCTACACACAGCCTTGGCGAGGCACATTGATGGCTGCAATGGCTTCATAGATGTCAGTCGCTGTCTACCCTAGCTAGCTTATGTCTTCATTGTGGAGGTGCATCTAGGTACCTCATCACACCTCATCATTGATGTGACTAGCCAGCTAGCTGCGGCTAGACACCACCTTTGGCTAGGCACTGGCTAGGCTTCTCGAAACAGTGTTTGTACCAGGGGGTGGAACACAGTGATTGAGCATTTTCTTGCATCTGAAGATCCTGTGAGAATCACACTTATCTGAGCATTTCATGTGGTTTAGCTCTATCATAGGTACATATGTTCCACACAAAGTATTGCACCCCTGGGACATATTCTAAGCATATAAAAACAATATTTTGTGTGAAAATGTCCTGAAAACACAGATTACCTGATAACTAATATTTTTGAAGATTCCTCTCTGTCACTGATTGCGCATGGATTGACTGAGTATATCTATTCAGTTTTTATGCAAATTGCTGCAACACTGATCAATATATTTACAATCCTTCGAAAATGTTCCAAAACAAGAAAATTTCATCTGTGCCCTTGGCTCTGACATTAGCTGTGAACCATGATGGTTTGTATGGCTTTAAACTGTGATGCTTGGAACCATGATGGTTTGAACTTGCCATTCAGCCCATCATGGTTTGAACTCAGAGTGAAAATCTTCAAACTGCAGATCCATTCTTTGTTGCTTCCCTTGAGAGCAGATGTGTTCACAGCTAATGTCAGTGCTGAAGGCGGGGATCAAAATTTTCTGTTTTGGGTGATTTTTCATCCTCTCCAAAGAATTGTCTGTATCTCAGTCAATTCTGCACGGTTTCACATGAAGCTTAGTTAGATCTTCCGGGATAATTCAAATGCAATTAGTGATAGAGTCACTTCCACAATATTATGTGATTTTGTTAACAAAAATCTGCGGTTTGAACATTTTGACTCTGAGTTCAAACTATGATGGACTGAATGGCAAGTTGGAACCATCAAGGTTTAAACTGGGTTTGAACCATCAGGGTTTAAACTGGGTTTGAACCATCAGGGTTTAAACTGGGTTTGAACCATCAGGGTTTAAACCGGGTTCGAACCAACAGGGTTTAAACTGGGTTCGAACCAACAGGGTTTAAACCGGGTTCGAACCATCAGGGTTTAAACCGGGTTCGAACCATCAGGGTTTAAACCGGGTTCGAACCATCAGGGTTTAAACCAGGTTCGAACCATCAGGCTTTAAACTGGGTTCGAGCCACAAATCATACAGCCAGAGGCAACTTCCATAGGAGAAGTATTTATGGTTCGAACCAGGTTGGTTCGAACCGGTTTAAACCCAGGGGCATCGTTGGGCACGATACGGTTTAAACCCGAACCCTGCTAGGGTACAAACAGGTGTGTTCCTTGCAACGTTTGCTGGATTATCTGTGCTCCTCGAACCTTCTTAAAGTGTTCAAAAGACCCGTACTCAGTGGTGCGGTCTAAACCATTCAAGGGGAAAGTAGTTAGGATTTGGTTAGTAGTTGTGTTTTTGCCTTGATCAAGCAAACTTGCATTCTGCTCGTTGGATCTTGATTAAACTAGTACTGTTGTTGTAGACACTGAGGAAGCATTTCAATGGCTATCACAGATTTCAGACAAATCACTTAAGTGATTCAAAGTGGAACCAGTTGAAGCAAATGGTTACCAAGGAGGGTAACAGTGGGCTGACAAGGAAGTCAGCTAAAAAGTTGACACATCAACAATATCCCATCACAATCATTCTAAACAATGTAGATCTTGACTCATCGTTAAGCTCGGCTCGTTGATGTTCCTTATAAATCTGTTCAGTTTTTACTAATCTCTTGATATCTGACAAGAGTTCCTCGGCGAGCTGCCATACCACTAGTCATATACCGTGAACCCTGCCACATGTTTGTATCTGTCTCGTTTATATTTAGAATCCTGTAAAGTATTTAAGGTAGCAGACAGACAAACGCGGTTGCCCCACGTGCTGTGATGGTCACATAACCTTCTTTGGAACAGACTGTATATAATTCACCTTTTAGCTCATTTTCAGCGACTTATGAAAATCAGCCTCAACAGTTTTGTGTAGATGTATATTGAGAGTGATCATGAATTTTCTCGTGGATTTTGGTCCAAAATAGAAGGACGAGTTATGATTATACTGTCTGGGCCCTGCTACAAACGGTGTTTGGGTCCCTCCCCGCACGATTCCAGTCAAGAACTCCGAGGGAAGTACACAATGTCTCTTGTACTCCCTGGCTGCCCAAGCAGCCTGTGAACCATCAAGTCTGTGGCAGCAACACAATATCATCGGGATGTGTTTGATGGCTTTCTGGTGGGTTCAGGCAGTTCACCTGGTTCCGTATGGATTTTTTGGAGGTCGGCATGAGAAAGATATTATTGCGGGGACTGCTGCTGGAAAATTTTCAGGGCACAGTGGGCAAAGAAACTTTGCAACGTGCGCGGCAGAGCCGCACATTGAAGTACTTGAGCTGGTATCCTTGTATTTTGGGAACTAGTCACTCAATTTTCTACATTTCTGTAATATTAAACCTCAGATGGCAATAAGGGACCATTTCCCAGAGAACTGTTGAGCCAAAATTTTTATTTTGCATGTTGTTCACTTGTTGTGCATTAATTAATGTGTTTTCTGTACAGTAACTTCCCAATATGGTCATGTCATGCGAGATCACGTGGGGCAACCGTGTTTGTCTGTCCACTACCTTGAGTGGATAGTTATGGGAGGGACACCAGTGAATCTCACCCCACCTGTTGGACGTGAAGCTACTAGGCTTCACACTTAACCGGTTGAGTAGGCATTCATTCGGAGACACCCAGAAGTCGTCAGCAACGGCCCTTAGGTCGGCTGGACCACGTCCACACCAGACACAACAGCAGCCATCCCTAGGTGTTGAGAGAGAATGTGTCACCGCTCGAATAGCACATGACTGTGCGTCGAGGATCCAAGAGGAGGATGTGGCCAACCAGGCCAGCATCCATAGGTGGTGAGCAACCCATGCAGAAGAGCCCGAAGATATTGCAGCGAGAGTACTGCAACTATGCACCAGACCCTAGTGAGAGGAACCCGCTCTGGGTGGCTCAAATAGGGGCTTCGGGTTCTGGATAGGGGGTTGGGGTTGCGTCCCAAGAACCCGAGAGGAGGAACCCGACTCAGGGGTACTCCAAACAGGGGTTCCAACTGGATCCAGGACCGAGGGGGGCCTGAGGGGAACTTCAGGCGAACCAGTCTCTGTACAACCCTGCCAGGGAACTAGTGTGGTGATCTCTTCCCCTTGGTAGGTAAGCGTCTCTCCTTGCCGCTACCTAACGGGCCAGATCCAACACTGCTAGGTCAATATCCCAAGGCAAGACACAGAGAGTAGGAGTTCTGGTATTGTCGAGTGAAAGGGGAGTGAAGGCAAGACCAGAACAACAAGATGAGAACAAGAGCGCTCAGGCTCAAGTTCAAGAACCAAGCAATCCAGCCAAAGTAAGGCCTGAGTATAGACGAGGTAGAATCTACTGTATAGGGGAGATTCTACCGAGTTTATATACCTTTCTACATAAATTAAATATGATCGTGATCGGTTACTGTATCCAGCATTAAGGAACATTAATGCTGATGCTCCTAGTCCCTATGTGTTATCACCACAGCATCTAGGGGTCACCAAGGAGTCATGAGCAACAGGTGGCACCCAGGGGACACCTGTCGCCATTCAGGAGTGTAGTCGTCTTGGCAGGGATATCAGGAGTGAATATCCACCAACATAAAGGAGTGTAGTCAGGACCCATTGGATATGGTCATCGGCACAAAGGAGTCCGGGTTGCTAGTGCACAGAACCCGGGTTGCATGTGTATGGTGTCATGCCCTCGTCGTATAGAGTCCCGGGTTACTGCAATAAGAACCCGGGTGATAAAGTGGTGAGGAATCCATGTCTGTATGGATTCCGAATAAAGGTCCAAGGGATGTTCATGTCCCTGAGGGTTGAGTGAGTGTTGTGGGCCAGGGAATAACCCGATCAAAGACGGGTTATTCCCAAAAAGGAATGTGGTAGAACCCAAGAAAGGATATCTGCGATGCTGAGTCAGGGTGATTCATGACAGAAGCTATACCAAGTTTTATTTGTTTTTCCTGTTTGAATATTATCTGTGTTGCATTTAGATCTTTATAAACGGCGCGTAGACATCTTGGATATACGGAACGGACATGTGGAATATAAGGAAACGGATTGGACTTGACAATTGGCTGTAATCTTGCAAGGATTAGCAACCACAGATACTATTGAAATCAAGATTTCATAAGAATCACTTGTGTTTCGCATCGGAGTACTATCTTCAAACCTAGACCCACATCATATAAAACCGTTGAACATAAAATCTCATCTGACCATCTGTGATTGCACCTAGAACAGTTTCGAGCAATATATCTATGACTTGTTTTCAAAAAGAGAACTAGGAGTTCAAATTGCCACAATCTATCCTGGATTGGAACCCTGAACCTGCACGAGGATTATAGTGTTTGAAATGTTGTAGTCGCATTATCAAACCACATATTCATTTACAAGGTTTGGTTTGTGGTTATTTCACCACTAGCCCCATAGTCACTGTTTCACCAGTTAAGCAGTAAGCTATCTGAGTGCGAGCCAAAGGCTGAGAACATCCAAAACACCGTATATTGTTGTGTGTTTGCAAAGCAGGTGGGTGAAGCCTTCTTGGGGCAGATATGTCACTCTAATACATTGTGTCTACATCATTAAAAATCACCAGGGTCAAATATGCACTCGTTCCTGCACACTGTTCCAAATATTGCAGCAAAATTGGGGAGCAGTGAGGATCAATGGTGGCTCCTATGGTCCAATAACCCCCTCCAATCAACCCAAAGGGTATTGAAACCCTAGGGAACATGTTGAATCGATGGCCGATGACCTCACTTCACAGTTTAGCAAATCACATTGGGTGAAAAACACTAAGGTAGAGTTCGTACAAGCGCGGTTGCCCCACGTGAGCTGGCGTGACATTACCACATTGGGAAATCTTTCCCATCAATCCAGAGAAAACGCGTCCATTAAGCTACGAGGAGTGGTATAAAAAAAAATGGTCCAACAATTGTCTGGGGATCGGTCCGTTATTGCCCCCAGAGGTCAAAACTTCGTGTAATTTGCGAAACTGAGCAACTAGTTTCAAATTAGGTTCCGCCAAAGCTTTAAGTGCGCCCGTTGCGAAGTTTCTTTGAATGCTGGTGCCCGAAAATTTCAGGATGCCATGCCTTGAAGCCTTTCTAAATGCCCACTCGCAAGAAACACCTGCAGGACCGCCTGAACCGCCTGAATGGCCGTCTGCCTTCACCAAAGAAAGCGATCAAACGCGTCGCGGCAATCGCGTTAAGTCCGGTCAAACGCGTCCAAAAGAAGCACCGGAGCGAAGAGCCGGAAGCCAGCGCTGATCACTGGGTATGCTCATTCTTCTTCGTGCACACGCTTGACCATTAACATGATGCAAAGTCGCCTACTTCTACTCAAAACTCATCAGAACCAGCAGGCCAAGAGGATGACGATGTCTTCTTGGATGTAACTGCCAGCCCTCCCCCGGCAAACTATCATACCGGCCGCTTTCACCAGGGGTCTAGGCCTGAAGCCCCGACAGCTGCTCCGGCAGCCTTCATGATTGTCCCGGGCAGAACAGCGACTCTTCACCGTGATGCAGACCAGCAGTCAACCTAAACATTCCCTACCCCCAACGCTCCGTCTCTGCTCGTGGAATCTGAGTCTGATGGGAATGACTTGGAAATCATCCCTCCTGAGTTCGACGAACTTTGTGCTCCTGATGCTGGTTCGTTCTCGGGGGACGGCTATCCTCGTCCAGAGCCACCGAAGAACTTTCTTGAGAAAATGGCTGCTCTAGGGAAGAGACAGCTGCTAGCTGTTGCACCTGGCATTACCGCCGCAAAAGATGCGTTGACAGACATACAACTAGTTCTCCGAGGGCCGAGTCGAGGCGTAAGCGGTGGTTACATTCCCCCTGATTTGAGTCCCTGGGTTCGAGTTCGAATGGAAGGCATCCGCAGCCATCTCTCCCAGTACACCAATCCAAATTCGCTGACTTATGGGAAGTGGGGTCTGTCTGCACGGCAAGCTGCGATAGCTATCGGTCGTGACGTGTATTGCGCACGTACCTTCGCGACCCTCAGCCGAGAGTACATCGCTTGTCGCAAGGTACTGCCAATCAACCCGTATGGTCATTGGTCTCAGTCAATGCTCACCGATGAAGATCTGGCTACCGATGTTCGCAACCATCTCCAGGAGCTGGGAAAATTCATCACAGCTGAAAAGCTCGTGCAATACCTTGCACGGGAGGATGTTACGAAGAAGCATGGTCTCGAAAAAACAATCAGCATCAGCACTGCGCGGAGGTACCTGAATGAGCTTGGGTATCGGTGGGTTACAATTTTTGTTGAGCTCGAGTTCTTCCATTAATTCATGTCTGCAGATTCAGAACTGAGAAAAAGGGTCAATATTGCGACAGCCATGAACGAGAAGACGTTGTGTACTACAGGGAAGAGGTTTATCTCCCCACCCTCAAGGGATTCCAGGACCGCTCGTGCATCTTTGAAGCTGACGGATCTGTCATCACACCTTCGCTTCCTCCCGGCGCACGGCGCACTGTGATCTGGTATCATGACGAGAGCATATTCTATGCTCACGACCGGCGCCGGAAAGCCTGGTACCACAAGGATGCCGATGCCATCCCGTACAAAAAGGGTGACGGTGTATCGTACATGGTGGCCAATTACTTTTCCGCAGATTTTGGCTGGCTGCGCACGTCAGATGGCAAACCCAGCGCCCGGCGCTCGATGCGGCCCGGCAAGAAACGCGACGGGTATTTCTCATCCGAAGACATTGAGGAACAGGCAGTTGCTGCCTGTACCCTGGTCAACGAGAGATGGCCCGACTATGACCATGTTTTTATTTATGACAACGCGACCACGCACCGCAAACGTAGCGTGGGAGCACTGTCAGCGCGGGCCATGCCCAAGTCGATCTCGGGTACGCAGAAGGGCAAGAACGCGAAACCTGAGGCCAATTTCCTTGTTCCCATCAACAAGCTCAACCCAGACGACGGCTCGCGGATGTATGACGCACATGGCGCTTTCGTAAAGGAGAATATCCAGATGACCGGTGCATCGTTTGCCGACGGGACTCCACAGGACCTGTATTTCCCACCGGACGCTCAAAAGCACGCTGGCAAGTTCAAAGGAATGGCGGTAATCCTGGAAGAGCGTCGAAAAAAGGGGGATCTTGGGGCCATCTCCGAGTTGGAACTGAAGAAGAAGAACGCGGAATGCACAAAGTTCAAGTGCACCGATCCGAATTCCAGAACCTGCTGCATGCGACGTATGCTGTCAATCAGCCTGACTTCGCTGCAGTCAAATCTTGTCTCGAGGATACGTGCGTGGAATTCCACTGCACCGTTCTCTTCTTGCCGAAGTTCCACTGCGAACTTAACCCCATCGAGATGGTCTGGGGCTACGCGAAGCGGCTCTATCGCTTGAATCCGGAGTCGTCTCGGGAGGACGTGCTTGAGAAGAACACTCTAGCTGCGCTTGATCAGGTTCCACTGGAATCAATGCGCCGTTTCGTTCTCCGCACGCATCGTTTTGCTGATGCATATCGGCAAGGGTTGGATGGGTCGCAGGCGGCATGGGCAGCGCGGAAGTACAAGGGACATCGCTTACTTCCTCCTGAGTTTAGACGGGAGATGGAGGCAGCTGGGATCCTTCGAGGAGGTAACCCGAACGCTGGTTTGTAGCAAAAATTCCCAAAATGTAAACTAGTCTCTCAATTGTGCACAGAATTTTCTGAAAAGAAATGGGTGTATTGCCTACGTACATTTCCACAACATTGTTGAGCCAGATTTTCAATAAGCCCTTGAGATGCCATGCAGCGGGCTGTTGATTTGGTTTGATGAGAATACTGACCAAAACGGGCGATGTGACCATCACACCACGTGGGGCAACCGCACTTGTATGAACTCTACCTTACCTGGAGTGTGAAATATTCCAAATTCTGAGACCCAAATCAACTCTATGCAGATACTACACCTACAGATTTGTGAGTTGAGTTTGAATGTCGAAAATAGGCTGAATGGTCAAAATCATATGAATTCCCTTTTTGGGTTACATGGTATAGTGGTTCTCAAAGGGGAACTCGCCATCAAAGTTGCTCCTGTATCTCAGCAGCTCAGCTATGTTTTGAGTGGGATGCCCAGGACAGCTAGGTGAATCCCTGGCATGTTGCTCACTCCTGAATACCAATCACTGACCCAATCCCCAGCTCCTTTATACTCAGTCTGTCGGTGTGTGATGGTGGGACATATACAAATAGTATGTAAGTAAAGAAAGCTTAAAAAAAGAGGGTAAGTAAAGTATGAGTCCTGCTGTGTGAAGCATTGGCCTCACACCAATAAAACACTATAAATAATAATAATATGCCTTTTCTCACAGCAACACAGGTTTCAGCCAACTTTCCGCTGCAGATCTCGTACCATGGTTGAAACTGATACTGTGTGCACCCACCGGCCATGATTTCCGAGGGTATGAACAAAAACCAGATGTTGAATGAACAGGAAAATGGCGGAGGGGTGCTATGGCAGGACATTTAATTCTCCCTCAGGTGGCCGCACCTCCACCATGGTGAACAACTCTCCATGGTCTGTCAATTGGACAAAGTTGTGGTGGGATCAAGATTTTTCACTGTCAGCAATACAGGTTTTGGCCAACTTTGGACTGTGGGATAGGTGCCATGGTTAAAATTGATGCTCTGTGAGCAGGTGTGAGTCTGTGGACTCTGATTTTTGCACATACTGGGATAATGAATGGGAAAACCACCGAGGTGCTATAGCATGATGCTAAGTTCCCGCTCGGCTCGTTGCAATGCTTGTTCATCAGCATTAGCAAGCAAAATTCAAATCTCCACAATCTGCCAATAGGACGAAGTAGCTGATGTTACCCCAGGAGTAAATACGTATTTACACCAAGTACAGAGATATTTTGGATGTGGAGAGAAGTAAGCAAAAGACAATTACAAGTACTTTACATAGTAAAGTGATCGTTCTTTTCATAATCAAGACCAGGTTTTTGAGTTCACGAAACTTTATCAGTGCGTTTTGACGATGTAATGAAATAGTGGCGGTGTTCATTAGCTTTTTGAGGTCTTTTTAAGACCTCGATCTAATGAATTTAGTGGTGACATAATCAAGGCAGATGGGGCTGGTTCAATTCTGCCGGTTCGAACTGTTTTTTATTTGTAATTCTATTTTCTTTCTTCATATTTCTCGCCAGGCACCAAACGGCTTGACCGATTTTTCGGTGTTATGTCGCAGCCTGTTGTGCAGTTAAAGGCCAGACCTGTCTTCAGCAAAGTCACTCGCTCAGGGATCTACACCACGCATGCACGTCGTTTGGCTCGTACGATGGCTCACACCGGGTGCGCACGCAGAAAGATTGGGCCATTAATGGCCGAGATTGCAGCGGTCTTTGGGGTGAAAGTTGACTGTCAAATGAGCCGGCATACCGTAAGCAGGGCAATACTTGAGGGTGGGGTTGCAGCTTCGATGCAAATGGTCTATGAGATCGGTCTAAATGACGGTACATCAAATCTATTTTATCTGTTAATATCACGTAAATCTGACGAAAATTATAGCACTCACCATCAGCGCAGATAGTACATCCAACCGGGGGAACAACTATGAATCCAGACACATTTCGATGCGTGCTCCTGACTACACCTCGGGACATGTCGAAATTGAACCTACATCAATCCCCAAAGTCCGCAATGTTGGTACAATCTCAACTCTCGACCACAGCAGCACCCAATCCGTCGAGGGCTGGAAAAATGCCATCGAAGCCAGCATGGTGATCTTCAATTCCAGTCCACTCGCGTCTAGCCTACAGAAGAAGTACAAGTTCCGCGATATACTTCGCGTCTTGAAAGGCAGCAGTGGCGATCACGCTTTGACAGAAAAAGGCAGTGTTTGAGGGATGGAAAACCTGAAGAAGGAGGGGGCCATTGAAGATCTAGGCGAGGCAGCACTTGCACAGAAGGACCTGCAGGGGCTCGCCCTCTACTTGCAGGTCTGGAATGCAAAGACTTGTACGCGTTGGGGGCATTGATGAGCTCTCCCCTACCGAGCAGTCCAGACTGTATGCAGACCTGATGCGCGAGATCATTGACACCCTTGGAAGGAAGGAGTATGAGGCACTAACCGAGGAGGAGCGCCGTCCGCTCACATTATTCATTTGGGGTGGATGCTGCATGCATAAAGATCTAAACAGTTTCAAAGGTGGAAACACGAAGTTGATGCGGGAGGCCTCCAGTCATCCTTACCAACAAGCATAATGCCATGCAGCTCAAGCGATGGTTGGAGCCTGGAACAAAACTTCCTGACACATTGACGGCAGAAGAACAGCTCGCTTTCGAGTCATTGATAAGGGGAGGAGTCAAGACCTGCGCGATTGCAGGCGCTATCATGAACAACAAGGACGATAAAATTGGCCAGGGTGCTCGTCACGTCGAGTTCTTCACTGCAACAACCGGGAAAACTCACCAATGCTTCCCCTATACAAGCAATACCCGTTTTGGAAGTTACGGTCTTGCCACGGCCGAACTCATAAAATTTCTCGACTATTACCTCGAGTTCCTGGAGGTCATTGAATACACCAAGATGACCATCTCACTCACCAATATTGATGTCAACCTTCAACATGCATTGAATGATCCCTCGTTGTTGGTGGAACTTGGCGCGATGACTTTGTACTTGTAATGCATCTCTCACCCATACATGTGAGTAGTCCGTGGACCAGGTACATCGAAAACCGGTCACCTGGACCTTGGACCTCTCCACGTTGAAGTCTGAGTCCACATACAGCGCAAGTTGGATGACCCGGATCTGCAGTCTGGCTCGGACATGTTGTACGCAACAGTAGCATTGGATGCACAACCCTGGGAGGATGAAGATGCTGTCGATGCGGTGGTGAAACCCGTGCCCCGACTGATTAATCTTCGGCCAATTACCCTTGATTTCTTTCGTGGCGCGCTTGCAACTTGGATTCGCTTCTCGGCTGAGTTTGCTCCCGGGGGATTGATTGATACAGCATCTCCGGCGGAACAACAGGCTGCCTGGATGTCGTCAACAAACGACGCAAACAAAGGCGCTCTGGGAACAATGTGAGTGAAGATGCACGGACATCCGACACTGACACTTCATCAGTTCAATGCGGGAATGATGTACCGTACCAACGATGCCCAAACCTTCATGGACGCAATTTTTCACGGTGGAGGATGACCTTTACATCATGCGAAAGGCTCGGGAAATTGACGTGAGCAGGATAGAGAAGCGGAGGGGGCAGTATCTAGCTGATTTCCGAGTCCATCTTGCCGAGATGAAGAAGGCACAACAAAAAACTGCAAGATGTTCAGTGGTTGACCGGCGATCAAGCCGAACATCAAATACCGGGAAACACCCAGTAATCCTTCATTATATGAACACCTCAACGGATACTGCTGGATGCATCAGCAAGTTGGACAGACATGAGCCAGAGGGATGGAGGATTCAGACCTGAGACGGAAGAACAGAGCTGAGGATTCAGTCAGGGTCAGTTCCGGAAGTGCACGGTGGGTTCCAAAGAATTCCTAGAGTCTGTGCCTCCCCCCTCTTCGTTTTCTAATTGCTAAACCGAGCCATTCAAGACCTTCATTCCCACCTGACATATGTCTTCCCGGGACCGACAGCCAGTACATCATGAGGCACAGTAATTTACTTCGACATTATACCTTTGTCATGATTGACAGTTCGGCGGAGATGGTGTATCAGAAACTTGACTATGTAAAGGTATCAGAGAGTTTGCGGTGAGCCACCAGATCAACTGGTGGTTAATTTTTCTCCGCAACTCGCCATCCTCTAGGGCTAGTTTAGCCCCTATTTCTAGCTCCTAAGGAGGGGATGAAATAGTGGCTACCACAGCCCCAAAGCTTATGATATTATTTTATACCAGGAGCCACTAGTTGCACTGGTGGCTCACCGCAAACTCTCTATTACTACGTGTGTAACGAGGCAATCCATGTAACTTGCCTGAGGGCCACGCAGCCGGGTGTCATCCCAAATTATGCTGGCGTACATCCCCTGAATGCCAGTCTTATGTCGGGGACATAGTTTTGGAAATAGCTTTAGATTTATATCAGTTAGTTAATACACATGCAATGCAATAACTTGGAGAAAAATGCCATGTTGTGGCAGTCCGTGAACGGAGGCACCATGCGAGTCAAGTTAGCGTGATGGTGCCTTGGGTTGTAGATATTGGCCACAAGCTGGACCTGGAAGTGTTGCGAAGCCTAGATAAATGAGCCATATTATCCTTAAGCCAGAGATTGTTGGAGTCAGAGCGAAACACAATATTTTGGCTGATGTTCCGACTGCCGCAGCATTGACAGTTTGCCGCCGAAAAATGCGAGAATGGAAGTTTTGAAGGCCAAAAGTTGTGCAGGCCAAGACAATGAGAATAAAGAATAAGGAAAAGTTGAAAGCCGATGGGATGGTTGGGTATGACTTGAATTTGTTAGTCCTCTTCCAAGCAGAGGCCCAAAGAATTAAATTCCAGGCTGAAGCACTCGCCCAGATCCTTGGATCTCACTTTTTGGAAAACTGCGCAGGGCAGGATTTGAATACAGGCCATGTTCGCTGATCTCGATCAACGGGTCACAACCGGCATATAAAGTTATAAACGGCGCATAACGGGCTGCCCTTTATGGATTTTAAGCGGCGGCTGATGCTTTCTGTGTGAGCCGGGGAAAAGAAAATCGCCTATCTCCGTTTTCTGAATGCCGGTTGCACTTTGCTCTCGAGAGGGCCGTTCTATAAAGCCGGGGACATGTTCATCCTGGAGGCCGTCCACATACGACATGCGATCTCTTCTCGACTCGTTTTCTGTTCTTGTTGTCGTTTGGATAGCATACACGCTCCATCGTCGATGGACGCGCATCTCCATCTCTGACATCCCTGGACCTGAGCCCGAGTCTTTCCTTCTTGGTAAGAACCCCGTGCAGTGACTCGCGTACCAAAGTCACATATGTCGATAAATCCCCAGGATCCCAGCGTGAAGCGCTCCAATGCCAGGCTGGCGAGGCAAGCCTCACCCGATCTTTCACCTTCCTTGCCATTTAGATCGCTGCTCCAGGCCGATTTAAATGGCAAGCACAGTTCGGCCACGTTATTCGTTTGAAAGGGATCCTCGGCGGACGTTGTTTTCATGTCATTGCCAGTGCCTTATACTGACTTTGATGGATGTACAGACGGATCGCTTACTTGTATCTGACCTGAAGGCGCTCCATTACATGTACAGTTCAGGATACAACATCCGGAAACACCCCGTCAGAAGTGAGGTCGCGAGACTTGTGGCGGGGGAAGGGCTTACTGGGCAAATGGTGCGTGTATGCAGAATTCAGTATTGCAGTATCTCACGCATTGGAATGCTACAGACGACGTGCACAAACGCCAGCGCAGAGTTAATTCTCCGGCATTCGGAGCCCCCGAGGCCCGTTCTTATGTGCCCATCTTCGCAGCGTATGCCAATGTGCGTCTCTAGCCTAGTCACATTTGCTCAATACCAATTTACGTCACTCCTTGTAGAAGGTGAATGGAGCGAATGTGATTTTTTCCCCAGGTGCTGATGTCTCCCTCCAGTTAGCTACGAAATGGAAGGAAAGTTTGGGAGCGGATGGTTCAACCGTTGTCAATGCCCCCCGCTTTTTCACTCGCTATTTCCTGGATGTAATCGGAGAAGGTATGCGGCTCGCTCTACTTGATCATCGTCGATGATCCAGTCTATAATTTTAGTGGCATTCGACTATCGGTTTGGGACAATCAACGACGAGAACGATCCCCTCGCTACAGCGCTTTCCAGTGTCGTGTTTGTGGTCCTTCATTATCCGAGTTTTCTTGCGGACATTGATTCATACACAGGCCATCGCTCACTGTACCCGGCAAAACAACAATCTTCATCATGGGATTGCTGGAATTCGTGCCCATCTCGTGGGTTAGATTCTTCATAGATTACGCCCCCTTCAAGAGTCTTCGCAACGGGCAACGAGTAGCCCGTCTTGCGACGGGAGTTGCGAAAGAGCTTGTGGACGAGAAGGCTGAGGCACTGTTGACCGGAAACAGCAAGCGCGACATCATGAGTTTGCTTGGTGCGCCACCGCGGCAATTTCCTGATTTACAGCGCCTGGCTGATAGCCACCGTTTTAGTCAAGGCCAACGCATCCGCAAATGAGCGCACGAACCTCAGCGAAGCCGAAGTGCTGGCACAGATGCAGTGGGTGCCTGGCTCCCCGACCTCAATGGTGCTGAATTGATTGCGTTTATAGGACTATAATGGTGGCCGGACATGTGCGTTGGCATTCAGCTCCTTGGTTGATCGGAATACTAATATCTCTTGCCGTAGGAAACAACTGCGAACACCATGTCCTGGACTCTGTTTGAACTCACCAAGCATCGTGACGTGCAGGAAAAACTACGCGCCGAGATTCAGGCCACGGAAAGCGTTATCTACGCCCGCGGTGATACCGAGTTCACCGCTTCCGACTTTGAATCAATGGCGTACACCACGGCTGTAATGAAGGTCGGCCACCATCCGCCCAGTTTGCAGCACCTTGTACTGACCCGATGCACAGGAGGTATTGAGGTTCCACACCGTTGCGTATGTCCCCGATTTTTCCTTGACCACTTGCATAACACTGTTTACTGCAGGTATACTTCGCTCCGCGAAGCGGCGCGGGATGAAATTCTTCCGCTATCCACGCCACTTGTCACCAAATCAGGCAAAACCATCACAGAGCTTCCCATCGCCAAAAATACTGTCCTCGTCGCGTCCCTGGCCGGTTACAATAGGTGCGGCATCATTCACATTTTCTTGTCACTTCATTTCCGACGATCCTCGTATTTTGTACCAGGAATAAGGATGTCTTCGGTGAAGACGCAGACAAGTTCAACCCACAGCGCTGGCTTGATAGCTCCCTCGAGAAAAAAGCCACAACGAAACTGGGTGTGTACGGGAATCGCCTTTGTGGAGTGCGGAAACAAGCGAGCGGCCTCACAGCAAGAAAAATGTTTGAGAGTGGCGTAAGCTGTGTGTATGTACGCCACACTCGTACAATACTCACGTCACACTGGCGCAACTCGTCCGCGCTAGCCGACGAGTCTGAGTCTGAGTGTGGCGTCGTTGGTTGATCCCCTGAACAAGTATGTAATGAGTCAAAATTGAGAACCTTCTTTTGTTTCGTTCAACTCTCTTCAAATATCTGTCATAGATATTCATTTTAAAGTACTTGCTTTGAGTGATGATTGAATCTAACTGGTGAATTTGTTTCCGCACCGTGCGCCGGAGCAGAGCGAAGGCACGTCTTGTATAACCCTACTGAGGTGAATTGTTGAAAAAGTGACAGAGCAGTTGTTTTTGTACGGCTATGGTGGCAACTCCAGGCCTTTTTATTGGAGCAGCGAAATTGTGCTCCTTTTGGGAAAATCAGGGCAGGAATTTACGCGAGGGTGGTATAGAGCTTAGAACCTAGGAAAGCAGGACGTAAGGGCTAGGAGAGTACCTAACAAGAACTGAAATATTCGAGTCGCATATTTATATATGTTCCATAGACATGTAACAATGGTTGGTTTGGAGAATGGAATATACTAGGGTTCGCCGGGCTCCCGGCTAACCAGCGTTGTTGTTAACACTCGATTCATCCATGGCCGTTGGTGAGAACCTGGGAGTAGCATCATCCAAGTGGCCAACTCACAAATTTCATTTGTAAATATCTCATGAGATAGAAGAACTTGGCTGCGTTTCTGGGGCACACCGATGAAGGTGTCAGTGGCTCTAGAGACATGAGAGACAGACGGCTACTTGCGGTTGGAGCACCCCGTTGTCCGGCACAAAAGAATCAAGGTAGACTTATTGTTTTGTGGCATGGTGTGCTTAGAGTTATATATCTTAGACACCCTTCGAATGGCTGCCTCTCTACTTCTGCCTAAGGACTCTCGCCAGTTGCTACCCAAGAGTTTGAACCAATGTTATCCAGGCGAAGACGAAAAACTTACGAGGGCAGGCGACGTTGGTGCAAGCGATCTCCCCGTTCTCGGTGCAAATGCAGTTATTACACGGTCCAAATCTGGTGCCGGGTATGCCTGATAACCAACATTAAACATGGATCTGGGATAATTTAAATTGAGACGTACATGTCTGTTACCACGCAGAATTTCGAGCGTTATTGTGGGGATAAGCTCATGCAAAAGATACTTACGAGTGGGTTGGCTATAAATGTAGTCTGTGCTTCGTGCAGGCTTTAAAAAGGATAATTGGAACGACTTACCAGATACAAATGCAGCCATAATCAGCATTCCAAACAAGGTGGATACTCTGATAAACATTATAATGAGTGCTTCAGTGTTAGGAGAGCGGATGGTGGCGCGTCTGACGTCTGAGCCGGCAGAGGAGCAATTCTCTTAAGTATGTAGACCCGCTGATTCCCATCTATCTCCATTCGAGTTATTGAAGTTAAGGCACAATTAGCAATGCCAAGCAATAACTTGCCGGCATCTTTCCTGCTTCATGGTGAGTAACTGAGTGGCAGGCGTTGAGTCGGTTGACAGCGGGCGAAATTGGGAGCATGACTAGGACATTGATTTTTCCAAAACGTGTTTCAGAATTCTGCCGGCATGCCCTTGTCATGCTTCAATTGTCCGACAGAATTCGAAGACATTTGAAGAATGTTGATAATGCCTTGAAGCAGTGTATGGTCCACAATTTCGATATACATTTGCGAGGTTTAGGAGAAGGTACCAACAAATCACGTTTTGATCCAATTAAACATACATAAGTATCGTAATATCACTACGCGGTAGGGATGGGGGCAAAGGTGTCAGTAATGGGGGGAGGGTGGAATGCTGGATAAAAGACAATGGAGTAACATCTTGTAGAATAGATAACTGAGACGGACCACACCGAATCTCATCGCAGATCAAGCCTCCATTCTCCTGGCAGACACAGGTCTGGCAGTTCACAGTGAAGGATGTTCCGGGCTCGCCTGAGAAATAGTGAGAAATTTGCCACATATTTACGAAATATCATCTCACACTAGATCGAAGAGTGTTGACAGAAATTATCACAGACGGCCGACAGAACTCACCTTAGTAGGCCGGTAACTGGCAACAGGAGCAGGCATTGGACTTGCTGCACCATCACTCAGCAAGGAAATCACCAATAGCGACCATGGATCATACCTTCAGTGTATGAAGACAACATGATCCACACAATACCGAGGACAAGAGCACGAGGGAACTTGACAAACATGGAGTCGAAGAATAAAGGGCGGACAGGTTAAACCACAAAAATTTCTCGGGCTTTTTATGCATGTTCTGGCCGCCCATCCCCGGAATTCCTAGCTGTCCCTGACCGAGGGCGGGAGTGGATGCCGTTGCTGAATGCGTAGATTGACAGAGTAACACACAAGGTGACGGCAGTTGTATAGGAACAATCACTGTCCACTAGCCGTGCTCAGGCACACACCTGGACCTAGGCTTGTAAATTAATTTATATTAGCTTGGCGTCCTTATTACTGCTTGCTTCGGCTGACTCTTCATGAACAAAGTGCCTAGATTGCGGGCCGTAAACATACACGGCTGTGTGGAAAAGATCAGGGCTGGACAGTTATGCAATAAGATTCGGGGCAAAATGAAGAGAATATGGAAACCATGGACAGCCGTGGGATGTGTCAATCGAGTTTACCGCAACAGGACCGGGTGCACTTGATAATTTTTTTTCATATCACACTATTTATCCCTCGCGAGTCCCGTGAGTCACCTTGTTATTAGTTGATGGTGATCCCAGCCTGGCTCTTCAATTCGTGCCCCCTTCTTGAGCTTCTATTGAGGGCGGCCGGAAGCCATTCCGCCCTTACACCCTGCCTACTGCCGAGAAACACTCGTTGTACTCACTTCCGAACATCAATGCGGATTCCTTCCCGGACAGGAGAAAAGTGACGCTGCGACGTTGCAGTGACGCCGAACCGGCGCTGCAACTTTTTCATTTGACATTTGACTCGGATTGACGCAACGAGATTGATGTTGTCGCGGAGGCGCAGTGTCACGGTTCACTCGTTTGTAACTAAACAAGATATATGCCGGCGCTTCGCTCCGGCAGTCAAGTACTGAAATTTTTTCTCCGTTGGCAGCAGCAGTGGATGTACTTATTTGCTACCGTAAGGCTCAGAATCTCATTCAATACACACTTAAATTCTCCGACCATCAGCCTCGCCAATGGCCGTGTAAAAGTATCAGCGAACTGCACTCACTAGCGCGTAGCAGTGGCTTCGGTCATATGAGATATTCATTTACAGATAAGAATATCGAAGAATTGCGGAGGCTTACCCTGGCACCAGGACCGGCAACCCAGGAGCGAACAGGGTGATGAGTATCGCAAGGAACTTGAAACATCGATGAATGGTTCACCGGACTGTCGGCAGACCAGGATATCGAGATTTTCAGCTGTTCGATAAATTGTCTGCTGTCACGGTCCAGATTCTGATCTACTCAGGATAAGAAAAACGTCAAAATGACGGGGAGCACAGTTGAAACATACATGACTGCGATTTTATCGCCGCTCTTCGGTGCGGAACACGGGATAGGTGAGTTTTAAATGAACCGACATATCTTTCGCACAACCGAAAATGTTAACGTACAAGCAAAACTTCAAACGCCGAGAAGTCCGGCCTGCGATTGATCAATGGTACCCAGATTATTGCCTCTCCTAGTTTTTGGGCATTCACGAAACATTAATGAACACAATTCAGAGCATCGGGGAACCTTGATGAACCAATTGCCGAAGATATAGTCCAAAGACTATAGATTGGATCCGCGATGGATAATATTGAGAAAGCTAATAGAGAAGCGGTCGTGTTGAGTGTGCACTTGATCATTGTGAGGACCAGAGGTGAAGTGGACTCCATCACTTGCCCGCAAAGTTTAATGAGGTACAAACCAGGGAATGTGAAGCATACTGCACAAGCTGTAGGCACAGATTCGGGTCAATCTGCTTTGCGGTCTGACTGGTTGAACAGGGGTTTCGAGGGAATCGAACCCTCCCGAGTACATAATTCTTTGGGAATAGCTCGGTGTCCTATAGACCCATTGCGGGTGTGTAGGCCAGGTTGAAACTGAGTCACATTCTAAACGAACTAATACCACGCGAAAAGAGAAATACATCTGCCCAGGAATGGGAGTTCAGGGATTCGAACCTATTCGAACCCTCCTGAGCACATATATTCCAGACAATCACAGGGGAGAAAAAACATAAAAAGACCAGATGGGTCTCAAGGGAGTTGAACCCTCCTGAGCACATGGATCAATTACGCCCAAAACATTTGTCGTGCTAAGTGCCCATTTCGTGGGAGGGATTAGAGTGGTTTATGCTAGAGCCACGGAGGGCTTTGAACAAATTGAACTCGTCCCTCGATCGAGATAGGTAGATGGAACCGCGGGCGGACGCTTTAATGCTACTGTACCACGTGTCAGGTACACCCGTTCACGGGATCACGTCTCAGTGTGAAAACAACACGTCAACAAATTTCTTTTCCGCGCCGTTGTCAAACATCCCCCATTTGCTTCACGCCATGTCCGCCCTCCGCACTGTCCGCCAATTAACAAAGTTGCGCCCGGCCCGCCCCACAGTCGGCGCCCCCGAGCCCGTAGGTTCGCCGTGTCCGCGCCGACGCTCAAAGGCAACGGCGACAAGCCTACATCCTCGGCGTCTGGTACGTGTCCTCTTCTCCCTTGCCGGCAGGCTTCCCGCTGATCTCCGCCTCTCTTTTTGCACCAGCAGCGACGATGCTCGCGTAAAAACTGCTCGCATCGTACGAGGCGGAGGTCCAGCAGGACGACGTGCAAGTCAGCCCCATGCCCCAGGACCTCACGGGTTTCCTCTAGGAGGGCGGGTGGGAGGTGTGTTCTGCGTCCTGCCATATACACTGTATCTGGGCTGAGCTGGTGGGACAGCAGATCAAAGAAACACCGGCGAATGACGAGGTATTCCTCACGCGCAAGTATGGTGACGAGAAGTGCGTTGTGCCGTCCTTCCCTCATTTCGCTTGATCGGAAGGGCTAACACAACGCTCACAGCATCCACGTCATGTTCTCCATCGCGGACCTGCAGTCCATTCCCGACGAGGACGAACCCGAGCCTGAGGCCACGGACAACGAGGGGCCCACGCGCGGGGACGAGCCGGCGCGTCTCGGTGGCGATTACGAAGGTGCGCCTTCCACTCCTTCTTCCTCTCAGTAACTGAAACTAAACTGATTTGCATATGTGCGTTGCAGCCCACGCACCCCGGTGCCCTGCACGCGGACCTCTACTGCACCGACGGCGCGTTCGATGTTGCGAACGTCGCGTACTACAAGGATGCGCGCGTCGCGACGGAGCTGAGCATCGCGAGCGATTGGGAGAGAAGGACGTTGTGGACCGGGCCGTTGGTAAGTGCTCTTCTGTGAATTCGACTCGACTTCCTCCCGTATATATTCGTCGCATATTTCTTATTTCCTTCCCTGGTCACCTTGCTCACTTCTATTCTATATTCGCCATTCGATACTCTGCCACGAGCCGCACACTCCCACACATCCTGGTCGCACTCCCGCTTTGACTTTCCATCCCTCCGGTCCTCCCCCTCTCCACCCTCCCCCCTTCCTCCATTGCTCTAAACCGACTTTAACAGAAGCAACTGTGCTCAAGCTTACTTTCTGGCAAGTCTGAAATCTGCTGTTTGATTTGAAAATTGCAGATGGACTCAGGCTAGGATAAAGGATCAGAAACAAATATGTCTTGCTTGCAATTACATTCGTGTATGCCTGATTCATTTCTTCATTGAAAGCCCAATGCTGGTCTGTTCAGTGGTCAGCCCTTTTACCACACTTTGACTTCCTAACTCAGGGAAAAAATGAACTGTGCTCCCAGTCTGGGACTTGCTAGCCAAGATGCATCCATGCACCACAAGCAATTTCTTTCAGAATCAATTGATATAACCATGCCTGGCCAACCTTCATCATCAGATGTTGTGTGTTTTACCCTTCTCACAAATCCATTGAGTCACCCAGTAATGAACGAATAAATATATATATAGAGGTCATTCAAACATGTAAATAGGAATTATATAGATGGAAAACTACTTTACCAATACCACATAGTTCACCAGAATTCTGAACCATTACTCCAACCAGATTTCCTGCAGTCCTCAATATCAAACAGCTCATTTTCTGCCTCTTCCACAATTCCAGTAGGTGCATTGATCTCCATGAGGTGAGCTAAATTCCTTCTGTGCCGCTCCAACACATCTTCACCGACACTTGCTAGCCTTTCATCAATCAATTCAATCTGCTTGTTCTGTGATGATCTTTCAAAGAGTGGTCTTGCTGCATCCCAGTATTCAACTGCCTTCAACACGTCACTGTGTCCTTGGGAAATGTTGCCGAGTCGGAGCATGCACTCAGCTCTGCTGTAATGGACATCCATTAGGCTGAATCCCTCAAGTGCAACAATGAACAGGCTGACAGCTGTATCTTCATTAGCCTCAGCAAGGAAGATGTCTCCCAGAAACTGGAGAGCCTTGTTTATTCCTAATTTCTCCTTGAATTTAAGAGAATGGGCAAGGTAAACTGTTGTCCAATCGGACATCTGACCACTTGCACCCCACTGACTAAAATTGCCAAGCCGCTCTAAACAAAGTGATTTCACTTCTGGGTCTTCGGTGATTGAAACAGACTACCTGAAGAGTGTGTATGCTGTAGGAATGTTGCCTTCTCTCAGCTGAAGATCTGCAAGAAAAGCATTGCAGGCTGTTATATTGTCAACACTTCTTATGTTGTCGAATATTTTTCTAGCTCTCTCAATATTGATTTGCACTTCATCTTTGGGAGCGTTGATTGATATTCCAATCCCCGCAAGATTCAGTAAAGCATAGCCATGGCTATAGGAATCCCAGGAAAGCGGGCATTCTTGAAGGATCTGAGTTTGAATATTGTGTGCCTCGTGGTATTCTGACTTTAACAAATGGATCTCTGCCTGGGTGCCCATGATGAGGTGATCTATGTTGCTACCAGACATACCACAAAGAGCCAGGAGCTCCCTTGCTCTAGTGCAGAGACACATGCTTTGTTTGTAGTTACCAAGATTTAGCCAGGCCAGTGCTTCTATGCGTATTGCATTTGCTTCAGTGGATAAATCTGCAGAAATCCTGGCCAACCTCTGTGCCTCACGTGCATGTAGTTTGGCTAGCAGGTGGTTACCAAGCATCCACTTCATCCATGCAAGCCTGTGTAGTGCTTGGGAATGTCTTTTTCTGTTTCCAGATGTAGTTGCCAACAGTATAGCCAGGTGACAAAATTCCATGGCTTTGGAAGAAGTGGGACTGTGGTGTGAGTAATAGGATGAAACACTGATATAAAATCTACCTTGAAACCACTGAAGTCAGTATTCATGTCCAAGGTGTACAAGGTGGGCCTACATTTGAGATCTGGATCATCAAAGTACTCAAAGTGTTTCAATGCTTGAGATATAAGTGTTTCGGGACTGGAAATTGGAACATGTAGGGATGAGTTAAATAACTCAGTAATTAAGTAGACCTCAAGCCGATGGTCACATGGGTGTGGAAGGACTTTATGAAGCTGGCCAAGCAAAGAAATTGAAATTGACCCCCGACCAGTGATTCGGCTGAATAAGTTCAGATACAAGGCAGTAAAAATATTATCTGTGAGGTCTGGGTGATCTTTGTGGAGTCCATTTTGGAGTAAACTTTGGATATTGGCCAGATTTGACAATATTTGTATAACTATGGCTGAATTCCTTTCAGTTCCAGAGAAGTCCTTGTATAATTCAAATAGCTCATAGAAATATTTGGAAAGATACTTGACAAGCTCATTTTGAGGCGGATGAGTTTTCCGCATATATTCCCTGATGGGTACCAGTGCTTTTAGGTGCTTTTTGTCATCCACATAGGCTAAAGCAGTTCGGATCAATGTTGCTTTGCAATTTCGAATATCCTCAATGGGAAGCTTGCTATGGAGGAGCTCAACATCTGAAAGACCATCTGGAAGCATTGACAAGAGACTCAGTAGCTCTTGTGCATGAGGGACAGTTTTGAACCTGGGGCTAGACAAAGAGAGTGAAATTGACACATCCAAGTTTGATCTTCTGTCACAGCCTTCTGACATCAAAGCTGTTTTCTCTTCTGCCCAACGAGACAATACAGAGAAGCATCCCTCCACATCCACTAAATGTGCAATGAGATTGATAGCAAGAGGCATGTTGTCTGTCAACGAAAGCACCCGATCTATGTCTTCTGGGTTATGATGGTCTTCAGCGATGTCAATAAATGTTTGTTGAGCAGCATGGTGTTTCAATGGTTGCAAGGGAAGGAGAAATGGGTGACTCCATTGTACTTTAGCTGGCCTTTCTGCTCCACGCATGGTAATCTGTGTTGCATGAGTCAAGTCAAAGAAATGAAGCACTACCACTCACAATCAGTGACAGGTCTTTGATGTCTGTGAGGAGGGATAAAAATTCCTCAATATCATGACGTAGCTCTGTAGGCTCCCAAACTGTCTCCAGATTATCAAGAATCAACAGGGTAGGAAGGGCTATGACAAAGTATTTGACAATTGCTTGAGTAAGGTCTCTGCTAGGCTTGAGTCCTAGATGGGCTCCAATGAGAGCAGCAAGTTCCACTTTGCTGGTTGCAGAGTCACAAGCAACAAAGTATCGATGCAGGGTATACTTGGCAGTGATTTCTGGATGATGGAGCACTGCTCTGGCAAGACTAGTTTTCCCCATCCCACCAGTGCCTAGTATAGCTATCCTGGGAGTATCTCTGCTGAGGAGTTTCAGAATGTCAGCCAATTCTGATTCATGGCCATGAAATATCTTGGGCTCTGAGGGCAGCATTGGATTGAATTGGAGCTTTGAAGGAAGTCTCAATGATCTTTTTCAGAACTAGGTGCGCTACATACCTATTTTGGGATTGAGAATAGACCCTGCTCATCTGGATTGAAGTTGGCAAAATTAGCAGTCAACGCAAAGATTACCATACCGTAGATGCCGTGTCTGAACTTGTGGTATCAGAGAGTCCATTGATCATGCCAAGTACTTCTTGATGTCTCTGTTTTGCCTCTACCTGCATTTTTGAGACATCGGTCATTATATCGGTGTTCTTGAGCTTTGTAGACAGGATTATTTGCGATAAATTTTGCAAAACTCATGAGGGAGCTCACCCGGAAAAAATCAATTCCCTGTGCCAGTCCATTTTTGCAATCCTTGAGCAGTGTTTTCATCTCTCCCTGACGGAAGAACTGCTTGACTTTGCTGCTACTCTGGTTGGATTCAACAAAGGTATGAATCTTGTGGAGGGTCCTAGAGCATATAATTAGGTTGAATTTGGAGTCTTTCAAAAACACAAACTCTGTGAATTTTCCGATTTGATTCAATACACTTGGTGGCAATACCCTCCCTGTCTCTGATTTGACATGAAGAATGATAACTGTGTTGAGTAATTCATGTGTTTGCTCCATTAATTCAACACAGGTTGTCTTGTTTTTCTTGACAGTCTAGGTTCCTTATGTGAAATTCATGCTACAATGATGCTTATAAATGATTCACCTCAATATTCTTCAACAGAGACCGTGTTGTGTTAGCAATGGTCTCCAGGAAAGATGCATTGAGGCAATTGGCAAGAATTTCCACGGTATCTACTGTAATAGCAAAACACAGGGTAAGTGTGTTCAGTCGAGCTTGAGTGTCAGTGCGTTGAGTGGGCATCTTGATGGTGGGGTGTGGGTCTTGCGCGATGCACTTTTATGCTCCATACCCTGGGATTCCTTTATTTTTGGTTGCTGTTCTTCTTCCGAGGAAAGGGTTCATCTTTGTTCTGGTAGATGGAATCCAGGGTTTGTGTTCACAACACATATTACAAATATATGGACACACCGATGGGAGGGAGCGGCTGTATCCCGCAGATATCATCAATCCCACAGCCACCCTTTGATTACAGCTACGGAACAATTTTTTCCTCTCCCAGTGCAAGGAGTAATTTTCACGCTGAAGTTGATTTTCTTTCATTCCTAAGCCACGAAAAATTGCCTCTCACGCAGAGCTCCACTTATTGATGATAGTGTTTCTCCTTGGTATAATTAAGATGGGAATACTTGTGTCTAGACTTATAGCAACGCCATTGCATTGGAGCATCAAATCATCAGATTATCAACTTCTGAAACCTATTAGAACAACCTGATTTCCTGGCTGCTGGGAACAGGTCGAGAAGCAGCTATTTTAATTTGCGAAGCACCCAGCACAGCTTCCATCCAGCAGAGCCAGCGTCTCGCCGCAACTGCTTGTGTTTTCTCAGCGCAGTTTGAAAGTGGTCCATGGACAGCATCACCAGGGAAGTGGCCACGGAACCGAGGTCGCGTAGGATGCGGAGCAAACGCTGACATGCTGTTCCACAAGAACAGCGGCTGTGCAGGAGACATATGGCAGAGGAAATAGTGGTCGCCTAACACATGGCAGCACGCGGCCGGCCGTCAGAATCTGCTCCACCGAGCACAGGGTAAAAGAAAAAAAGGACGAGGAGAGTGATCGCTATGGTTGGGCATAACGGCAGCAGCGCGACGCGGATCTCTACCTACCTACACCACTTGCAGTGCGAAGTCAGCCTGCAAGGAAAAACAAAGAATAACGGGTGCGAAAGTAAAGCGATGAATGGAGTTGACTGAGACCCACCCGCACGTCCTAACCTGCTCCTCCCTTAAAATGCAATCGCGCCAAATAAATGCTGGGGAGCTTTAAGTGCGGAAGTGAGCCAATTTGCTTGAAATGGGACAGAGACAGAAGATCCGACTCGCCCTGTTCGCCGCGCCCATTGCTATTCTTGCCCCCTCAATTCCACGTATGCACCCGCCCACATCTCAGGATCTCACCCAATCGGATCCCCAATCCCGTTTGCCAAGAACCTCTTACCCTTGATGGATGTTCCGCATTCGCCACAACAAACACAGCTACAACTGTGTGAACTCACCTCAATCCAAAGCCGACAAGCTTGACTCCCTGATGGCAGCCTTGAGATCAAGCGCAAGTCCCTAATCCTCACACCGGCGTTGATTCATTCGCCGGAGTGATACACACTCTTTGCGAGATCGCCGTCCCATGAAGACCAAATCAAGGATGGGATCTCCAATGCCCGCACCAGCAAAGAGGGAGGAAGCAAGCACGAATACTCACTTATGATGTCTCGCATTTCGAAGGGAGCAGTTCAAACTGTCTTCCGTGCGCAGAACTCATTCAGAGAGAAATTGCCAGCCAACAGCTCAAGTTTATAATTCTGCCATGGTGAATAAAGCGAAAATGACGAACGAAAAGCGCCACACAGTATATCCTAGGGAGAAACTGACTTTCTTTCCGCGGAAATTGAGCTTCAACACATTTCCTGCGGGCAAAAGTGATGAGTATTGAATGCCCCCAGGCATAAAAATAACACGAAAGGCTCTGGAGGAAAGGCAGTAATACTGGGCCATTTCCAGCACTGCTTGCGGGCGATCCTATATTCTCAGGGAAAACGGTTGAGAATTGATCTCAGGAGAGCCATCCGATGCAAAGTTCATTGAAAAAAAAAAAGAACAGGCCACGCCCTAAGTTCCACAAAGAGCTGTAAGAAAATTCGTCAAAACATTGAACAAAAAAAACTTGGTCTAGGTTTTTTTTTTCCGGAAATTAATTCGTATTTTCTGACCCATTGTCCCATTGCTCCTTGATAATTCAATCTGTCCCTTTAGTCATTTCTTCTCACAACCTTGATTTGTCAATCCTGCTTATGTTCGGACCGCAATCTGTCAACTCGCGCGGAATATTTCAAAGACCGAGATCAATTGATCATCATACGACCAAAATACACATCTTGTTTCCGCCGAGTATATACTAGAATAATGGGACTGGGACTCACCCAGTCCTATTTTTGATGGCGAATCCCATTATTTTGCCCCCACAGTGGGATTCGGGCAGCGAGTGGGATTGGTGTGCATCTGGTTTGTGCAATGTGTGATCATCCATCACCTTGCCAACCCTTGCTGTGCCACCCTCCACACATTTCTGCCTGTGCCCCCGCATCCCCATGCCCTTGCACCGTGCCCGCCCCTCTGTATTTGCACCATGGCACTGCTAGGTTGAGCTCCTGGTATAGCGCATAACCACACACCATCATCCAGCCTGGCGCATCCTTGACAGAGAAGGGGACGTGTGTAGAATAACCCAACAACGGCGGGAACATCTGTAACACAGGAATTAGAGTAGCATTGATTCAAGCAATTCGGAACATACAACTCATTGGTATTCCAAGACCTCGCCAGTCCAGCGGCATCAAACAATGCGAAATCTAAAGTACAGGGTCAGAAATTGGCAATGCAACAACTCCGCAACCCACCGGCAGTATTGGATTTCATTTTTTGTTGAGAAAGGCAGAAAAAATGGGAGGAAGCGCCAGACATGAGGAGTGGCTATGGACAATGTAGAAATGTGTCGCTTTGCCAGCTGTTTTTACCAGATCCCAAATATGGAAACCAGGGTTCAAAAGATAAACCAACTTGTGTAGCCATGACCCAGCCGAAAACAATACACGAGGCGCTCTAAGTGCGGCAGACAAGGTCAAAATTAAGTTTAACCTGTAGTTGATCTACATTTTGTGGCCAGCTGACGAACTTCAATTTCTTATTTGGATGGGCCGATGCGGAAAAGTGTATCTGTAGCCATTGGATGGTTGTTTTGATAGGAGATGCACCCACAACACAGATATTGACTTGAAGTAGATCCAGCAGTCTGTAGAGATGTTATGTTCATCGGAATTTGTACGGCGCATCAATGTACCGTTCTGATAAAGAGATACTACTGATAGATCAATCAAACTGTCAATCATATGATCATTCGGCTTTGCATCGGCTGCGCGTTCCACTTCTTCTGAGTCCCACTGTGATCTCTTGAGTCCCACTGACGAGCTGACAAAATCGGACTCATTGCCATCAAAATGGGATTGGACGAGTCCCAGTCCCCCCCTTCTTGTTACTCCTTGTTTCCGCCTTCTGTGTCCTCCCTTCTGCCCTCCATGTCCTCTGTTCCTATGTTCTGTGATCTGCCCATCTCTGCCCTATTTGCTGGAAATGCTGCGAGTTCTTCTATTTCTCTGGATTGGGTGATGAACTCTGAGCTTCGAGATGCTTGTAAACTGCATTCATCCACAAAATGGCCCATTACACCAATGTTGCTGAATATATATCATTTTTTCAAATTTCTCTTTATCACTAATTCGGCATGAATTGGCTGAGTATTTCTATCTAGGTTTCATGTGAATCGGTGCAGAACTCGTTGAGATATCGGGAATTCTTCCAAAAGATCCCAAAACAGAACTTTTTCAATCCGTGCCTTAGGTACTGCCAATTGCTGTAATCTGATCTCCAAAGTACACACCAGAAGCAACTTGTTCTTTGTTCGTGTCCACCAGCCACCATCTCGATATATCAATACAGATGGACTCTGATCGGTTCATCCATAGAATATCTGTGTCAGGTTCTGGTGGTGGGTGCTCCACACCCGCACTTGATATCTTGTCCACAAATGATGCGGTGGGAATCCGGTTCAAACCGGGGCTGAGCCGTAGTTGAGTGATGATTATCTTTTTTTCGGGTTCTATGGCAGCACACGTATTTGTTCTCTTTTGTTACACCACCACATATGTATTATATCCTAATTTCTGTGGCTCCATTGAGTGCATTGATTTCAAGGGCGTAGCGCGATATATGCAAACTCCACGTTACATTTCCGGCGCACATACTCTTGCACCCGTCGATCCAGGTCACGAGGTCTTCTCGGCGCTCGGGGTATCGGTCTAGCGCTAGATTGGCTGCCTCTTCTAGTTTCTCAATGCTGCGGAGAATGATATTGAATGTTTCATCAACAGCTGTCTGCAAGTCCTGATGCTGGTGGTACAGGACTGCGACGGCATTGTTGTAGAACGGGTATCGCAGTTCTTTTCTCAACGAGAACAGGTCATTCATGATCTTTTCTCTGCATCAGCAACTGGACGATTGCTAGGCCAGTAACTTGAACAGAGACTTACTGCAATGATACACACCGTCGCGTCGAAAACCTCCTTCACATACTCGTCCTTTCGAATAGTATCGCCCAAGTCGATACCAACGATGTACCTATGAAGCGCCAGTCTGCTAAAATATCAAGACGCCCCACATTGCTAGGCACGTACTCCAGGCATGCCAGCAAAAACCCTGCGGCACTCGCTCCCATGCGACATTGGAGATATGCTTCGATAGTTGGGGCCCGTCCACTTAACTCGGAGAGCTGTTCGACCTCACAAGCGTCTATGTATTTATGCACCTCAACCGAAACTTGCGCTCGTTGGTCCCCGGTCATTCTGAACGCAACGGCCTCTCCAATAGGAACAAAACTCCTCAGGGCAGGGTGAAGACAAGAATCTGTTGGCTCGCCCAGCAGTGGTTCGTTGGCCAGATAGCGGTCGAACTGCTTTCTGGTTTCTTTTCTAAATCTGTTAGACGCAGCCAAGTCGTCGGGAAGATCGGTGAGTTCAGGGTTGTCAGTATCTACCAGTCGCATATTTCAGCTAGATGCTCTATTTGTGTGGTAAGTACCCACCATCATCCCATAAGAACAGCTGCAGACAGGTTAGCGAAAGGTGTGATAGGTCAATTTGGTACTTACAAAAGTGGCAACTTGTGACGCCAGCCGCAGGCCGTCCCAACTCGCTTTTGGGAACCACGTGGCTGCAAGATACGGACAATCCGTCGACACGCGGATATCGTATCCTTTGCCTTCGCCTAAGAGTCTGGGGGAGCTGTGAGCAACTCTGAAACAGTTGTGAGCTCGATAATTTGTAATCTTACTTCTTCAACTCAGTATGCTGCACCATTCGCAGGTCCTCGTAGTGTAGGCTCACGCCCTTCGGCCAGTCTTTCATGGGAAGGTCAAGGTTCGGGAACCTTAGAGTCTGACCCCTCAGGGTTTGAACGTAGTCGTGAGAGCCCAGCTTGACCATTGCGATCAAAGGAGTAGGTTTCTTTCGCAGACCATGAGACTATTTAAGTGCCCCCCAAGTGCCCCCCAAGCGTCGTTGACGTCCCTCCGTGGTCATTGTCCAAGGTTGCATTGACATTAATAAGTCGGTTAGGTCCTGTGACAGTTAGTGTCAGCTGTCAGTAACTGTCAGGATGACTGTCAGAATCTGACTGACAGTTAATTATTTTTGCGTGGTCGAATCTGACAGTTGACAGTTCAAAACCAAAATTTTTTGCTCCGACTTGCAGAGAATGACCTCCACAGCTCCCACTCGCCCGGCGCGGAATCGCCAGGGCTCCGCCCGTATTGCCAATGACGGCAACTCTGTAGGCCTCAATGCGGCGGCTCAAAACCTTCTGTCCGGTGTGTCACAGCTGCTCACGGCACGCCGATGGTTTTTATTATCTAACTGCCGACAGCATAACCTATCATTGATTTGGTCAAGAAAATTGCGAAGCTCACGTTGTTTATCCCAGAGACTGTACCACTTGCCGCAGAGGAAGATGATATTCCCCGTCACATCTTCGAGCTGGAAGTTGAAGACGGCACGGTCGCCAGCACCTTCAATCGCCGAGTCGATATCTTGTTCGGAGAGCATGTTCGCGACTCTGACGGCCGCCTAAAATACGTGCGACGTGGGAACCTTGGCATGGACTGTGTTGTGAAATACCTCGAGTCAATTCACTGGGAGTCCGCGAAGATTCCGTTTGACCATGCTCAGGGAAAACTGGTGAGGATCGCAGATGAGTTGGACTATCTGTGGTGCGTGATTTCTTATTTATTATCATCTCAGTTCTCACACGAGATAGTGGTGGTGACCGGGAACCTACGAAACCGGCAGGGAAGATCGCGGATCCAAGGCCGTCATTTACTAAGGACGCTGGATACGAGAAAAAGATGGACGGTGAGTCACCCAATATTTGTTTTTCTCACCGATTCAAATGCGGCACCAGTGTTCTTCGCGGCATCCACCACCACCACCGCCCAGAAGAAATCCAAGTCGGAGTCCACGAACGAAACTGACGACTCTGAGGACGACTTCGATGATGTAATTGAGATCGACCGTCCAGATCCCCCGGCCGTGAAGGATACTATCTCTCAGCTAGCCACATTGAAGGTATGAATTTTGCTCAGGCCAGTATGAAATTGAAGGTTTTCTTCCGTTCAGCTTATCGCCGCGGTAACTTTGCGTAGTAGTCCTCTACGCCGAGCTCGCAATTGTCAGAACTTTCAACTGTCAGAACTGACAGTCAGCTTGACTGTCAGCCTGACAATTAATTATTTTCTCCAAACGCTAACTGTCACCGGACCCTAAAGTCTTAGTCGGTGTTCATGCCGAACGGGGACAACGCTTTCGGCAGGGGGAATGCATGACGTACCTATATTCCACGGTGGCCGAGGCAAACAGATTGAATCAATGAAGTTGCGTGTCCGCTGACATTCTATTGCGTGGAAATCCGGTGTCGAGGCATTACGGATGGTGGTGGCATCGTGAAATAAGTGGAGGAAGTGGAATAATAGTGGAAGATTGAAACATAGGCTCAATCCGCTAACCGTGCTCCTTGTGAGGTGACGCAAATTCGCTTTGCCTGGACATCCTCCGAGTCCAGATACATCAGCTTTTCTAAACATCCAGAGCACAAACAGCAAGGGCCGCCATTTGCCGCTTAGAAACTGGGGATCTTATCCTTCTGTTGATTGCGATCTACGCTGCCCCTAGGCCACGAGTTATGCGCAGTTACCTAAGTTTCACACAGGCCTCGGAGAAGCCCAAGGTCTCATACGGCCACTCTGGCGGCGGAGATCGATAAAAGGGCCAAATTTGGCAACAACAGTGTGGGAAATTCCAGAAAGCTCAAAACAGTAAAGAGCACGCATACCTCCTGCTGTAGCTTGTCATCGTGGCGATGTACGTTTTTCATTGAACTCAAACCGTCAATTTCCTCCAACTCAGTTGAATTCGCACTATGGGGAGTTGACGCTATCACGAATAAGCCGCCCGCTCCTCGGCCTCTTCTCGCTGTGTCGAATATACTCGCTGTCATCGTGACGATGTACATTTCATTTAACTCGAGTCATCAACTTCCCTAATTTCGGTTCAATTTGCACTAGCTGTTCGGGATAACACCCAGCTGGATCCGAATATAGAGCGGACCTCGGAGGATAAAAGAAATCGCTTGTGCGCCAACGATAGCCCATAGCCCTGCTTGCATAGTCTGGAAGATGAAATACACCACCACCACCACCACCACACTCCTTTTACTCTATCTCAATCTTTCCACGGCGTACGCACACCCTGCGGTATCGCGCGTCAAGGCGAGAGGCACCGTCTCATTTACTAAAATTTGGACTGACCCACGCGAAACTAGATGCGACGCGAGGAGCCTGGCACTGGCGCTTACCACAGTGCGGGTGTGAAGGTGGGGGGCGACATCGGGCATGCGCTTGGCGAGGGCGTCGCCGGCAGCCCGGGCAGCGCCGTCGTGGGCACCGCATTTACTGGCATCGGCGCTGTAGCGGGGACGGTGGCGGACAGTGTGGACAGCCAACCAGCCTCCCCGCCGGACTTCCAGGCCGCGAAATCGTACGCAGAGGAGGGTGAATTGGGCGGGACGTACATCGGGAAGGGTTTCGACAAGGGGCTCGGGACGGGCGAGCTTTTTGGCACGACCTTTGTAGGAGTTGCGGGTAGTCTCGGAGCGCTTGCTGACGGCGTGTCCCATAAGGGGGATTCTTGAGTGGTCAGTCGGTGCCTGAGCGGAACGGAACAAGTGTTGCTCGGTAGTAGAGGTTGATATACCGAAATGAACTTTGTGGAACATGCCCAGCCTTCTCATTTCCCGACCTCCAGGTGATATCCCACATTTCATTTTTCATTTCCTCCCAATCCTATTCATTGCCATTTGCCTGGTTATTAAGACGGAGTTCAACACTACTGCACCCTGCAAATAATACGGAATATTATTACTTACTTTGGGGTGTGACATGCCTTTTCCACCCGAACCTTTCGTAGCCGGATTGATGGTGTCCATATTGGGCATTTTGATCCGCCGCTTAGCCTGGGCTAAGCTCGGCCAAGCACTCAAAATTTGTGACTTGCGAAAAATCTTCGTGTGATGTGCGACATATGATCTGATTTAGTGCCGGGTTTGAAAGGCTGTATTTAATGACGGTATTATACAAGGAGTATTATACGGGGTATAAAACCGTTCATACCTGAGGGGGACCAAAACACTGTGTATTTAATGGTATTTAATTCCAGTACCCGACTAAATACCCTCTGAAGCTTTTCCGGTTCACATGTATAGCCTTGGGACACAAGGAGCGCGTACTTGCAATATCGGCCAACACGATCATGTGAGGCAATGTGATGGCAACTGGGTGTAAGCGAGTGCAAAGTCGCGCGTGTTTTCCACTTTTTTTTGCGCATCGCCCCACCCCGACCTGCCCTAACAAGCGGTTATCCACCATGGGAGTCTCTCCCGAGCAATATGAAGCTCTTAAAAATACAGCCAACTGCAAGCCCTCCGACCCTGTGGTTACCGGGGCTCCGATGCCTCAGGATCTTCTCAATGCGGATTCCGAGCAGGTGGCAATTGATGAAGATGCGCTGTTCAATCACCCGGATCCATACGGGATGGAAGACTTAGAAACGATGGAGGAAGGGGAGGATGATACCAATACTGTGGCTCCTACTCTCGTGATTCGGTGATAGGGCGTGTACCAAAACACGCATGAAAACACCAGTTTTTATTTCATTTTGAACCTATTAGTGGGCAGAAGTGAGGCATTAGTTTATGAGCGTACACCCTCCCTGGGGTGGTAGGCTACACTATTGATGGCCGAAAGTCAGTGTAACAAACCAATTATGAAGAGTTGAGTAGACTTGACAAGGCAGCCCAAAAAGGCTGTTGCGGCCTGACTATGAGATTCAACACTGAGCTATAGACAGTGGTGGTAAACCACTGTTTTACGTGCTGGAGGTGAAACAACAGGGAACTATATGGGATTATTGGCTTACCGCTTCAAGTGGTCTCTGAATGGTCTGACGACTACTGAAGAAGATTAAAGATGAAGTTGGAGTCAGATAGATGAAGTCGGAGTCAGTGTAATGACTTTAGGGCTGGCTTTGTAATGTTGCCTGGTATCAAGTCGCTGGATGTTTTATCGAGCCGCTGGATACTGGATCGAGCTGCCAGATACTTATAGAGTCATTCCATGACTTTGGTGGTTGGTCTTAAAGGCAATAATGCATCGAGCTGCTGGACAATTTATCGGGCCACTGGATATATCGGGCCGCTAGACACATTTATCTAGCCGCTGGATATCTAGTGGCGTCTCAATGGATTAGATTGAGCAGAAGACGTGTTACTGGGTTCAAGCCAGTGTCATAGGATATGACTAGTGCTGCACCGGGCAGATCTAGCCGCTGGGAAGATGCGATCTTCGCATCAAGGCCAGCTGATATGAATGATGAGGATTGACAGTCCAGTATCGGGCCGCCAGATAGTTACTGGAACACAATATTGGGCTGCTGATATTTTATCAAGCCGCTGGATATTCAGTACAGGTTCTACTGGGCTGGTGAAGTGCGGGACTGATACAGAAGTGGAATAGGACTTAACAGAAATGACTAAGGCTGACTCGCTCAGTCAGAAAGATGGAAACCAAGACAACTAAGCACATCTTATGGCGTGCTAGAGAAATACATGTGGACTAGCCCCGGTAGCAGGTCATAATACCCATGGTTGAGAATGCCTTCTACGCCATTGGCCATTCACTACTCGGGCTCCCACCCTTTACTGTTCCTATTCATTCCGTCTATCTCCTTTACTTCTCTCTGAAATGTATAAAAGCCAGCTGTGTACTCTGTATTAGCCAGTAAACTATCCCCCCAGATATACGGGCAATATAGTAGACTCTAGATTTGTTTGGAAAGATATCAGAGATTTGAAGACGCACAGATAAAGATTGTAAGACACGGGACATTGACGGGACAATACCATTGCCCAGATATAAGTGTTACGCATTCAACCTTGGTGAAGAGACCCGCTAGACTTAGGTCTCACGCAATTCAATTGTGAAGAGCCAGTTTAGAACGTAAACTCACGCCTCGAACTAGAGTGGCCGCCAGCAGTGTAAGCGTGAGCACATTAGCCCCGCCCTCACCATCTGTGTAACTGCACCTGCTTGTTGATTGCCGCCATTCTCGCAAGAGAGTTACGAGTCAAGTGTCCGTCCGCCGAAAGTCTGCCTACCTATTCTGCTTCTTGGCTAGCTGCCAGTTAGTGTTAGGGTCTGACGCTCACAAGGAAACTGAAGACTTTGGACAAGTCAAGGGTTTACTTGAGTCTTGATATACTGTTGGTGTGAAGTCCCTGCTACCCCAGCATAACCGTGCTCAGACCGCATAGTTTGCTATTGAAACAGAGTCTTATAAAACCTTTGCACACCCTCTTGACGGGTGATACGTACCCTACTTCCCCGAACACACACACACGAGCATTAGGATCGGATTAGTGTTTTGTTTTGATTTTGGTTGGATTGTGATTAGTGACTAGTTCGCTTCAGTCTCTAGTTGATTTCATTAGATTTCACGGCCGCACCCTAGTGCACCGTTTCATCGGCGAGCCAACTTCCCACCTTGGAGATTGAGCCCTATATTGATCTCAAGGCGCCAAAACTCACTCAGTGGTTTGCTGCCAACCAGGGAATGCCGGAGGAGCCGATGGCTCGACCTGCCAAGCTGCCTGCCAAACCATCAACTGGGAGCTGGACCACGAAGGACGCTGAATGGGATGCGGGAAACTGGTAGGCGGCTTTAAATACCTTTCATACATTAAAAACGGTATTAAATACATATATTATACCTTAAATACACGGAAAATTTGCCTGCCGCGCGGGTATTAAACATATTAAACAAGCCATACCTTCGAGACATCACGGCCGCTGCGCACCCGCATACTACACCTGAGCGAAAACCTTTCAAACCCAGCACTAAGATTGAAATACTACAGTATCTTGAAACGATGGGCATGCACGGCCATATCCGGGATAGGAATGATCCGACTATGACCGACCATCAATGATATTAAAGCTTGACGTGCGACCAAATAATAGTAACTTTACTTCTTATCTAGGGCTTGCACCCGCCCGTGTTACGGCCACGGTCGTAAGAATTACGGCGTAATTTTCTTACGGTACGGTTTAGCCGTCCGTAAGACCATTGCGCAGATGCTCGAACGGCACGGGTCCCGCCCGTGCCGCCGGCGTAATTACGGTGCCACCTGTCATCGCACTTCAACATGTTTGAAAATATTCCATTTCTTCTTCCAAAATATATCTATTGCATGGTAATGACATACTATGCTCTGGAGTCAAGTTGAACATGTAAATATCTCAATTCAACGAGGGCAACCACATCTATCATGCTCCTTGGGTCAATGATTAGGGACTTAATCAATGAGATGCCATCGGCAGCCTTGCCAGCCTCATTCGCAGGAAATTCCTCCCATTATTGAGGCACCAGTGAGACAAAACCGTAAAGGCGTAAACAGACGGTTACGGCTCACCGGATACGGCGGAACCCGTACCGTATAAATGGTCTCCCAGTGCTTGACGGTACGGGTCCGTAACCGTATTCACGGCCCGTGTCTCCGTAATTTTACGGCACGGTTGCAAGCCTTATTCTTATCTTTGTACTACTCGAAACTCGCAAGCGAAAATACAAAATTGCTTTCCTTCAGTCCCCGTCATTCGCCCAGACCTCAGCATCCCTCCAGCTGGAACTCCAGCTCAGGTGCGAACCAACCGAGGATTGGGTCTATGGGTTACCAAGCACGAAATATATGTATGAGTTTCATAATAAATGCCAGGTGCTTGCGCTCGGGAGGGTTTGATTCCCTCGCGATCCAGAATTCTTGTCGGATGGTGATTTTTGTATTCCTTACCACCGAAAAGGACATTTAGACACATCGGCAGTCGGATTTACTTTCTCCCTAGTCAGACGCGATTTTTTCTTTGCTTGGGGACATGGAAAAAATACGGTTTAATGGCGAGCGAAAATTGCTTTCCTTCTGTCCGTCATTCAACCCTCCAATTGCAACTCGGTTCAGACCAACCCACCCCAGAAACGTGTCTATGGTTCCCGAGAACGACAAAATGAATAGAGTTTGTTCAATATCTGTGCTCGGGAGGGTGTAATTCCCTCGAGATCCGTACTTGGGTCCTATCAGCCGGACGGTAATTCTTTCCTTCATACCGAAAAAAAAGTTGAAGACTCGAATCTGCACCGGTTATGACATTCATCCGAGCGGTATCGGGTTGTTGGTTGAAAACTTCCTCTAGCTCTTATTCGACTTCCGTTAGCTCTGATTCCACTCCAACCACTCACGACTTCAACCGGACCTTCTGAAGACATACAAGGGTCTTGTAGTCGAAATTTGCTTCGATCCAATTAAAACACCTGAACATCTAATCAACTGAACCCTCACCCCATTCAGAAGTGGATCTATAAGCTACCGAGCACTGAAAAATCATAGAAAACGAAAGCACATACACATGAATGGCCGAATGGAAACCAAATGAGTATTATTCAACCATAGGAAATATCAACTTGCTCACGTCATAAAACACATTCTGCCCACCCAGATGGAACATCACGCCCGAGAAATTCGAGTGCGTCATAGGTCGAGCGGATCGATCTCCCGCAATACATGTGCTCGGAAGGGTTCAATTCCCTCAAGACCCATTCAATGACTGCATCGGTTATTCTTTTCCTTGGCAGCCAAAAAGCAGATTGACAGACTTGGCACCTCTTTCTGATATTCCCTCATCCTCATTCGTGAGGTGATGGTTGGTTGAAAAATCTGCTTTGAGTCTGATTCAACTCCAACCTACCCCGCAAACCCGACTGGAAACGGGTCTATCGGCTACTGAGCACGAGATTAAACAGCAGAAGTGCGTCAGAGTTCTGAGGACTCTGTACTCCCAGACATTCCTTTCAACCGCAGCCTTCCCTGGTCTGTCGATCAAGATCGAGTTAAGATTCCTATTCACTACAACCCTCCCACGAACCCGGACACGGGTCTGTGGGTTACCGAGCACGAAGAATGGTGTATATCCTGACGGTTGTATGTGCTCGCAGGGGTTCGATTTCCTTGAGACGCGAATCCGTCTATTTTTTTTTCGGACTTTCTTCTTCAAGTCAAACACTCGGATCTATACAGCACTCCACTAATTAAGAAGGGACTCGAAGTCCGTTTGACGACGATTGAACACGGACCCTGCAACCAAATCTTGGAACTAATCACAGACGGATTGACAGGGTACTGAATACGGGAGATAATCACGGACGTGGGGTGTATATGTCGGGTTCCATCAAAGGTGTACGAGCCTTCCCTTCTGCGAAACCGACGAAAAGGAATTGAGCACCAACCCATACTGTACCCCATTCGCGATTGGGTAAAATTCAGACTGTCTGTCTGCTTGGAGAGGGACTCGACAAAAAGAACGGATCCGAACGAATGGGTGTCGAGGGAATCGAACCCTCCCAAGCACACGTATTCAAAAGGTCCTTGTCGTGCTCGGTGACTAATAGACCCGTTTCTGAGTTGATTTTCAGGGTGGTTGGGTGTGCATCTGGATGTAAAGCAGATTCCCATTACTTCACCGCAAGGGACGAGCCACGAGAACTGTACGTCCAATCTGCTTTGCGGCGGGTCAGGAACAAAGAAAAGCAATTCGTCCCTTCACCCCATAGGTCTAGGGAGAGTCGAACCCTCTCGAGCACACATGTGCGGTTATCAATGTATGTGCATATTCTGCGTGCTTGGTAAGCTACAGACCCGGTTTGCATGTGGTGTTGGATGGAGCGTTACTCAACTTGAAGTTCGGGTGGAGTGTGGAGTGCTCATGATATGGGCAGGATAATGGAACTCTCAGGGAGAAATTATCTGGGGTTCTGCTTCTCTGCTTGAGAACGACAAAAAAGAGTGTCTCTAGATCAGAAGGAAAGAGAAAAAAGCCGTCGTGCTCAGTAGCCCATAGCCCGTGTACTTTATCGCATGGGATCGCTTAGAGTTTAGTGTTGGAGCTATGGCCGTGCGGACGCGTTAATGTTCCACGCGTCAAAGTGCCTGTGCACGTGGTCGCGTCTCGGTGGGATAACAACGCGTCAACAAATATCTTTTCAGCGCCGTTGCCAAACATCCCGCTTGCTTCCCGCCATGTCTGCCCTCCGCACCGTCCGTCAACTCACAAAACTGCGCCCGGCGCTGCGCGCCCCACCGTTGGCGTTGCGCGAGCCCGTGGGTTCTCCGTGTCCGCGCCGGCGCTCAAAAGCGGCAATAAGCTTGCATCTTCGTCGTCTGGTACGTCTCCTCTCCCTTGCCGGCGGGTACCCTTCTGAATTTTCACCGGCAGCAACGACGCTGCTTGCGCAAAAACTGCGCGCGGAGATCTCGTACGAGGCGGAGGTCCAGCAGGACGACGTGCAAGTCGGCGCCGTGCCCCAGGACCTCGCGGGTTTCCTCTAGGAGGGTGGGTGGGAGGTGCGTTCTGCGTCCTGCCGTATGCACTGTACCTGGGCTGAGCTGATGGGACGACAGATCAAGGACACGCCGGCGAACGACGAGGTGTTCCTCACGCGCAAGTTCGGAGACAAGAGGTGTGTTATGCTATCCTTCCCTTATTTTCGCTTGATCACAAGCGGCTAACGCAACGCCCTGCAGCATCCGCGTCATGTTCTCCATCGCGGACCTGCAGTCCATCCCCGACGAGGACGAGCCCGAGCCTGAAGCCATGGACGACGAGGGGCCCACGCGGGGACGAGCCAGTGCGTCTCGGTGGCGATCACGAAGGTGTGCCTTCCACTCCTCCCTCCTCTCATTAACTGAAACTGGAACTGATTTGCGTTGCAGCCACGCACCCCGGCGCCCTGCACACGGACCTCTACTGCGCCGACAGCGCGTTTGACGTCGCGAACGTCGCGTACTACAAGGACGCGCGCGTCGCGACGGAGCTGAGCATCGCGAGCGATTGGGAGCAGAGGACACTTTGGACGGGGCCGTTGGTACGTGTCTTTTATTCGGTTGAATTCTGTGTATAATCGACGAACGATACCCGGCACCTCCTGCTACCCTGCGACCCTCATTCCACGACCCTCTTCTCTCCTTCCTAAATCCCTCTTCTACACTTTTCGATAAACTCCACTTCATTTGGCTCGATACCATTCGACATAGCCCACTCCTTATCCTCCGCATGCACAGACATTCTTCTCGCCTTGCCCCACCTTTCCTTGCACTCCCTACGTGATCATGTCATATGAATTCCCCCACCCTAATCCCTCCTCCCATCCCCTTCCCTTCTTCCTCCCTCCTCCCCCACTTCCTTCCATTCTTCATTTCCGCCACCACGCGCTCAGACCTGTTACCTATTAACCACCCACTGCCCCAGTTCGAATCCCTCGACCCCGCCCTGAACGACGCCTTCGAGGCCTACTTCCGCGAGCGCGGGGTGGACGGCGCGCTGGCACGGTTCGTGCCACGATATGCGCTGTGGAAGGAGCAGAGGGTGCGTGATTTGATTTTTTGTGTAAGCGAGGCAGCGTTGGTTTTTAGCGAGAACGGGTTGTTTTGGAAAACGAGAGGGGAAGGGGAGCATGGGAAGGGGAGAAGGTTGGAGAGGGGAGGAGGAGGGGGGGGGGAGGACGTTTGGCGAGCGGCGAAGACGTCTTCACTCGATGTGCGTTGCCGCTATCCCGCGAGCAACCTCTGCGGACGATTTCTTTCGCCTTCGATTGCGCGAGTGAGTTCTCGTTTGATGTGAGCGACTTCTCTCCAGCGCCGCGTCCTCCGGTTTTGTGCTGCATTTCGGGGAGAAGGTATTGTTGATTCGACGAGATGCTAATTACTATGTACAAGAATACCTAGAGTGGCTTCACGGCGTGGAGGGGATGAGGAAGTTTGAGGCAGGGGAACGATTGGGACCAAAAGGGCGAGCTTGAGTGCGTCCACCGATAAGATAACTTGGATAACGATTCCGGCCTCGCGCGTAGGTCGTGAATCCAGCTATAAAGAACCATAGCACTGGGCGCCTCTACCTCCACGAATCCAGGCACCGTACCGTGGAATAAGTACCGCTTCGAGTCCGGTGCAGGTCATGAGGGTGCAATTATATGAAAGTTTTTGAAATAAACAAAAGCTGGGTCATGCTTGTGCATATCCAGGTGCTTGCACCTTTGAGAATCCGTCCAGCATTCTCGCTGACACTGTAAACTTGATCCCCTCAAGGTGCTTGCCAAAACTTCCTATGATACCACTGAAAATCCACAGTTAGCAGAGATCCGTTGCGCTGGGCGCTCTCGCCCGTTATGGCTCAAAAGGGGGAGAAAAAAATTGACAGTTCAAACAGCCCACGACCGCCCCCGAATTTTCCACTGTTTGCACTCGATTCCCACACCGCACAGCCCGGGTATTCGTCCATCGCAGAACGCACCTGAACCTTCTCTTTGAGGCAAATTCAAAGCAATTTAGATGTTAATTTATGACGGTTTGTTGTCATGTAATTTTCTAGTAAACTTGCGCGAGGATAATTTATCATTTGTATGCGTCTAGGTACTAGCCAAGGCATGTGAGATCCCTTTTTCATCCACAAGAGCACGGAAAAATCCTGGTATGTGATATTTTCAGTGAGATTTCAGCCGCCCGAGATGGCCGAAGTGCCTTAGGTTCGAACGTGTTCGAACGCCGTAACTCATCTCTTGGGTCTGAGGTCATCCCGGTTGTCTCTGCACACTTAGATCAACAATACCCGAACAATAGTGTGAATCCTGCTCTTGTATTGTATTTAGCGGAACGTCGAAAGATGGACGGACAGGCGGAATCAGATCCACTTTGACACAGATTCGAAATGACTCCGAGTTCGCCGCGGGCGTCGCCAGCAGCGGATTTCAGCTACATGCATGGTATAAATCTCATGGCATCCACTTCTGCTCTCCCGGGTGGGTTAATGTGTCGGTTGGTCGATTGAATTGAACTGCCAATGTATCATCAGTGTCTGGGAAGGGAGCCTCCGAGCAGCAGCAGCATGGCTCGGGGTGGAAAGCTAATTCAGCTCCTGGCAGAGAACACAGACATGGCCGCGAGGGCTCGCTGAGAGGCGTAGAAAAGGTTGCGTGGTTCGGATGTGAAATTTGCCTTTCTGTGTTGGATCCTGGCTCCGAGTTGGATCCAGTTTATTGGAGTGGTTGGTTCCAGTCCGGCTCCAGAGTTCAGAGTCCGATAGGGCTGTACGCCGTGCCCGTCATGGGCACAGCCGTCGTTTCGACGGGACCTGAACGGGAACGGTCCGTCACGCGACGGCCGTCATTTCGCCTGTTTAAACTCACAAGTAAGTTCATAAGATGTATCCTAAATTGTGTATTGGGCTTACCTTTGCACATAACATGCTTCACAAAAGGTATACACAGCATATTCAACCGTTTATGGCGTTTTTTCAGGACCCGTCGACCCGTCGACGGCCGTTTTCGACGGGAACGACCGTCAAAAATGCAGCGAAAAAGCCCACGGAACGGGTTGCACAACCTGTCTATTGACATCGAAGCCCATCGTAGTAATGAATGCTCGATCACTGCGACTGGTGTAAAGAACCTGCCAAGGGTGTCAAATCTGGGGTTTGGAAGAAGTTGGGGTCGACAGAGATGTAGCCGGCTTTGCTGTCTGCATTCCGCGCGAAGGATGCGAGCCTCCTCCACTCCAAGCCATATAATGGCTGCAGCAGTGGCCGCCATTTCCCAATCTTCCTCAGCATTGTCCTCCTCCATCTCTGACTGTGTTTGAAGGAAGAAAGACACATTGATGTCCATTGACAGCTGAGTTAGGAAGAGCAATACGGACACATTATTTGTTCTTTGTTTGGACACGTGCTTACATAGATACTCTCTCCGAATATAATTTTTTGGCTTACGGGAATCACACATGAATAAAATGTCTTCAATTTTCCATAGCCGACATCATTGGCAACCCTCGGAAATTCAGTTTGAATATTTAATTCTTACGGGAAGTCACCCAATATAGCAATCATAGAACTACTGATGTGTTCGAGCCCACATGTTCAAGTTTTCAACGGGGAAGAAAGCATGGGTGGTGCACTTTACACACAGTGCAGAAATGATTTTGAACAGATATCTGCGAAGCTGCTTCAGGATTCAACTCTCCGCCCATGCATTGTCAGCCCAAAAGATCAGGGAGCAGTCAAAAAAAAAACATTTTACAGGCAAAGGTTTGGACAAAAAATTGAAAAGGTTCGGACACCACCATCCAACCCAGCTCCTCGCAACCGCGCGTGGAAATATATATCAGGTGTAGTCATGATTACATCATGAATCTTAGCAAGCCGGTAAGTAGAACTTCAGACTAGTTGATAGAGCTTCAAATACTTTTGTGATCGAGGCATCCAAAACCTCAGTTCTCGTGTTCTTCCTCTTCCTCTGCTTTGGCTGCAGGTAACGTCCATGCCTGCCATGCCTGCACTAAGAGTGGCAGAACATTGATGACCGTGCCCAAGGAGAGTGGTGCTCTGTCCGGGATGCGGCCAAGGATCGCTGGCAAGTATACTGTGAAGTGAAGAACTCGCTCCGCCACCATCAACCATACGGCGGCTTTGTACATCCCTCCAAATGTTCGTGCACGATGGTTCATGAGCAATTGAAGAGCCCCCGACATGCAATTTGCTGCAGTGACACTGGCGGAGAAAATATTACCAGCAGTTGAGCGCGCTGTCGCTTCAGGATCCGGCGGTAAAGGGGATGGAATGAGGTCGCGTTGGAAAGGATCAGCCAAGAAGAGGCACATCGCCAAGATGAGCATGGACTGAAAAAACAGTAAGTGAAGAGCTTTTTCCACTTCAGTGAAGGCTGTACTAACCGTTCCAATGAATCTCCAACTGGACTTCGCATCTATACGAGAACTTGCACGCTCCGCATGAGTGGCATGCGCAAAGGTGGCGGGCAGCCGTGTGAATCCGCGCCAGCTAAGTTCCATCCGAGTAATGGCAAATAGATGAATCACCGAGAGAGAAATATAGAAACAGCCTAGCACTATCTTCTCCGTGGGATCAGAGGAATCGAATATCAGCTCCACTGTCCAGGCAAGCAAACTTGCAATGGAGAGCCACTGTCCCCGGATGGAAATTCCAACGGTCAATATAAGTCTCCGGTAGTACACAACGTCCAGAAGGAACGCAAACAGGCCGGATAGGAAGCTATCATCAGAGAGTGTCAATAACATGCTAAACCAACCACGCCTTAATATAACATACCCAAGAGTGTACGCAACCAATCTTCGTCTGGGGTGCGAATCAATATGGAATCTGTGGGCACGAAGCGTATCTGCATCATAGTCATAGAATTATCAATGCAGAAAGCCAAAGGGAATCCGGCTCACTTTGGTGCTCAAACTGGACCTGTGCCTCGATTCGTTCCAGTTCGCTCTGACTGGCATTTATTACCGGAGCAAATGCAGTCAAATCGCTGAAAAGCATCTTGCGGGGAGTTCGCCCAGAGAAAGAAATGTGCCAGATCACTTTCATCGTGTCTGATTTGGCCGTCCGTTACAGCAGTATACATTTGCTTCTCTATGACGTACCATTCAGGAGAGATGGCTCGAGAACAGGTAACTTTGTAGAGTTGTAAAATGCCTGGGCACTGCAATTTACCCGGTTGACCGGAACAGGTATGTAATCCTATTGTTGCACGAGGAGATATAAGATGGCAAGTTAGCAACGACATACGAGAGGCCCTGCCGCATTGAGAGCTGCAGACAGGAAAGGTGCATATGCCCATTCAGTTTCCTCATGGTGCGAATCAGAAAACTCCAGACGCGTCTCCATCGGGCCCACTTCTTCATAAGTGCGCGAGCAGACTGAGCGATGAGGCAATGCTTTCCCGAGGTTGTATCCTAGTCCGCACTTGGACTATACATTGGAAGGAGTCGTTCCATGGGACAGAGGTAGCTCACCGAGGTCCTCCGCAGTTTATTGTGAACGGTATTGTATGCCTCCAAATTGAATAAATGTTGCTCGTTGAGGATCCGCAGGTGAAGTCTGTAGATGAACAATCGAAATGGAAAGCGAGAGAGGATCGATATACCTACCGTGATGTTACATGAGGATGCCGCCTTGCGTTTGAGCCCCAGGGTTGATTGTGTGCCGGCGTAGTATTAGTGAAACCAGCGGCGTTGAGCATCACATCGCAGTGGCTCACGATCGGATGGAATTCGATCATAGGGACAGAAAGGGAAAACGAGTCAATGGCCCTATCAATCAGTGATTTCTGTTCGGTAGGTCTGGGCATATGTGGATAAGGGCGTTGCAGAATTCACAGAAAGCACGACGCTTACGATGCAGCTCGAGAACGCCACTGAGTTTCCAACACGTAGTCTGGCATCCATGAAGAGAAATTTCGAAGGTGATCCATTTTCACGGACGGCGAAACGACGAAGGATGCGCGCAGGTGTTCTGCGGTGAGGTTCTGCTCCAAGCTGGGTCGCCAAGTCAATCTCTAGTGCCCGAAGATGAAGGAAGCTCTCACAAAATTCCAAGCGGAAATTCCAACGGAACTGCCGCTGTAAGACCCTTGTCGGATAAGGTGGCGTTCTGAATGATAACTCCGGAATACAGTGCAACTTCGAAGATGTCATCCTGTGTCTTAGTGGGCCTGACTCCCTCGTCAAACCACATCGACAGCTGGCCGATGTTGGACTTGGGGAGACGGACTTCCCGGTGGAAATGGGTGTCTTTCGAGTCTTCCACCAGCTCACTTGCTGCATCCGGGTACCGATCAGCCTGATAGGCCGCCTGCTGTGAGGCATTTCCACGTAGCCACACAGTGGCAATAATGTCGAACCTGTCGCCGCCAGAAACGAGTGGTCTCACAACAGTACTGCGGTTGGTAACTTGATCCCAAGTTTCGTTCTGATAGAGAGCCAGGTGTGGCGGCTTCAATTTGTCCACAAACTGCAGACCAATCTTTCCAGCGATCCACACGGCCAGGAGGACGCCCGATGCACCGAAGACAACCAGCACGGCGCGCAGTAATCCTAAAGAGCTGACGGGCTTGGACTTTTGCCGTTGAGGTCCGGGATCAGGAGCCAGTTGCTGCTTTTCCATGTCGAGACGAAATCAATGGGTGACACGTCCCTTTGGAAGCTCCTTATATACAGGCAGTGCACAGCTACCGTTAAGTAATGATGTGAAGCGGCTGATGATCATGGGTGTTAATGAATTAAGGCGTCAGGTATTAGCAGACGGCGGGTAGGTAGGTTACCGTAGGTAGCGATAAGAAGATGGATAAGAATTTGATGGCACTGCAAAGCGGCTGATGATCATGGATATTAATGAATTAAGGTGTCAGGTATAAGTCTCGTTCCCAGACGTTATAGAACAGTCACCGCTCGCTGCGCTCGCGGGCAATCACCAAAAAGGCAATGTTGAGATGTTAAACTGCGGGCGAGGCAGTTAAGATGGTAAAATCTGATGGCGGTCGACTGCCCTAAGTATAACGTCTGGTGCAGTTTAGCCGGCGGGAGGGGGCTTGTGTCACGCGCTTACTCCTCCGCCGAAAAGATTTGAATTGTTTGTCCCTCACTCATCCCACAATCTTGAAACGTTGTGGACACCTTGATACTTTATATTCAAGCCCCTAGGAATTTTCCCGGCGATTCTCGGTACCTTTTTCGTGATGTAACCCTCGACGCACCTCCGTGTGGAATTTGGCATTCAACAATTCAGAAACAGACTTTTTGGTTAGGTACAATGTTCCTTCTAGTCTCAGTGAGCAAAAAATATGTCCTCTACAAGAGTAGGATCACTCTGTAGCTGAGAGAGAGATATTTATGGTGCGTACATTTTACTATTGGGTGCAGCATTTGCTTGAAAGCGTGTAATTGGGTCTAAAGTAGAGTTCCAAGCGTGTTTTATCTATGGTAGAATGTGATACAATGCTTTTGACGTGTCAATATACCTCTTAGCATGAGCTCCTCCCAAGAAATTACTCAGTATATCACTATTTTCTCTCAAGATACAGAGTCACTGAGAAGCTGAAAGATGCCACATTACACCCTAGTACACTTAATGTCCTGAAGAGAGCCTATCTGAATTCATTGGCGGCTTGCGGCGTGTTAATGGTTGAAGGTTTCCTCGAGAGAGTGGTGTGACATCTGTGACCAATGTGAGCAAGCACCCTCTCCGCGGCCAAACTGCACCAGATCTTCACGGGGTGATAGCTGCTGGGTTTTTTTGATCAGAGTGCCCCAAGTATCCCCGTGAAGATCTGGAGCCGAGATTAGTCGGGTACTTATCAGCAAACAGCATTGCAAGGTAAGTAGCGATCAAGTAGGCGATAAGAAGATGGATACGAATTTGATGGTGGGATATTCCGCGCGAACAGCCTTCGCTTCACTGTTTCAAATGTGATTTGGGCGGGGTAATACACTCCATCTACCACCACCATCGAATATTGATTCCCTGAATATGGGGTCTCTACAAACCAGGGGTGGTCTATATATCTCTCTTGCACTAGAAAGCAGGTACAGCCTTGAGCTGCCCTTTTCTCGATGTGAATTGCGATGTTTTCACCGTTCTTAAGCTATTTAATTGCGGGGGACCGCTCCGCTGCCGGGGCCGGCCTGAAGATATTACCCTCTTTATAAAATTATGTCTGTCCGTCTGTCTGTCTGAAGCCTTTAAACTCCGCTTTTAATCTATCATTCCGGCAGAAGCGGGAGCCGGCGCGAAGCGCCGGCGAGCGCTTGTTAACTGTTCTATTATGATTACAAGCGGGAGCCGGACCGCAAAGCGGTCCGGCTCCCCCTTGGCTGCGGAGAGCTTGACGAAAAAGGTTAGCGCTGATGGCGGAGTTTAAAAAGGCTTCAGATGGACAGGCTTAATTTTATAAAAGAGAGTGAAGTGAAGTGATGTACCCAATTCATTGGCAACTGTTTGGCCATATCCCCTTCTGCTACCTCCATCTCTTTGCTTCTGCTCTACAGCCTCATTTTTACAGCCTTTTGCTGTTCTGATTCTCAACAAATTCTCATTCATTTTTCCATTCCGGATGCAAAAAGCTGTTGAGTTTTCTAATTCAGTTCGGCCGGGGTGACGAGAACTGGGAGCTGCGGAATTAGTCCGAATTGGGCTGATCATGCATAGCAGATGGAACACAGGGTTCAACTGCTGTTGAACACATCCAAATATGGCACATCTTTCCCACTGCGGCCACATAATCCTTCGGAATCACTTTCTGGTATAAAGCAAACATCGTTAGTAGCTTTTCCTCCCCAGCTTCTCCCATGTCTTCTTTTTCCACCTTTCATCCACAACTGTAATTTTCCTGGGCTTCGAGATGTCCCGTGCCCAACCCATCCTAGCGCCGATGCGGGTAGGCATGTCTTGTATATATTACATAGTAGGAAGGAATAACTGCAACTTGCATGAAGTTTGGATATTTGTTTTTTCTGAAACTCGCATGCAGGGAAAAGAAACCAAAGAAAAGGAGAAAACAAAAAACAAAACAAAAAAACAAAAAAGGTTCTAACGACCCAATTCCGAATAGAATGAACTTGCAAAAAGAATTATAAAGCCGACCCAGCCCCGAATCGAACGGGGTTCCTCAGGGGTATTCGGTCCATTCAATCTGCCCCACCTTTCTCCCTTGGTTCACTTTGGATTCACCACTTCCTTCTTATGTGGGTCAAAAATTACCTGCATATTAGATTCCTTGTAGTCAGATTGCGGATATGTGCTTATATCCACAATAGGCTCAAATTGCTTGATACTGTGCAGGGAGGGCAACAGGAAAGCAGAAACACTCGCACGAACGTGGGTGGACCTGCTGACCTGCACAAAAATCACTGTTGAATCATGAACATGAAAAACAAAACCCCACAAGAGATGTTCATGCTTCGGGATAAACTTGATAGGCCAGGGTGCACAACTCAGGCTGCAGAACACGTCGAGAGCTGATCTAAGAACAGAAAATTTTACTTGCAAGGGGAGGATAATGGTTTCCACCCATCATGCCTTGGCCTTCAATCATTGAATGACGGAACTTTCAGCCATTCTCTTGCCCCCGACTGAGCCCATCCCTGGGGTTCGCTGGTGGGCAGTATTGTCAGAGGTTCCCAACGACAGCAGGAATTGTGTGCGATGACTGGTTGCAAATAGCCGATGTGATTGAAGACATCAACCATGAGCTCAGAGGCGGGACTGAGGAACAGAGAACAAGCAAACACTCTTGGGTGCTGCAGTCATTTCATAGGTCTTGTGAAACAAAGAAAAATATGCCTGTGTTGGAGTAGCGAATGATTTGGGTGCAGATTGGACCAGGGACCCCAAGGGGACCACATTGTTAAGGATAATCGATGAAATGCACAAAAATTTAAGAGAATTGAGGAAAGCCATTTGCTTGGAGGGTGACTCAATAGATGAGGATTGAGAGGTGTCCCAAGTCAGAGATAGCAGAGCCAGGAAATGTAGTTTTCAAACTGATTCAGACAAGCTGGTTTCCCTAGCAGGTCCTTAGCAGATGTGGTCCTACTAGTACTATCTGTGCACTACTCTAGTAACAGAAATTAAACTTGAATGTTGGAGATGGCTTCCAGGAATCAGCGAGGTTGAGAAGGGCGACAGGACCGGACCGTTTTCTAAGCGGAATTACGAGCTACTTAAGTGGCTATCACCGGCTCAGCTGCCGAAGTTAGAAAGCCGAACAAATTTGGCGGGGAGATCAAGAGATCACACTACAAAAACTCACTAACTTACCAGGATTTCTTTTTTTGGACTTGTCCAAGTCAAACACTCGGATCTATTAAAAAGAGACTGGAAATCTGTTTGACAACGATTGAACACGAAACCCCGTAACCAAATCTTCAACCACAGACGAATTGACAGGGTACTGAATACGGGAAATACTCACGGATGTGGGGCATATATGTCCCTCCCTCAGGTTCGGTCAAAGGTATATGAGCGAAAACGACGAAAAGGAATTGCGCACCAACCCAGGTCCCATACTGTACCCCATTCACTGCATTCAGGCCATTGATTGGCGCAGCTTGCCGAGCTGCACTGCCATAAGTCGCGCTTAGCCGAATCGCGACGGAGTCTGCCGTGATGATGTCGACAGACCTACGTCGCGCTACAGCGCAATGAGTCGAGGCCTTGGCAGCAGACCCTGCCGATCATACCCTACCCACACCTGTATATTTAGTGAAATGTCAGCACAATGTTTCTGAAGCTTGTCTGTGCTGTAAAATATACCCTGTACATCCCGAGTGCCTCGGCGAACCTAGCGCTGTGATACCGTAAGTTGATATTGACAGGAGAAGCCATAGGTGAGGGCTTTACAGATCATTACGGTAGCACCCTAGATCTCCGCAATTGTTTGTCACCGCAAGAGCCGATTTGTGGCCCTCGGACGCAGCATAGGCCGAGGAAGGGCCTGAATGCAGTGATTCGTGATTGGGTAAAATTCAGACTGTTTGCTTGGAGAAGGACTTGACAAAAGGAATGAATGGGTGTTGAGGGAGTCGAACCCTCCTGAGCACACATATTCAAAAGGTCCTTGTCGTGCTCGGTGACCAATAGACCCGTTTCTGAATTGTTTTGCGGGATGGTTATGTGTATCTGGGAGTAAAGCGGATTCAGTAACCCATAGCCCCGTGTACTTTATCAGATGAGATCGCTTAGAGTCTGGTGTTGGAGCTGTGGCTGTGCAGACACGTTGATATCGACGCGCATGGCGAGACCACACACGTGGTCACGTCTCGGTGATAAAACAACACGTCAACAAGTATCTTTTCCGCGCCGTTGCCAAATATCCTGAACCGCCTTTCCGCCATGTCTGCCCTCTGCACCGTCCGTCAACTCACAAAACTGTGCCCGGCGCTGCATGCTGCCCGCCCCACCGTCGGCGTAGCCCAACACCGTGGCTTCGCCGTGTCTGCGCCGGCGCTCAAAAGTGGTAACAAGCTTGCATCCTCGTCGTCTGGTATGTCTCCGCCTCTTCTTGGCTGGCAGATCTTCCCTTCTGAAATGGCACCGGCAGCAACAACGCTGCTGTCCCAAAAACTGCGCGCAGAGATCTCGTACAAGGCGGAGGTCCAGCAAGACGACGTGCAAGTCGGCGCTGTGCCCCAGGACCTCGTAGAACTCCTCCAGGAGAGCGGGTGGGAGGTGCGTTGTGTCTTGCGCCCTTTGCATGTGCTGATGGGACGACAGATCAAAGACACGCCGGAGAACGACGAGGTATTCCTCACGCGCAAGTTTGGCGATGAGAGGTGCGCTGTGTTATGCCCTTCTGCTCCATTCTTCTTAATACCGGGGGAAAACCCCGACGCACCTGGATTCCAGGTGCCTCTGAGGCATGTTCTCCACAGATTGTGAACTGATGGAAAAAAGACCGATAAAGGTCCTTGGGTGGACAAAGAATTAACAAAGGTGAGACAAAGGGCAGGCAGGATTTTCACCACCCAGCAAATCTTGCCTATCCTTTGTCCCTCCTTTGTCTGTTCTTTGTTGACCTAAGGACCTTTGTAGACCTTTTGTATTCCACATTGTAGCCTTTGGACCACATGCCTCAGAGGCACCTGGAATCCAGGTGCGTCGGCTTTTGCTCTCGGTGTAATACCAAGGACAGCATCCATGTCATGTTCTCCATCGCAGACCTGCAGTCCATCCCCGACGAGGACGAGCCTGAGGGCACGAATGACGAGGGCCCCACACGCGGGGACGAGCCGGCGCTGCGTGTGTCGGTCGCGATTACCAAGGTGTATCTGCGTCCGTGTGCCTCCCACTCCTTCCATCGCCTTTCACTTTCACCACGACAAATATGCTAACGTCTACGCACTTGAACGCGCAGTCCACGCACCCCGGCGCCCTGCACGCAGACCTCTACTGCGCAGACGGCGTGTTCGATGTCACGAACATCGCGTACTACAAGGACGCGCGCATCGCGGCAGAGCTGAGTATCGCGAGTGATTGGGAGCGGAGGACGCTTTGGACGGGGCCATTGGTGAGTGCTCCTCCGTTAAATTCGGCTTCGTTCTGTGCATACATTTCCTTCCCTGCGAAATTCTTCCTCTACAATCTTCTTCTCTTCCTCCCTAGGCTCTGCTTTCTACACCTTTCTGCAGATTCCATGATGCATTCCATTCGACTTGTCTCCTTCTCTCCTTGTCCTACATCCACGCTCCGCATCCCCGCTCCGCCTCTTTGATTTTCATTTCCTCTTTTTGGGTTGACTGACTCCACCATGATACTGACAATTCCCCAGTTCGAATCCCTCGACCCCGCCTTGAACGAGGCCTTCGAGGCGTACCTGCGTGAGCGCAGCGTGGACGGCGCGCTGGCGGGGTTCGTGCCGCGGTATGCGCTGTGGAAGGAACAGCGGGTGAGTGCTAGTTGTGTTCTTTCGTTGGTTTTGGAGCGCAGAATGGTGAATGGCAGAATGGCTTGGAGAGCGGGCGCGGTGATTCGGTGCAATGATGTTGTGCGAGCGAGCGACGAAGACTTCTTCGTTCAAAGCGTCTTCGGACCTCCTTTGTTCCTTTTCATTTTCGAGAGGAGGGGTTGGGTGTGACGCTGATTCGATGCTAACTACTATGCGCAGGAATACCTCGAGTGGCTGCACGGCGTGGAGTGGTTCGTTAAGGCGTGAGGCCTTGGTGCCCTGTGGAGGTTCGACCTTTCGGTGCCGTGCGGAGGCGTCGGGGTCAACATTGCTGTGAGGCCTCGGGAGGTCTAGGGTGGAGGCCGGGTATGACTAAAACGAAAGGGCGAGCACGTCCGACAAGAATTGTGTTTTTAGTTACGCCTCCACTTCCCTTCTATTCCAACTGTGAATCCCCGCGCTCTCTTTTTGGTTCATGACGGTGTCCCGACCTGGTACGCCTCCCCATTCGATTCCGAGTCCGTCTGTATATTTCTTGCGCTGACTTTCGTTTCACAGTCGTGGCTTGGTTGATAACTCCACTCGGGCAGGTCGCATCCTGCACCGTGTCGAGCCACAGTACGCGCCGTGAGCCAACGCCTCCGAGCTCCTTCCGTCATTCACCCGAACTCAACCTCGCTCCAACTCCAGCCCAGGTTCAAACCAACCCAGAAACGGGTCTATGGGTTACCGGGCACGACAAATAAATACAGCATCTATTGTCTATGTGTGCTCGGGAGGGTTCAATTCCCTGGAGACCCAATATCCCATCCCCGGAACAGGTTTTTTTTTTCTCTTTGCCATCCGAGTCGAAAATTGGCAGACGTCTAGACTCGACGCCCACAGTTTGGCTTTGTGATTATTCCCTCACTCTCATCTGCGGGTTGGTTGAAAATCCGCGGTGAATCTGATTCAAATCCAATTCAGCTTCAACCGTACACGACTCCAACTCGACCTGCGGGCTCCAAACCAACACGGAAACGGATATCTGGGTTAGCGGACACGAATGTCAATTGCGTACGGTGCAATGCAGGTGGTAGACTGATACTGCAGTACAGTGTGCACTCGTGGGAACTATGTCATTCCATTACTTGCCCACAAATAATACCATAAGCGGGGCGAACAAAGATATCAAACCGGCCGAGTTGTCCAATCTGCGTTCGGTGGAAAAGGGGGGAAAAGGCTGTCCATTCATCCGAATGAGAGTCTCGAGGGAATCGAACCCTCCCGAGCACATATATTCTTTTCCGGATCATACAATTGTCGCGCTCAGTCACCAAGACCCATTTCTAGATTGGGTCGAAGTGATGAATGGTTAGAGGATTTAAAAATGATACTATATCGCGCCGGCAAGCTGGCCACACTAGGAAGCTGGCCACTTGGGCTGTACACATGCCGAGTTGTATTCAATATGAAATCTGAGTATTAGACGATATCGAGGGACATTAGATGTTGGTGCGCACCAAGTTTGACGAGATTCCGAGGAGTTGATCTAGAGCTGTGCCCCGATCATGATCGGAGGGGGGTCCGATCGCGGAATTCTCGTAATTTTGATCGGACTCGCACGACAAACGAAGAGCCCTAGCTTGCCCAATTCTGCATCAATCCACGACGTCTAACGCACGTTCCCCAGTCTTAATGTCGGGCTTTCCTCTGGTGATATCGACGGGTGGTCTGGGGCCTCTCTAATCTTGCTATCTCCTCTTAATCTCTCACTGTCAACGGGAAATTAATGGCATGCGAACCTATCAGCAAGCTCACAGACTGCGGCGCTCCGTACGGCTACAGCTCCAGGCCTTGGCACGGGCATTCAATGACCTTGAAGGTCCACTTTGCGACCCCACCCTTTATTTTACCGAATTTATTTCTTTGGCGCCGGCACTTGCAACAAAACAAGGCCAATTTTGCTTGGGTCGACAATGCAAATGTCGGGTTCTCAGCAGCAGAGCCTGGCGGCGGGATAGCCGGTCTAGGTATGTTCATCTGGTTCCTATGAACCCTCTAATAGCTCCTCTTTACTCCGCATGACCTCTTGCCCATGCACGGCCCTCTGCCATCGGGGAGGTTTGGGGGTTTTCTACTCACACATAATTCACCGTCTGGGTTTGATTCACCCAAACTCTTGTGTTTATTCCAGGTCAATACAATCATTCCATATGCTCCAGGTTCATCTTGAGTCCGTGTGCGATACCAATAAGCCTATATAAGCCTGAACGCGCAACCCCTCTCTTTCAGAACTCCCGTTCTAAATTTCTACAGTTTGCGCTACCTGGGTATTTCTGCTATGTCTCTGAACGTCCAAACCGACGAGCTGGTGGACCCCTTCGATCCCGCTACTGCCACGGGTCTTGACGCCGATGTGGACATTGCACAATATGATATTGAACTACGCTATCGCTGGGCTATGGCAGCAGTTCGGAGCGGCAGAATCAACTCAGCTCGAAAGGCTGCTACACGCTATCGTCTTGCCCGTAGCACACTTGGCACCCGTCTGCTTGGGGTTAAATCTCGGCAGGAGGCTCACGAACACCAACGAGCTTTGACTCCCGCTCAAGAAGCCATATTAGTTGAGTGGGTGAAGGTATGTAGTTGCCCATTTATTGCTCTGCTCTCAAGCTCAACATCTCACTCAAGATAATGGGGAAGCGGGGTCTTCCACTCGCTTTAGAAACAATCGGCAACTATGCTGCCGACATAGCCGGCACACCGCTCGGTGAAACATGGCCAAGGCGTTTCAAGGTAGGTATTATTGTCAATGAGTACTTCACGAGCCGACTAACAATTGACCAGGATCGTTACGGCGATGCCTTGCGTGTTCGCTGGACACATGCTCTTCAAGCGTGTCGTGCCAACGCATTAAACCCTACAACGGTCCACGAGTACTTTACGCTTTTGACCGAAACAATCAACAAGTACGACATTAATTGGAAAAATATATACAACATGGACGAGAAAGGAATTCAGCTCGGTGATGGGGGGAAGACTCGTGTCCTTGTTGATCGCGACCAGAAGCATGTCCAGAAGATAGAGTCGGGCAACCGTGATCTTATCACTATCATTGAGTGCATTTGTGCAGATGGAACATCCCTTCACCCGTCATTTGTATTTCAAGGTGCAAGACGTGACTTGCGCTGGGCGGAGACAAACCCGGACAATGCAAGGTACATTATACTTGGTTTGTTGCCATGTAAAAACTCACCGTCTCCAGTATCTCAGTTTCGCCGAATGGCTGGACTGACCAGGAACTGGGGTCTATGTGGCTCGAGAAAGACTTTGCCCCCGATACCGCTGAACGCCTGGCAAACTCCACTGACTATCGCCTGCTGATCCTGGATGGACACAACAGCCATTGTACATTCCGATTTGCCCATTATGCGGAACAAAATCGTATCATCATTTTGTGTCTTCCTTCTCACACCACTCACGCTCTCCAGCCGTGTGATGTCGGAGTATTTGGTCCATTGACGACAAGGTGGGAAAAGCAGGTGTCGAAGGTGTGTGGGATACTACGAGCGCTTGCGATAGACATATCTGATGTTCTTCCCGAAGATGAATGCTGAACATATCGAAATTGATAAATATAATCTCTTGTTTCACTATTCGGAAGCGCGGAAGGAGGCTTTCAAGGTGGAAACCATCCAGGCATCATTCAGAAAGACCGGGATTTGGCCCCTCAGTGAAGCCGCCATCCCTGTCTCTGCATTTGAACCGTCAAAGAATTTCTCGACTCAGCCCGATGCACAACCAATGCCGGCAATTTTGCCGGCGATTCTCATTCCCCGACATCCACCCGCGGCATTCACATCCTTGACACCAACTACATCGACGGGCACATCAACGCCGGATACAGCTACATCACACGCCTCTTCATCTACCAGTTCATCTGTGACCTCTGCTTCCCCCTCAACAATGAGTCCATCCACACCCACAATTTCGTCTCCTTCGACCCCGCCGCGCATGGCAACACCAGATCAGGCCGGTGCAGCTCAAGCCCTCTATCGCCTTGCTCTGCCCTCACCGCTGAAGGGTCCATCTTCACGTAAAGCCCTAGCGGAGGAGAATGCTCAGCTGCGCTACATTGCAGAGATGGCGGGGATTGAGCTGGAGAAGAATTACGCGCAGTTGCAGCTAATGGGCCGTGAAAATACGAGGCTCAGAAATCAGATTTTTGCCAAGAAGTCAAAGCCAAAACGCTCATATACGACCGGTCAAGCTCGCTTACTTACTGGGCCCGAGATGATGGCTGCCCTCCTGCACGACGAGCATGTGAAGAGCATGAAGGTCTTGAAAAAGGAGATGGTGCCGCGGTTTCGCGCTATTAAAAAGGTGGAAATTTTATTGCATATATGTAATATCACTAACACATTGGTTCAGGCGTTAACTAAAGCAAAGGCCATCATTTCTGGGCCCCGTGACTACGGGCGCGACCCAGGAGTGGGAGCGGGGCCTGCACCTGCACGCGGGCGAGGGAGGGCACGAGGGCGCGGGCGAGCCGGACGAGGCCGGGGTCGTGGTCGTGGTCAAGGAGGCGACACAGCAGATTTGGCAGATGAAGAGGGCGAAGCGGCACCCTCCCGTGGACGGGGTGGACGGGTGCGAGGACGAGGGCGTGGACTTGGACGTGAACGTGGACGTGGACGCGGACGCGGACAGACAAGCGGCGGCGGAAGACGGAGCGAATCAGAAGAGGAAGAGGATGATGCCAGTCCAAGTGAGTCAGAAGATGATGATGACGGCAAAGAAGACGCACCCGGACCCGACAGCCCATCATCTGAAGCGTCCAGTGAGTCGGGTAGTGACCGATCGAGCCGCAGTGGAAGCCGTAGCCCACGCGTGAGGCATCTCTTGGGTATCGAAGACATCGATGCTGCTGAGCTGGAAGAACCCGAGGGCGACGAGATTGGGATTGGGTCCTTCAATGGACATCGCTGGGTGAAGGGAAATGTGGAATTTCAGGTGGTTTGGGAGGATGACGATGTTACCTGGGAGCCGCTGGCCAACGTCAACGATTGCGCGGCAATGGAAGTGTACTTGGCTCACCGTAGTGTCGCCGATCCGCTCCAGTTAGGGAAGCGGAAATTCCTCATCAAGAAGTCCCTCAGTGCCAGTAATTAGGAGACAGACCATCAGATTATGTTCGCAGTGTCGTTTAGTATCATATAAAATTGTTGAGGATGCGGTGTGATACGGGAGGAAGCCTATGTGGCGGCAAAACGACGGAAATCATTTGCCATCAAACTGTTCCCACGCCTGGCCATGATCCCCGTTTTGGCCGCTTTTGGACTTGCCGCCGGAAAATATTTGCCGAGCCATCAATATCCCACCAATTGATGTGCGAGTATGCTCATTCTCTTCGCAGGATCCGCGCCGACTTTATGGGACAGTGGGGAGTGGGATAGCACCTCCTTATAGCCTTGTGCATCCCCAAAACCCTTAAGGTGGCCAGGTTCCCGGCGCGATATAGTACAGGCCTAGTCGGACGACTCCAAGTCGCACAAAATCCAACACGGGTATGTTGTACACCTGCAACGAAGGACTCGGCAAGTTGAAAGTGATTGACTTGGAAGGAGGGAGGATGTTGCCAAGGACGTCGGCGCCAACACATGCCATTCGGCAGAAGCGATGGATACCCAGGGTCGCTTTGGCAAAACCATCCGGCATCGAGCGGAGATGGCGGAGCCCCAACGGAGCCCATTTGTTTTCAACTAGCAACTTACTTGCTTGCTCCGCTAGTAGCCCTGCAGTAGTACTAGTAGTGCTGTACGATAAAATATAATTTTCTATCGTCTAAAGTTACCTATAAGTTGCTTTTTGGGCGTCTTTTCGTGGACTTATTCAGCTTTTGAGAGAGCTTTTCAAGTCCTTTTTCCTTTTAAAAAGGTGAAAGTCCTTTTCACTTTTTGCGTCTTTTTGTCCTTAGAAAAAGACTAAAAGTCCCCAAAAGGTAATCTGTCATTTCGCTGATGTGGTTGAAGTCGCGCATTTTGAGGTTCAAGGGCGGGAGATTTCGAGTCAAAAAAATGTACTGACTGCGTCTAATTTTTCCGCAACCCGAACTGAGGTTGAAAAGCACTGGTGGAATGAGATATAGACCGCGCGGTACAGTACGTACTGCCGGGGCAAAAGCACAGCCACTGCCGCCTCAATTCCTTGCAGTGCCGCCTCAGCTTGCAGCAGTGCCACCTCACGTGTGGCATTTTCACCCAGCCCATTTTTCGCTGTGTTGGAACACTTCCTAAGGTTGTGTGTTCCTGAGCGCAAGCGCGCTTGAACCTCGCGACGAACAGGAAGAATTTATTGGTACAAAGAGGTAAATCCAGAAAATACGACTGGATTAGATCCGTGAGACCAGCGAGGCGCAGAATACATGTTCACTGACCGAGGTTGTGATTTGATGTGTCGATCTGGTTCGCCAGCTGGTGGGCAAAGATCCAAAGGTTGTGCTCCGCGCGCTTAGCGCCTGCGGGACATTTATCGATTATAGCGTGTTCAGCTGGTGCAAGGGTGAGTGCCTCCGTTTCCACCGTGCTTCCAGAAGGCACAAGATATAGCTGCTGGGCCAGCCGGGTAATATAAGTGGCGAACCATGATGTGGGCCCGATAATTTGCCCCCCGTTCTGGGTTTTCGGACCACATTCCGAACCATGATCCTTCGCCGCCCACCAAACAAAAAACTGAAAGCCAATTGCGACGATATAACCGTCAGCGTCGCGAGTTCCAGCCTTCATCCCTCTGTCTTCAAGTCGCGAGACCGATGCGGTCTCTTCGATAATTTTCTTCGCCTCTTTACCGCAGGAACGGTGTGAAACTCATCCTCTGATCCGCCTCCGCCCATAGCATCCTGCCTCTCACAAAGTGCCCATTAACGTGGTCCCGGAGTGTGGTCGGAATTGCGAACTCACGAGACCGTAACACAGAACATGGAGTCTGTGAGAACAAATGATGTCAGATGCACACAGCTTTGAATCGCCGTTCAACTTCTCTCAGCCGCACATCTTCTTCTGTTCTCACCCCCTCTCTCAGCATGCTCAGCATCACCGGCGTTGTCCTCAGCTCCCTCGACCTAGGCAGACTGCTAATGTCTGTCTCTCTTCTGCTCAGGGATGGCTCCACTGGCCACTCCACTCTCTTTGACGTCCTCGGTTATTCGTCTCCACCCACTCCACACGGCTGCTACTTAATATCCTCACCACCCACTTCTCTCCTCGATAAACCAACATGCGCACGAGAACCAAAAATAATTCTGCCGCCAACAAGGAGAACAGCTATGGTACTGCCTCCCGTCGTAACAAGAAGAATGGTCGCACATCTGCCCCAGCACCGCTCGGAACTCACGCTGACACTGCGGGTACGGGGGATGAGCAGGTTCGCGAGCTCCAAGGTGCGTGCACTGTGCTTGCAGTCTTTCTCAACTCTCAGTTATTCTGCCAGCCCAGCTCTGCAGCATGCAGTCGGCTCTTGATCGTTCGCATGAGGCTGAACGAGCTGCCGCAGCGCGCGCCGCTGCCACTAAGCAGCATACTGCCGCGCCCCTGCCGTCTGATGTGCGGACTAGTTCTGTCGGACGCCCAAACAACATAGCCGGTGTCAAAATGGAGGAGCTTCAGCAACATCTCGGATTTGACGATATGCAATGGAATGCGCTTCGGGTGCGTTATTCTCTATTCTTACCAATAATAGGCTTATCCATCGCCAGACTTGTGTGCACGACGCGCTGTCTGCCGCTCGCCTCAATCTCAATACAAAGTGGAAGGCTCAAGCACCAGCAAAACTCAGTATGGCTTACAATGCGGTATGTTATTATTTGGGCTGGGCTATTCGTCATTTTTATTAACTTTGGTATGAGATCGAAGAGGAGTTCCCACAATACAGTCTGGGGGAGTGATGCATCACTTTCTCTCCAGAGAACAACGCCATGATGCATCCAGAGCTCTCGCGAGAACAACGGCAGTGATGCATCACCTAGAACACTGACCTTTTAGGCAGCATGCCCCCTGCCTGCCATCAATGTTGCAGGCAATGCCTTCGTCGTCGTCCTCAACGGTGTCCAGCATTGTGTCCGAATGTTTGCCAAAAAGCTCAGGGCGGGCTTACAAATATCCCAAAGAGGCAACGAACTAGAGCCGCCAAATACACCAAAAAAATACAGTTTATAACAAGTGATACAGCAAGTGATACAGTCGACTACGCAGTGCTAGTCAAACGGGTCTGTAAGCCCCACCCTTTTGTCCACCTCCTCGTCGCTTTCCTCCTCTTTGTCGTCGGCCTTGACCCTAGCCCACGCCGTGCGCGCGTCCGCCACCAATCCGGCCAGCCCTCTCCACTGGTCCTCAAAACCAGCATGCATCCCATCCTGACATGCCGCCTGTTTTAGCGCGTAGGAACCATGCCCCTCCCGTAACGCCTCGTCCTGCCGCGCCGCCCTCGATCCTACCCGCGCCCTCCACCCATCGGCACGCCACTGGAAGAATTGCAGCACGCGGCGCATTTCCTCCTCCAGCAGGTCCGTTTCCTCCGCGTAACGCATCGCCTTTGTGCACGCTTTCGCCCATTCGATCCGCAGCGCTACAAAAACGAAACGTCAGTGCTGGCGAACCCCAAGGCATCCATCCAACTCACCTTCGTTCTGGACAACATCTTGGTCCTCCCTGGTAGCGCCCTCCACCTTCCAGATCCACGACATCTGCATCCCATCCTCCGCCTTCTGCCTCGCGACCTCTGCCTCTTCTGCCGCCGCCTCCGGATCCACCGCCGCCATCCTCCTCGCCTTCTTCTTCCTCTTCCCACCCTTCTTCCGCCGGTCGTCGTCTCCAAACACTGCGCTGGGTCGGCCGCGCACATCGGCTGCATTCAGCACTTGCAAATGTGCGTAGTCCCTGCGCTGGAGGCGAGGTCCCAAGGCGACGAGTGCAGCTCGAGCAGCGCGGTACTTGTCGGCGGCACGATCCACCTCAGCCTGGATGTTGGCCACGCACGTCCCCGATCGTGTCTTCGCCCTCACACCCATCACCTTCCCCCGGTGTTTTTATTCCCGTGTCCGGGAGATCAAGCGGCTCCAGATCTCGTTGAGGGCTAGGACAGCCTGGCCCTTGCGGAGCTCGTACTCGTACTCCAGCAGGGACTGGTCGCATTGCACCAGCGTGCCGATCGCGGATGCAGCCACATTTTGATGTCTTGCGCCCTGATCCCAGGCAAGCTCTGCGTCGCCCCAATCCGATCCCGCTCGGCCGCCTCGCGTTGTCGCAGCAGTGCTGCCTCCGGGATGAACAGCTGCTGGACGGCGATCCACCCGTCGATCTTGCGACGCAGCTTGGTCTCCCGCTTGACTCGGGCACGCCCCTGCGTGGGCATCTCGTGCTGGCCCACGTTTTTGAAGACTGTCGCAAGAGCACGCCTGGGATCAAGGGTTAGTTTTTCTGCACTCACCAAGCGATAAGGGATCACTTACTGCGACTCCTCCAGCTGCAGCCCCATGGAGAGCATCTCCATCTCATGCATATCCTCCCGCACCCGTAGATGATTGACATCATCCGCTGCAATCTTCGCCATTCGCAGCCGGACCTGTGTCAGATCGTCGTAGTGGACAGTCGAGGCAAACAGATTGGGCTTTTCCGCGTCCACCTCCCACGCGCGCGCCATTGCCGTCCACGTTTCGATGACAGATGCGGAGAACAATGCCTCGACGTCGGCCCATGCCTCCCGCGATTCCACCATCAGCGGGAGATTCTTCTACAGGCGGTCCCGTAAGGTGGTGCGTAAGGTCTGTCAGCATAGGGTCATGCACAGGAAAGGAGGAACTCGCACCCAGTCGCATGATCTTCTTCCAGTTCCAGTACTGGAAGTGGACCTCGAGCGTGTCCCGCCGCGCGCCCGGGCCTGATACGCTGGTGCTGTTCGCGAGGCGGTTCGTGTCGGCCCACCCACGCTCAGGCGCCTCCCCGTCCATCCGGCCCACGAACGGCGTCAGGTTGAAGGAGAATAGGAGGTTACAACTCTCGATGTGCGCTGGAAGGTGGAATTTGGGCACCAGGAACCCCACGCTGGTCTTTCCTCCCTTCAGCTGCGCGTGGGGGTCGAAAATGCACATGCGCTCCCAGATATTTTTGTACCATTGGCATGCGATGTCGTAGGATACGAATAGCTGTAGTAGGATGCAGCCGGTGAGGCTCATGAAGAATAAATAGTCCATGTTTAAATATCTGGGCACATCCGTTAGTCGTCGAGGCTTCGTTCAGCAATAAAAATGCATACTGTTCCCCCATCTGCAAGTCGCCCACCCCATTCGGGTGTTTCATATTGTGGCAGGCGCAGTCGACCGTCCCAATTCCCGATGACGCCGTCCCCAGGAACTCCCGAAGCGGCTTGTCGACGGCATCGTGGGAGACGCAGGTACTTCTCTACCAAAAAAAAGGCGTCAGATTCCAATTCGACCACAAGCTCATCATGCTCACCTCCTGCTTTTGATCCCAATGTTTCTCAAGGTGCGCCATATACTTTGTAACGTCTCCAAAGAAACCCCATCCCCTCACCAACCCCGGATCTTTCTCCTCACTCGACACGTCCTTGTGCATGAGATGGAAATTGGTGTCGATCGCCAAGAACAAGGCGTATAGGAATCTAAAATATCTGGTAAGCATGCATCCCATGCGGCTCACTCAGACTTACCGGTGGTGTGCTGGCGCCGTTGGCCAATCCGGCGGCAAGTTGATCCCTGGATGAGGGCAGGCAGGGCACAAGAGTGCGACCTCGCCCGGCTTCGTCGTGTTGATGCGATCCTCGCACGTGTCGTGGCCTCGGCCAGCGCGTTTCAACAACAGCAGATGCTGCCACTGCCGCGTCATCCTCAAGAACTCGCTGTATCGATCCTATGCCTCGGTCAGTCATAATTATCAGACCAGAAAGCAGTACGCTTACCCGCGACGGATCCAATCCTGTGTTGTCTGTTTCACGCACCAAGCTGTGGTAGAACTCATACGGTGAACACTTCGATTCAAGCGTCATGTGGGCGAAGCGGTGCAACGACGCGAAGGTTGCGGCCAATCGCGGATTGGTTCCAGTCGCAGGATACAGCCTCATATGCAACAGCTGCACGGACTTGGCCTTGGTGGTGCCGCAATTGCAATAGTCAAGGCCGACCTCCTCGATCCCTTGCGCCGTGATGATGACGAAACTGTCCCCTGCCACCGTGGAGGGGTTGGGACACACCTCACCAACTCGATGGCCCAGCTCGATCCACACACCCAATGATTTGAGGGTGCACCGCCGGAACCAACTGTTCTCCCAACGCTGCCATGTGCCATCAGCCTTGCATTGGTTCTTTGGGCGGGCTCAACTGACCTCGATCCGATGAAACGGCATGCTTGCATGCAAGCGCTTCATGCAGCTGCTGCAATACAAGCACCCGTGCATGCAGTTGGTGCACCGGTACGAGATCTCTGTTGCTTCGCACCCTGGCCCTGCGCACACCCCCTGGTCGATATAGTCGCCACGTCCATCATGCCGCAACACTTCATCGAGGAAATCCTCGCGGATCTAATCGCGCCCATTGCCCATGAGGGTCGTCCTGAAGCAGTCATCAGAGGAATGATAGAAAAAAAAACCCAAGCAAGACTTACAGACTCTCTTAGTTTTCGAGGACCAGTGGTCTGCATTCCAGGCCCAAACTCGGCGTCGAATTCGGTGTACTCTGCCTCCCAGTCGTCAAATGAGGAAGCAGGGGCTGCTGGGACGTCTGGCTTGAGGGTGGACTTGGATTTTTGGCGGGGGAGGCGGGTGTGGGGATCCACGACATGGTCGAGCGTACTCCGTGCGAGCCCATGGTGATGGTTTCTGCTGGGATGTAGTGGACGCGTTGCCCCCGTGTGCGAGGGAGGTACCCTTCCTGCATGTCATCGCTGTCGCTGCCGTCGTTGAGGTCGTCCTCTTCGACGTACAAAGCCTTCCGTTTCGCCATTAGAGATGCGAGGTTTCAAAATCCAAGACACTCACATGTTTTCACACGCACACGATTCAGAACCAAAGTTTCAGGCGTAACAAACAGCCGGTAATCTCATGCTATCCCCTCTGATATATCTCTCCCCCAGTTTAGCCCCAGCGCTGCAAACGAAACGTGTAGTCGATAAAGGTATGGATAAACAGCAGCACGAGCAACATATGTCTACAGAAAATTAGAACGTGCGCCCAAGCAAATTTATGACTCACCTTTGGTCGACCGCCACCCACTCGACGGTCGGGTCACAATAGATCGCGTCGTAAGAGATCAGGGCGGGTCCGAGTGGCGACCCGCCATTCGGGTAAAGTCTGTCCATATCAACGCGTCTGGAGCAATAAGCCGTAGCACACCGGATGAATTCCAGACGCTTACCTTTTGCCATGATCCCTATCTACGGTCCCCGCCTCCAAAAATCCCTGCGCACGCAACATTTTACTTGGTGTATCTGCGCGTGTTGGTGGTGTGATGCAAGTGATCGGAAACTGCACAGCCTGTATGTACACACCTAATCAGGTACTGCATCATTGATCTGCCGCCTTTGGCCACGACCTTCTTTTCTTCTCTCCCACAGCAGGCCCTCTTCTGCTGCGCCGCAGCTGAGGCAGGCCCATCTCTTTCGCGCCCCCTCTCTTTTGCCTTTCACCACCATGTTCCTCGCCCTCCAAAACACTCTCGCTTCGCTCGCTAACGCTTTCACTCGATTCTGGGGTCAGGCGCCCGCCATAGAAAATGATGACCACAACTGGTACCTGAATAGTTGGGGCCTCATCAGCCGAGATGTGTGAGTCGGCTATCCGTTGCATTTGACCTCCACTGATAGGCCCTTTCAGGGATTGCCTCCGCATCCACCACGATGAGGAGGCCGAGCGCCCGTGGGCCGACCCCATCTACAGCGCAGAAACGCTGGCCGAGGCCTTCTTGTACCTCCTGCCTGCACCCCCTTCAAGAACGCGTTTCTCTGGCGCACCGAGCAGAAATTTGTTCGCGATAAGATCATCAAGTACGAGACGGCGACACGCATCAAAACGATCTACTATGTAATCGACGGGGACCCAGACATCTACACCTCCACATACGCTCTCAAATTTCTACCCACTTTACCCCTTCCTGACCTACCCGCAGTGGTGGTGCCAAACTCGCCTGGCGCCATCAGGGCGATCCCTGGGCCTCAATCTACGCTACCCTCTCTCACACAGACACCGTCGAGAGGGCGGGTGACTGGGACGTTTGACCACGAAATCTGCCTACATGCATGCTGCCGCCGCTTTTTCAAGAACGCTTGCCACCTATCTGCTGATCCAATGCATCGCACCCACTAGTCCTACCGTAACCTGCCGTATGTGCTCTATCCCTTTGCTATTCGCGTACCGTACCCGATATGTAAATAACCTACTGCCGCCTCTATTGCAATGAAAGGCTTCATGCCCGCAATTTCTTGATCATTTCACGGGTACTCCAAAATGAGGGAGCATAAATGGTGTTCGTGGTAAGGACACAAATGAACTATTACTAGCGCCGTGCAGCCGGGAAGCTCAAACCCTCCCACCCGAACGCAATCTTGCTCTGGTCCCAGCCCGGATAAGCCTGCTCGATGGTCGCAACCTCCTCCACGTCTAACTGGGGCCGCCACGTCACGACTTGGCCACACTCATTGCATCCCCACTGCGTCTCCAGCAGAAGGCGTACGCACACGAAACAGGCGCTGTGGCCGCAGGATAACCTGGTACAAAAATCAGTGAGGTGATGGGAACGAGTAGGAAGCAGGCTACTTGACGGGGTGGCATTTGGCATTGAGGCAGAGGCAGCAGGTATGCTCCAACTCGGGCAACAATATGTCGCCAGGGCGGGCATTGTTGAGGTACAGGTCGTCCTCCTCGAGGGGTTCTGGACGCACGGTGCGCTTCCCACGGCGATGCATGATTCGAAGGGTCGGGGGCGGCGGTGGGTGCGCAATTTGCCACGTCTCGTAATTCGTGAGGTCCTGGACATCCTTCTGCTCGTGCCGCAAGATGGCACAGGCCTTTTTGTGCTCGGACCAGCCGCAAGCAATGAGCTTGTCCAGGAGAGAGATCTGGAGGATCATGCGGCGATGTCCAGCAGCTTGCCTTAATGCTTCGCGTTGTTGAAGAGCGCGCCGTACATGTGCACGTCATTCCTGGTCAGTGTGAAGCCCAGGAACATCGTGTATGATCTCGGACAGGAAATTGCTGAAAACGAGCAGCCCCGTGCAAACCTCAGCCTCTGTCGCGCAGGTCAGTGAAGGGAGATCAACGCGTCCACTCTGTTCTGCTTACTGGGCGAAAACAGTCTCTTCTTGCGGGGAGGGAGGGAATTCATGGTGGGAGGCAAGTCATGCATTACATCAGAGATAACCGCACCGTACGCATGCATCCCAGCCCAAGAGTCTGGCTATCCGAATGGCATGCCCTGAAGATCGGCCTCAGTTGGCCATCCCTGCCCATACGCGCTCGATGGCTTCGCCATCCATCCCCTCGTCATGCCACTTCCCTCCTGGGCACGTCTGCTGGTAGGCGACTTTGTTCCAGATCAAACACATCCCTTCGCCAGAGCTGACCCTGTAGAACCATTATAATGTGCCCTGGCTTTTCCAGCAGTGCATGTTAGAATGCGCCTCTCAACTTGCCAGGCCTGGTGCACATTATAATGTGCACCCCTGCCCAATCATTCTCGGCATGCTACTGCCGGTTCTGGCATCAATGGCACAAATATTCTTTATTTGTACCTGATTATATGCCTTCTTTATTGAGTGTCATTGATGAACAGCATCTGTCTATCAATCAACACTATAGGCATTTACCCATCAATTGATAGATAATTCCCAGGCATGTAGATCAACTTTGCCATCATTTATCGCCGGCTCTGGGAATTTATTTTGCATTTTGCGCAACAACCAGGGGGTCTTTTGCAAAACTGTAAATACAGCCAAATAGATCTCGACAAGCTCTACAACTTTGATTTTGGCAGTATTTTTAGTCAACTTCCTTTTTTGGCCACTACACTTTCTGCCCAAAAAGGAAGTTTCAGTGTTTTTGACCTCCCTGGCTCAATTCTCAACCGTTTTGGATGATCTAACCACACAGGCATATTGTTTTATGTTTTTTAAAGCCACCTGGGACACAGTTGACTCTATTAGAGAGCAATAATAGGGTGAAAATAGCGAAATTGTTAAATTATATTCTTGTCAAGATATCTTGGGTATATACGCCTGTAAATGACTCATGGATACACCACATTGTTTCTTTTGACTACAAAGACATTCCTCAGATAGGTTTTCAGCTGCTAATAATTTAAAACACCCTGTTTTGGCTGTACAAAGAAAATCTATTTTGGCCTTATTATGCACCCTTCCATCATGTGAGGCCTTCCCAAACACACTATTTGGACCTGTCTCATCTATATGTAACAGAAAAGTAGGCCATGAACACTTGGAACAAGCAACACTTCATGATTTAGGGTGACCTTCTTGGATGTAGTTGTTCACCATGTTCTGGCTGCTATAGGGTCAAGCCTACTGTCAAAACACTTTATACTAGTCTAACTGGGCTTTAAGAACAGTTCTGGGCCAGAAATCGTGACGATATTTGATGCCAAACTTCAACAGTGTCATTTGACACTTTTTGCTTGTTTCATGAATAGTGCATTATTTAGGCCAGATAGCGCAAAATAAACCTCGGAAATGGAATCACACAGGAAGAATACACTAGATTATGCTTTACACCAAGTGATTTGGTTATGTTTTGGTTGAATCCTGGCTCCGAGCATTTAGGTTCAAGAGCCAGTTTTCAGAGTATATGCTCACCATAGCTCAAAACACCATCTGCCCAAAACCTGACCAAAATGCTTCAAATAAAGCATAATCAGGTGTATTTCGACTTTCTGAGTCCATTTCTGGTATTTATTTTGCCCTATCTAGTCTCCATAGTGCCCTATTCATGAAATAAGCAAGAAGTGTCAATAGACAGTCTTGGAGTTTCCCTCACTGTATGGGCGCTATTTTTGACTCAAAATTGGTCATATAGCTCAAGTTTACTGGAAAAAGCTTTCAGAACATTGTCTAAGGCCCTGTGGCACCCAGATCACAGTGAACAAGCACATACAAGAAGATCACACTGAACCATGGAGTGTTCCTTGTTCCAAGTGTGGATTGCTTACTTTTCTGTTACATATACATGAGCCAAGTCCAAATGCTGTGTTTAGGGAGGCCTCATGTGATGGAGGAGTGCATACTAAAGCCAACATAGATTTTCCTTGTATAGCTGAATTCCGATGTTTTCAATCATTAGCATCTGATCACTTATCTGAAAAGTGTTTTTGCAGCCCAACGAAGCAATGTGATGTATTCATGAGTCATTGACAAGGGTACATGCCCAATATATCTTGGCCAGAATGTAATTTAACAATTTTCGCTATTTTCACCCTATTATTGCTCTCTAATAGAGTCCACTGTGTCCCAGGTGGCTTCAAAGAGCATAAAACAATATGCCTGTGTGGTTAGATCATCCAAAACGGTTGAGAATTGAGCCAGGGAGGTCAAAAACACTGAAACTTCCTTTTTGGGCAGAAAGTGTAGTGGCCAAAAAAGGAAGTTGACTAAAAATACTGCCAAAATCAAAGTTGTAGAGCTTGTCGAGATCTATTTGGCTGTATTTACAGTTTTGCAAAAGACCCCCTCCCCTGGTTGTTGCGCAAAATGCAAAATAAATTCCCAGAGCCGGCGATAAATGATGGCAAAGTTGATCTACATGCCTGGGAATTATCTATCAATTGATGGGTAAATGCCTATAGTGTTGATTGATAGACAGATGCTGTTCATCAATGACACTCAATAAAGAAGGCATATAATCAGATACAAATAAAGAATATTTGTGCCATTGATGCCAGAACCGGCAGTAGCATGCCGAGAATGATTGGGCAGGGGTGCACATTATAATGTGCACCAGGCCTGGCAAGTTGAGAGGCGCATTCTAACATGCACTGCTGGAAAGGCCAGGGCACATTATAATGGTACTACTGGCAGTGTTGTTCGCCATTGAGGATGGAGCTGACGTTGCCACCGGAGTCTTGAATCATCCGGATTTCACTGGTGCGTGATTGTGAGCGCAGTAATATCCTGAGGAAGAGTCCCGACTCACCTGCTGGCAGCCGATGCGTCAGGCTTGCGAGTCTCCACGTTCAAGGAAGTGTCGGGTGGTTCGCTCATTGCTTCAGGCAGATGAAGGGAGTAAAACAGTTGAATTTGTATGCAAAAAAAAGACAAAAAACAAAGAACGCGATCACCAGCCAAATACCTCCTTGCAATCTGCATCCAACTCATCAGCCTTCAACAATAATCCCAGGGCGTATTCAGCCCGCTTGCCCGGGTCCCCATCGATCTCCGCCTTGCGTGCCGCCCCTCCTTTCTCAGCGAGCAAGGATTGGACGGTCTGGTGCCCATAAGCAGCCCACCGAAAGATGACGCCTGCGGCATATTGAGTCATCGAATAACGCGTCTCGCACCGAGCGATCGGGGTGTTGCCGTGGTGGCACGTGCCAGACAAAAGGAGGATGGAGGCGCCTGATGGAAACTCGCACACCACTTTGAGATGTTCGATGTAGACGTGCCTGCCGAGCTTGTGATTGAATTTGCCGGCCGACGTCACGGCGCACATCCCATGGCATAGTTGAGCATGTCCAGATGCTCTGGGGTGACAACGTCTGGGCCCAGATTGAAGGTGGCCGTGGGGAAGATCGAGTTGGGAAAGAGCTGGGCGAGCTCGGGCTGGTCATCAAAGATGCTCTGCATCGTCAACTGGTAGTGCCGATACAGCTTAGGCAGGTATCGCGCCAAACCACCTGATCCAGATTAGCCCTATGCATGTGAAAGCGGTGAGGCATCACCGACTGGATTGGAATCCGGCGATCTGGCGGATGGCGGGGTTGAGAGCGAGCAGCTCCAATAACTGCCGATACTCTTTGCCGACCGCAAGGTTGCCCGGCCTCTAGCAGTATTGAGGCGTAAGTTAATTAAAGACATACGGTACGCTTCACCGACACAAACCTTTTGGCCTGGGCCTTTCATCAGGCCACCCTTGAGCACGAAGAAGTCACCGCGATGGTGGCGGCGCTCTTGGTGTTTGAACACTCCCCGCTTGACCCCGCGTGCCCGCACCCCGTCCATCGCCCGTGCCATTTCTGCAATCACATCGTCCCAGTTGTCGCCTTCTGGTCGGCCCAGAAGCACCGCGACGATGCGACTGTCGGCATCCAGTATCAGCTTCGGGTCCCTACCCACGTAGTTAGGCGAAAAGCTGAGGAGGTAGTCAAAACAGAAAACGTGCCTGCCATCCCACTCCACTAAGTCCCAATCGTCCTCCAGTAGCGCCCGTAGGCATCGCAGCTGCTGTCGCGTCAGTCTGGCCTTCTTGGAGAGGCGGGGCCCTGTCCAGTTCCCGGTGGCCGAAGAGGGGAGGTCGCGCGCCGCGTGACACCTCGCCTGATGTGCTTCCTCCTGGCGGTAGTCTTGAGAGTGACGAGGTTTGGGCACTGGCCCAAAACCGGCAGCCTTCGCCTGGGCAACCCGGCCACGCTGCCTTCGCACTTTCTTGCCTGTGGCCTGTCGCTCTTTCCGGCAGGAGACGGTGGCAGGAGGAGCATCAAAGGGGGAAGGGACGTTGGGAGGAGAGCTCGCAGTGGGAGGGAGGCTGGGCAGCGAGTCGGATGAGGGCGAAGGCAAGCGTGACCAGGACGGACTCGGTGGCAGGTCAGATAAGGGCGAAGGTGAGCGTGCACAGGCCAGTGGCAACGGTGTTAGTGGGTGCGAAATAGGAGTGGGTGGGTGCGAAGGGACGGGGTCTTCATCCTCCCATCCATCGTCTTCCTCCCCCTCCACGGTGTCGCGTACCGTGGCGTGCTGTTCGGCCACGTCCATGGCGTCACGAAGATATGGCACCAGCGAGACACGAGCACGGACAATTTGGACGCACGGCGGCGCGATGGAGGGATCTGCGTGGGGTTCGTCGAGCTCCCAGGGAGACCATTGAGCACCACTCCGCATCCAACGTGCCATGAAGGGCAGACTGCAGAAACAAATCAGTCAAAAAAAGTTTGTGCATGCGCGACTGAAACAAAAAGGGGACGGGAGGCGCGACCAACACGTCGTCAGCGAGCTCGTTTCAACGTAGGGCCATTGGTCTGTCCCAGCGTAGCGCGCTCGGGCTAACAATCGCGCCAGGGCGGGTGCGTCGACGAGGAGGATGCAATTCACCCAAAAAAGAAAACATGCGTACCAGGATCGAGCAGACCAAGCAGAGGACACAGGGGGGATATGCGAGCTAGAAGACAGCCCTGCAGACGTGATGGAGCCAAAGAGCTAAGGAGGAAGGAGGTACGGGCTTGGTGCGACCGGGGTACTAGCAGGGAGCTCTGTATATGTAGGTGCGGTGGCTGTGTTTGATTTACCCAAAAAAGAAATACACGTGCGTTCCCCTCCCACATACGGATGAGGAACATTCTACATTCCCTTCCCCTGCACGTCTGCGCCACTCATCCACCTTTCTGAATGGACCCATCTACTTGGACGAACCAATCATTTTGATCAGTGGTCAGTTTGGGGTGGAATGCGAAAATTTTGATGAGGATTCCAATGTTGTGAAAGTTTCTAGGGCGTCTATGAACTGTTTTCAATTTGAAACAGATTTTCGTCGAGAGGAAAAAGAGCCGATGAATCGCTGTCGAGGTTGTTTGTGAGTCTTCATAAATAGTTGAGGATCCTAATGACTACAACCTTTCCGACGACAAAGTCGTCCATTTGGTGAGTTGGGATGTTTTTCTGAATGGGAGAGCGCAGCCAAATCACCCTCTGCCTGAATTTGAGAAGTGGGACCCAAGGGAGCGAGAAACCCCTCCGACGCTGACGGCCTTTTCACTGCCGCAGATCTTCTTCACCGCCACTGGATTTAATATCCCAGGTGTGTTCCTATTACCTCCTGGCTTCCTCAAAAGATCAGGACAAAACTCGAACGAGGGAGATCAGGAGATTTTTTTCTAGGCATGCCTGGTTGAGGAACGTGTTGGTATCCAAATATCACTTTGTCCCGGTACGCTTTTGGTCTTTTTGAAGCAAAATTCGGGTGAGGATAACCGAATTGCAGATAATGGGCGCGTTCTTCCAAACGTTTGTGCCCAGTGAACACTGTGGTGAACGCAGAATATTGCTGACATCTGTGACCCTCAAATGGCACGAGATTTTGGCCAGGGGACTTGAGTTTTGCACCCTCTCGTACGTTTGCATTGAAAGTCGACTTTCACAAAGTTTCACACTCAAAGGTGAAGCAGGACGGTCAAGAAGAAATTCGGAAGGTGGGCGGCGGTTTGATCAGGCAAGTAGCCGGTGCTATATCAGATCTTGCCGCTTCTTACCATGACCACCCACTCAGAACGTATCTACACATTTGGCTGGGAATTTTTCAAAATCAATTCTCCGGTACGTTTGTATTGAAGGCAGATATCTGCGAAGTCTCTGGCTCAAATGCGCGGCAGGGAGGCCAGGAAGAACTTTCGAAAGTTGGTGGTGGGTAAATCAGCTAAGTCAGGTAGCCGAATCAGATCATTCCTCTCCTAACCGTCATGTCCACCGATCCTTTCCTAACCATGACCACCGACTCAGACCTCGCCGCCTGTGGTTCCTCCTCTGACCATGAGATTCGCTACCAACGGGCCCTACGGGAATACCGGTACGTTACTGCGGCTGCTTCTTTCTTTCTTGTTTAGACTGCCGTTTCGTAGGACAGCAAGGGCAGAACACCGCAAACGGCAGGATGCCGAGGAATTGCAGCGCGCAAGAAACGTCAAGCTGGCGCGACGCCTGCGGCATGACATGGAAGAGGCTGAATGCATCCGCAAGGCCGAGGCTGTCCAAGCGCAGCGAGATAAGTGGAAGGCCGCATCTGCCCACTACTACCTCAAGCACCCTGAGATCAAGGAGAAAAAGCGCACCAAAATGGCGGAGAAAAGGTGTGTGCATGCTGCCCATTCCTTCTGCAGGCCATTAACCAGCGATACAGGGCAGCTCGTAAACTAGCACAGCGTCGGTGGGATCCACCCAAAGCGGCATGGCAAGCGGTCCGTTCAGTTTGTGCTTCAGTGCAGCTAATAGTCGGCAGGAAACCAGACGGTGAAGGGCAACTAGGCGACTTCTCAGGAACGCCGGACCTGGACCTGGACTGGAAAATGGGGGACCGGTGCGTCTCATCCACGAGTACGCTCCCTCATTGATCTATATTTCTCTAATGAAAATGCTCAATTTTTTTTTTCTCGCAGCGAAGCCCTGGGGGATTTTCTGGGCATCTCGAAGGACGGCCACAACACGGCAGATACGGTGGCCACCACCTCGCTACTTTTTTTGCGAACGCATCGGCCACCACAACAACAGCCATCCGGTGCCTCAGGAGACGCGTGGAGCGGCTTAGCTCCGGATTATCCGAGCAGGTAACGCGAAATGCTTGATGCATGACATTCTGACTGACGGATTTTCGTAGCGACGAGTAATATATCTGGATGAAGGTATTGCCAGTATTTGGGGTGGAGGAATAAAATTGTTTTCCAGTGATTAAGCGAGTGCGGAACACCTTTAGCAACATAACAACGGTGATGAGGAACCGTATGGGAGCGATCAAATGTAGTTGCGAGCAAGACCTGTCAATCATGCAAGCTGGCCATCCGATGACACGAAAGATCGCTGGGTATTTATCCCCGTGGAAGCTAATTTAGATAGTCGAGATAGGGCGGTAGCCAAATTGATTCTCATGGGTTCTCATTTTTTAGGGGGCTTTGTCGCGCAGAGGGAGGGAAAATGGTGCGTTTCATGACAAAACAAGTGTACATGCGCAACGAAAAAAAAACTACGGGTGCGACTACACTATGGAAGCAGCTCCACCCACTTCACGACCTCGTTGGCTTCGTACCGGGCACGGTAGTAGTCGAGGGCCTCGCGCTTGTCGGCCTTCCGACTCTGCCACTGCTGGTTGGGGCACTTATTGGTCTGTGCCACGGCCGCGTCGCTGAACAACGGTCAGCACAGATACGAGAAATAATAGTAAAAATAAAATTGTAGGACTTACAGGGTGCTATAAAGGCCGGGATCGCGCCCAACGTATATGATCCACCATTGCTGGGTGCCGTCGGGAGCATTGGCCTGCTCGGCGGCAACTTCTGCGAGGGTCTTGGTGACCATGCGGACCCAAATATCTGCAGAAAAAAAAGTGGGGGAGATGAGCGGGGAGGGGCGAGAAGGAAAAAGACGTACTGTCTTGAGCCTCCTCCTCGTTGAGGCGATCGAGGATCGCGGGGAGTGCCTCTACGTGAGTGAAAGTCAGTTTGAGAGGACGGCGGAACAGACGAACTTACTCTGTATCTGCTCCGCGGCACAGTTGAGCTTCCAGGCGCGGACGACAAGGTGGTCCACGTTGGCGAGCACGGCCATGAGCTCGCGGCGAGGGTTGGGCGGGGGCAACTGGAGAGCTGGGACGGGGGCAAGGGGGGCAGCAGGCGCGGGTTGGTTCATGTTGGCGGGAGTGGAGGGGAGTTGCATGAAGGATTTAACTAGCGTTGGGTTTAAGTGAGAATGGGCTTGATGAGACACGAGACTTGAAGAAGCCGCAAGACCATGGGAGATCCTAGATCGGATAAAAAGGGTGATTGTGGCGTTATTAGTGACGACAAATGGGGCGCGCGTAAATTCCAAAGCATGAGGATTTTTTGAGGAACTGATGAGAAATGATGAGGAAACCCTTGAGGATCAATGTGACGCAAATCGAAAACTTACCCCGGCAACGCGGTGGATTTTAATTGGGAACAGGGTAAGTTAACTGGAGGAATCGGGGGCAGATCCGGGGGAAAATGCGAAACACTCAAAAGGAGAGGGCCGAGAGTCTTCACGTGCGCCTGCACTCCCTCCCCATTGCTGCTACGATGGCTCCAAAAGAATGGGCGACTCAGCCCCAGCTTGAATATCTTCGCAAGATGCTGCCCAAGTACTGAGATGCCCGCGCCGGGGTCAAAGAAAAATCTCTGGCCCGTTTCTGGCTGCTGCTCGACGACGGCTGGTTTTCGCGTTATCCGGTCGAAGCTGAACTGGGGATTATCGTCAGCGGTCCAGGGGCAGAGCCTCTCACCCCAGACAAACTCAAGCTGATCGGTAACGCGACCACGAAGATGAAAAAGGTCGGCCGATTTTTTTTTCCTTTTGCGCAAAAATATATACTGACTTTCTACAGCGTCTGCGTACTTGGATGCGTTGGCGGGCAAAGCCACGCGCTGTCGTCAGCAAAAGGTCAACTCTCTTCCAGATACTTAAGAGAAAGAAGAAGACTCGCCCCCTCCGAGCCTTGGAGGTTACCAGAAAATCCATCGCACCAAGATCAGGAGCGAGGTGATGCAGCGGGGTTATGGGCTGTTGAACGAGGAGGCGGAGGCCGCACGCGTTGCGTTGGCGCGTGACCCCGACACTGAGGTGCCGTGCGCATGAGTATGTTGCGCACCACCGCCATGGAGTTGTTCGCCGTGGAGCCCGACGACGTGAGGGCCGAGGTGCTGGTACAGATGGAAGAGATGAACGGTGAACATGCTTTGGGGTTGAGGGACGACATCTCGGGAACGCATGTGCCAGAGGAGTACCAGCAGTAAGTTTTTCATTTGGTGCTTGGAGATCACAGAGTGCTTGCTGACGCCGAGTTTCAGTGCCATAGACCAGCTGCCAGAGGTGGTGTCGAAGGTTACCGGGGCCATCGAGGAGGAGACTGGGTGGATGGGGTTGTTCATGGCGGGAGGACCGATGCCAAATTGTGATGGAGCGATTTCTATCAAAACGTAAGTTGTGGGTGCTTTACTGTCTAGATCTGGATCTGACTGATCTGCTCTGCCTAACTCTTGACAGATTCTGTTTCGGAACTACTCCCAACGGCGCTGACTTCGCGGCCTCCCATTCCTACTTCGGAGAGGTGAAGGGGGAATTCGGCAAATTCCTCAAACGCGCATTTCATAAGTACATTCTGTCAACAAATAAAGAAACTACTTACCAATTCTCTCTTGCCAGCACACGACGTCCGTGACGCACGGGGAATCGTCTCAGAGCCAGAGGCTGCCACCGCCCCTGGGGGACTCATCCAGTTCGAGAGCGACCTCGACAACGAGAGCGACGACGAAGGAGTGGAAACTTTGTCTGCGACTGCACCGTCCAAAGTCAAGCCCAAGCGCGTGCGTCGCAAGAAGCTCGCTGCAGCTGTCTCTGCCGCTGTTTCGCCTGGCCGGCGCCGTGCTCGTCCCGTTCCCACCCTTGTGCTGTCTGTGCCGGCGACGGATCCCGTGTTCCCAATCCCTGACGACTTCGATCTCACCATCCAAGACATTGTCACCAACCTCAATGGGATCGACGGTGTCACCACGGAGCAGGAGGATGCGGCGTGGGCATTGGGGCCGGCTGACGGCTGGGACGGCATCGTGCCCCCCGCGGAGGATCCCAAAGTGGCGTCGCCCTGGAACGGCCTATTGCTGCCTTCGACTCTGGGCGAGGAGGATGTTGTACGTGCTCGCCCTGTGCCGCACCCGATGCATCTCGGTGCCCCTTTCGCGGTGGACCGAGACGTTGGGGATAGTCCTGGCCATGCGCCGCGTGGTACGGCAGATTTTACCAGCTTCTCTGCGCCGGACTCTGGCTCTGTTCCCGCCTCCGCTACGCGCTCGGCAACACTCCGTGTGACGTCGGCCACCTGCGCATCAGCTACTGTAACGACGCCCACATCACCTGCGCTCGCTGCATCAGCTACCCTCACGACGCTCGCTGCCAGTCTCCTCGAGCCCACTCCAACTCCAACAACCCCAGATGAGGGCCCGCCTCGCTCGGCTGCTGCTCTCGCCGTCTGGAATGCCCGCCAGCGCGAGCGCGCACGTACAGGTGATCCTGCGCCCACCACCAACGCTGCTTCCTCGACTCTCCACGAGGATCCACTCTCTTCTCCCGAGGCGCCTGAGTTCCCTGAGTCACGGCCACGGGCAAACGTACCGCGCGGCCACCCTCTGGCGCCTGTGAAGAAAGTTGCACCTAAGAAGGCTCCAGCGAAGAAGAAGGCTGGTGGCCACCGTTGGGGAAGGCCTCGCAAGAATGGGGGCGCAGTGGTAGAGGTGGAGGAGGAGGGGGAGGGGGAGGGAGAACAGGAGGAAGAGGTGCAGGTGCTGCCGCCGCCGTCATCGCCAGGAACGCCTGCGTCATTGACCGGGGCAGCTGCAGCGGCCGAGTCGGCTCGTCTTCGTGGGGAGGAGCAGCGCCTGCATCGCGATAGGACAGAGCAGCTGCGGCTCTCCAAGGATCTGGAGAAGAAGGCTGCGGAGGCGGAGGCCGTGCGCGTGCGCCGCCGCAATCCTGCGGGAGGTGCTGACCTGGTGGTCATCACCCGTCCCCAGCGCTCACGGGTGCCTGCGCGCAATCCTGATGGGAGCCCTATCGTGTGCGAGGTGACCAAAAAACAGGGGGACATGGGAGGGAGCCAGCTTGCCGTCCCCCTCGCCGACCCCAACGCAAGACAGGCAGAGACGGATGCAGCTCTGTTGGCGAGCTTGAAGACTGGGAAACGCAAGGCAGATGCACCGGCTGCCGCCAAGCGCAAGTAAGTGTTTCGTGTTTGAGATTTTGTGCCATACTCACTTCCCACTTCAGAAAAGCCCGCCGTTAGTTTAGGTCGGGAGGTACGCGTCGTGCGTCTGGGGCTGGGCTGGCTCAACCGGGCGCCTCATTGTCTCAGGTCACCTTCAACGGTGGCTCTTTCCCTGTGTTCCGTGTCATGGGTTCTTTGCATCTTCGGTAGTCGTCTGTAGTCGCATGTGTCGTGGAGTGCAATCAATTATCTGGTTCGCGCTGCAAAAAGGACTTGGAAAAGAAGGGAGATTGAACACTTCAGTGAATTGCGAAGCGTTTACGGATTTGTTTCGAATAAAAAGTGACTTGGTGGTTTGAGATTGAAAGGTCGGTGTTAAGTGCAAAAAAGATAAATCACATCGGGGTTCGAACATACAACACTTAAGATAAACTGATATACGAAGGGAGATACCACTACACCATCCAACAGATTCAAAGTGGTAGGCAAAGGTATGATACCATTGGTGCAGGGTGTGTTAGATTTTTGGTACGGACTTCAGACTTTGTTCGAAATGAAGTTCGGTGAAGGCTGGGATTTTTTTGACACAATATTGAAGACAGAAAAAGAGTGAGTACGCACCATATGTACTGGATATGAGATTGGGAGGGGCAGAGCTGGAAGCAGGAGGTGGGAAAAGGCGGGCGGGCGGCGGGAAAGGCGGAGCAGGTGGTAAGCGGGAGACGACGAGCGAGCTTGGAGAAAGGTGTTGATGAGGGCAGGACGAGCAAGGGACGAGCAGGAATGTCGAGGGCACGGGACAAGTACCCTCGAGGGCACGTGACGTACCTTGCACAGCAGGGCCTACGCTATCATACCTAGCCTTGCCTTCCATTCAGGCAGGTTACAAGCTCGCTGCCGGAGAGAAAGGGCGCTGGATGGCGCCGAATTGGTACTGGGAGGCCCCTGGAAGCGGCGGCGGGAAAAGCGGAAAAGGGCAGGGCGGCGGCAGGGAAAGGCAGGGTGTCGGAATGAGCGGGAAGGTGTGGGGAGTGGTGGTGGGAATGGAAGTTGAACATTGAGTAATTAGGCTGGTAATGTAGGAGGGATGGCGGGCAGGAAGCCGTGCAGAGGTCGCGGAAGCAACGAAATAGGAGGGGCATCCCGAAGGGTCGAACAAATAACAGTGACAAACATCGCTCGTCCCTGCCAAATCCTGGGTGAGCGTATGACCATTTAAGGCGCGAGAACGCCTCGCGGGGGCGTGTAGGTCGATACCCTGTGAGTACTTGCTATTTTTGATGATCCTACCGGTGGAATAGCCAGGGGAACGCCGGGGGGAAATTGCCATTTGGGGCAGGGCGGGATGGGCGGTGGCGGGTGGCGGTGACCCAGCGAGCGCGCGCGCCTGCTCGGGGGATCAGCGGGGATTACCCAAATCGTTTTTCTTCTCGGTGATGCATCACGCCGCTGTTCTGTTGACAGTCAGTGATGCATCATGGTGTTGTTCTCCCGAGAACAATGCAATACATAAGAACCCCATCGCTTGACCTGAGGATAAAATCCGAGGGGAAGTCGAGGCCCAAGATCGTACTATTGTCGGTATAAGTGGCGCCGGAGAAAGGTGCAGAGGCATCCTTGAATCGAGCAGGCATAATGAGCGCAAGAAGCAAGGCAAATGGAGCCACGAGGCGGATTACCGGATCGGCACTGGCGGTTCCCATGCAGGCGCTTTGATAATAAGTTTTAGGCGCCGTCACCCTCCACCCTGCGACGTGAGTTGGACTGATCAGCGCGAACGCCCGAATGGCATGGGCAGAAAAATCTGTAACGACTGGTCGATTTATTCGAGACGTTAATAGGGTTGTTCACGGTTGGCCTTTTTGGCGCCATTTTGGCACCCTTTTTGCTCCCTTTTTACTCCCTTTTTCATGTTTGGTAGATGGTGAGCTATAAAATCTGGAAAAATCCACAACATTCCTTTTTGAACATTCAGATTGGTAACCCCGTTTTTTTAGGTCTTGTACCCTTTTTGCACTTCTAATTGAAAAAGGAGGAAAAAACCGGGCAAAAAACAGAGAGAATGGCAAAAAGGGCGAAAAAGGGCGTGAACAAGGGAGCGAAGGAACGACCCTAATGATGAAATGAAACTTCCTCGTTGAAAAAATTCAGTGGGGCGGCGAGATTCAGACAGACGATGTCCATGGATTCGACATTTGCCCGAAATCCGCACTTGGACTCTTGGAGGGCGTGGGATGTGGGGAACCGGCCGAAGCAATCACCGGGGGCGATACCCGGGGCAGATACCCGAATACTGACGGTCAAACCAAATATGGAAGTCCTCCGGCAGCTCGCAAGCTCGCCCGTTGGAATACTTCTAACAGTAATCTGCCTCCGGTGCAGGTGTCAAGCACGTGTTGCGTACTTAGGTGTCATTGGCTGAACCGGAGGTTTAGCTAACCTGGAGAACTTGGGTTTCGGCCAACACAGCATTTCATCATATAAATTGGTCATCACTGAAAACACAGAACTGCTGGTACTTGTGTCCTACTTGAGGTTATGTAATGATGTATGCTGCTTCTCCTAGGTTTCCTGGTTTTTTTTGGCTGGTCTGGGTCCAGGACTTTGACAGTAGATAAAGTATTTTCGTTGCTTGCGTTTGTTCGTTACTCATTTCCGCTTTGTCATTCGCCGGGCCCCACACGGGCCGTCGGCATGTGATGATTGTGATTGATATGCGTCTTGTATGCGTCACTTTCTTCGATGCCCGACAAGTCTCCCCATGTCGTCCCCCGCTACCTTCTGTGACGCAGTCGTGTCCACTCAATTTGACAGCCATGCTACAAGTTCTCATGTTTCCCTGGACTGGGTGATCAATTCTGGGGTTCCGACGCGCGGCTCCCGGCTCTCTGGGCGGCTCATGCTTCCTTGCAATATGGGTGGAATCTCTATCCTTTTGTCCGATGTCACCGTGGTGGCTTCTTTGCCTTGTGATCTGGTTCTTGGCTTGGACTGGGTCCTACTCATGCGCAAATCGGCGCAGCGGGTGGTTGTACATCTCAGCAGCGGCCCACTGGATTTTCGGACACCAGGATCATCCACAGGTGTGTTACCTTTGAACGCTTGTATCTCAAGCTTACTTCTGTATCATCAGTCTTCCCACAATTCCAAGCGAGCCCAGTGCGTTTCTCGGTGTTATCAGTGCCGGCACCCACGGGTGGACCTCGTACGCGAGATAGAATATCCGACCAGGATGTTCGACCTGGTTCACCAGTAGCACCGCGTCCGCGGGGCAAAATTCTCAATATGAATGGAGACTTGATATTGAACGAACATGATCCTTTTGTTCGTCTGGCTTCGGAAGATAAAATTGCGGTCGTTCATTTTCTCATAGTCAAACATCAAATTGATGTTCTTGCTTTGAGGAAGATGACTGCTCGCCATAATGGCTTGTCTTCACGACTGTCTGGTGAAACGAGGAAGAGCGCTGATGTTTTACGCTCAGAGTTTCTCACTCACCAATGTACAGAAGCATGCCTCGTATTGAAGTCTGAAGCTCTGCTGGCTGGATTAAGCCCGCCGTCGTTGACAGGTGTCGAAATCCAGCTGTGCATGCTTCTCCTTGGTACTCGAAAACGACACACACCGTTTCCCAGCACCGCGGGGAGCCTCAGTCCACCGAGCCCGAATCCGCAAAAGAAAGGACATACCTGGGCTAGCAGTTCAGATCACTCTACAGTCTGATGCGAGGTGACACATCTATTGACGCAACCAAGACCGTTCGGCGGTGTACGGTATTCATGCTAATTATATATACATTTCGTTGACCACTATGTTAGGGTTTATCTGGTATTATCGACTTCATTACGAGTCCTAAAATATCCTTTTTAGACTCGTTCTTTAGGCAATCCTGTTGCACCAACCAACCTCAAAATTTATCGACTTTTATAATTGTGACCCTCGTCTCGATAGTCAATACAATTGAATTCCCGCACATATCACCATCATCCATTTGCCCATGGCAATTGTCTAATACAAGCTGTCTCAGCCTGCAATATCATTTTCTCTGGATGCTCTGCCGTCTTTGCTACCTACCGTGCTCACGGTCATCCTCTACCTACCTACCTACCTATATTCTGTCAATAGATTCGTTGTAGAAGCCAAGTACTGGATCTATGGGAAATATCTCATCGTAGTCCTACCATGACCACCTTCATTTGGGGGTTGCTGTGAAAAAATGCGGCCCCCAAGGTTCAGCCTCCCGCCTCGCAGAGGCCCAATCCATGTCATGGCATTGGAGTCCTTGAACTTGTTCCATATTACTTCATGGCGGATCAGTCAAAGCTCGATCTAAGCGAGGCATTCCGTAGCATCGAGATCTGATTCGAGAGCATCTGGGATTGATGGCAAAGGCGATCACCAACCTCTTGCCAACCTCTCCAAGACCTGGAGTATTGTTCTGGGAATTTGTCAAGATACTAATAAGCCTGGGTTGAAGTCTGCACAGGGTCAATCAACATTATACTTAGCATGTTGCACTGGGTTGGGTTGGATTCACCCAAGATCGGCAATTTCCGAATGTGTTCGGCCACCCCGGCGACATCACTGTCGTTGAATCCGCCCCATTTGCACCTCGCACAGGGTAATGACGAAGACAATGAAGAAGAAACAGGATGCTCGTGAGTTTGGCTACCGCTATATTCGTGATCAAGGAAGTCCGTTACATCTTCAAAAAATTATCATTTACAAACTGTTTAAAACGTTTGTAAACGTTCCTTTCCGTTTCCGCTTAGTTTCGTCCAAGCCAAAAAAGAGAACGAAATGGTTGGAGCCTTAACCACAGCAGTCCCAACTCCCAGAGCGCGGTTGCATCCCGTTGCATCTTTACTTCCCAACGCTTCCGAAGAGCTTCCCACTGTTCGGATAATACCCTTGAGTGCCCAGGGGCACCCGCACTTCGCTGGTTATGTTGCCTGGCGCCTATCGATACTCAACTATGGAGCGGCTTAGACAACGGGGCGTCAACTCCGGTCGGAGAGGACATAGACCCGTGGATACAGATTCGCCATGTTTAAATAGTCTCCCCTAGGCAGATGCTTCAACAATTTTGTGCTCGTACCTCGCTTGTTGAAGTGTTTAATTGGGACGGAAATACGGTTCCAGCATAGAAGAAGCAACAACTGAAGCATGGTATATGTCCATTACTCTTTAGCCGCACTGCGGCAAGCAAGAAAGTACGAATCCTATATTTGTACGAGCCGGCAGCAGAGACGGGAATCAGAATCAATCATCGCCCATCTCCACCCAGTTGAAATCCTGCGAGAACATAAGCAAAAGGACGGCGTGTCATTGGGCAGATAGAAACACGTACGACCACTTGGATAATTCTATTGAGAAACCCGGTTTCACGCGGAAACCACCCCAAATAAGGAAATTCTGCAGAAACCCAGAGAAAAGGTTAACTAGAAACCCACTTACGGCAATGGCACTCGACGAGCGGAGTCTCAAGGTTGGATGTGCTTACTTTGCCCCGAAACTGAGACATGATGGCCTCCGCACATAAAATAGGCCTGCCCCCATCTATTCAGTGCCTAAATACTGTCTCCGGTGGGTCACTGTTGTTTTCTCCTTGGAGCCGAGGTACCGAGGCGTGTCGAAATGAGAAGGCGGCTGGATGGTTCAGGATTTGTAGAGCTTCTATTTGGCACATATAGATTCAAATATATACTTATGCCTACAAGGTATGTGATAGCAGTGACAGAAATTCTGGCCAGGTGGCCCTGCCTTGGGGCCGATGAATGCCAAAAATGAGCAAGATGCCGGCAATTTACTCAAAGCTCATCGTACAGCGGTCTAATTATCTTCTCCAAGTGAATCTGACACTTAAAAACCTCTCAGAAAGGCTTGCCGCAGGAGGTAACATCTCGACACCACTCAGCAACACCTCCGGCACCCGGTGGGTTTCTCAGAACCCGGGTTTCCAAATAAGGATGCTGGAAACCGGGTTTCTGAATAGATTTATCCCGACCACTTCCACACTGGACCCAGCAACAACTTCTTCAAACGCAGATACATCGCCGGTGTAGAACACATGTTCGTCTGCCAAAACAATTGTCGCGCGAGGAGAATCTATGTAAATCAATTCAAGAATCTGAGAAGGCAAGCCAGCAGATAATCAAGATGGAACTGCGCGAACCTCCGTTAGGGCTGACCCAGTGGACCGTGATCTCTTTAGAATCGGGGTTCAGTGAGAACTGTGTGATTCGAAGGTCAGAGGGATGGGGGGAAAGTACGAGCGAGCAGATGGGCACTGCAGATGTTAGTAAGGTAGGGGACATCCATTCCCCGCCAACGTCACATGAATTTCCCAAATGTGGGTAATTCGTAGAGATAGCTTTACCGTAAATCTTGTGGGCAATTTCGCCCTTATTCATTCCATTAATCTACAGATATGCATCCTGAGAAGATCCTAACGAAACCACTAAGATGCCAGAAGTGATGGGAAGTTGCCGTCGTTTGCGAGCACAACCCCTCACTTAATTTTCACTTTAGCTCTTAGTGGTTTTGTTAGGATCTTCTTAGGATGCATATCTATAGATTCATGGAAGGAATAAGGGCCAAACTGCCCACAAGAATTACGGTAAAGCTATCCCTATGAATCATCCATATTTGGGAAATTCACATGACATTAGCGGGGAATAGATGTCCCCTACCTTATGAATGTGTTCAGTTCTGGCGACCAACGAGGGCCCATTTCGTTTCTTACATCAATAAATCAGCACATGCAAGTTCTCCATGGGAGAAAATCAAGACACACCACCCGGAGCGTGGCGGGGAAGATGGAAGGCTTTCATGGAGGGACCGATGAATTCCCCAAATGGGCCTGTGACCACGCACATTTCGAGGGAAGAGTCCAAGACATTGATGTGTGTTACAGAGCTCTCTGGCTAGAAAAGGACTAAAAGTCCTGAAAAGGTGATCTGTCATTTTGCTGGTGCATGTAGTACGCATGCACATCTGTGCGCACCCATGTGCATCCATGCCGCTCATGTGCATCCGTGTGAATGCATGTGCACTTGGATTTGTCCAGTAATGCACTGTCATACTTTTGAGTCTTATCCGAGACGTGAAAGACGAATGCAAGATGAATTTGCTGTTTTACTGATGACTAAGCATACATGGTCTTAGTTCTATGACTTATAACATTGTCTCATGACATGCCCATGATCTGACATCATCTTTTGATATGCTGTCCTCCACCACCCCACTTCTTCCTGATAAAATCTGTCTGCTTGTCTCTTGCTCTTGTCCATGGTCTCTTCAATCTCTTCTGGGGTCAACATCGCATTTGAAGATTGGGCTTCGTAGATAAAGGGTTTCATGGTTATGTAATAGACCACGCGCATCTCGTCAGTCAACTGATGCCACAGTATCGGACTGCGGTCCTTGATCACCAGGTTTACATTGTAGATGTATGGAAGGCACATGCATGTGCCACTGAAGTACAGGTTCAGAAACCCCTGGTCGGCCTGCAGCAGGGGGTATTCGGCGACCTCAAGCTTCTGGAGCATATTCTCTGTGAGTGATTTAGCAACACTGTCCCATTGTAGCAAGGATAACCCACACACCATAGACTGCTGAGGAAGGTCAGAACACCATTACCCCTGTATTGCTCATGAGGCTGAATCTGCAAGGATCACCAGCACTGTACACATCTGGAACAGCTGTCTGGGGAACCCCTGCTCCGCCCGGTTTTTTGGCTGTTTCTCTGGCTGCTTTCGCCCTTCCGGCTGGATCCGCTCTGGACGGTTTCTGGCCACCACTCCGGATACTCCTGTGCCCATCCATTCATCTGTCCAACCATCTGGGACATTCATCTGCTCTCGCTGGCACATGCTATGATAAGATTTTGCCTAGCATGGGAATCCCCATGCTTTCTTCTCTTTGGGTTCCCCTGCAAGGTGTGTAGTATTTCCGCTCTTGTATTCTAGTGCCTCTAGTGCCTATATTTATTCTTTGGATTCCCCTGCTAATTTCTGCACCCTGCACCAGGCTTAAGGTTGCCCTTACATGCTTGGGCACCTATAGACCCGTTCCTGGGGTGGGTTGGTCTGAACCGGATTGCAATTGGAGGGTTGAATGACAGACAGAAGGAAAGCAATTTTCACTCGCCATTAAACCCCATTTTTTCCATGTCCCCAAGCAAAGAAACAATCACTGGTTTGAGGGTCTGACTAGGGAGAAAGTAGATCTGACTGCCGATGCATCTAAATATCCTTTTCAGTGGTAAGGAATACAAAAATCACCATCCAACAAGATTTACGGATCACGAGGGAATTGAACCCTCCCAAGCGCAAGCACCCGGTATTTATTATGAAACTTGTGTGTATATTTTGCGCTCAGTAGCCCACAAATATCCTTGTCCAGTACCGCTGAAAAGTTTTATTGAAGAAATCACCAGCTTCGGGACCAAGCAAATTCTTGCTGTTGCACTGGATATCACCACTGCTAGCGCTGCCTTAATGGACATCCAACTTCTACTTTGAGGTCCCAGTCAAGGCAAGGGTGGGGGCTTCAACCCACTGGATTTGAGTCTGTGGATTTGAGTTTGAATGGAAGGCATCCACAGCCATCTTGTGCTCTACACTAATCCAAATTCTGTCACTTATGGCCAATGGGGCAAAAACAAGCTCTTTTGTGCACCCACTGCTGGTCTGGATCTAATCGGTCGCCATTGTCGAGATCACTAGAAGGAAGATGTTTTGTAAGGGAAGAAAGAGGTAAGTATATTCAACCAGCACTTGCAGCTTATATACATGCTAGTGACTATGTGAATGAGAATACTGGACAATTTGATTCAAATTGACAGGGGGTGTGATGCGTGACCCATTTTACCTATTCAACATTTCGGCAGCCGCCAAATTTTTGCGTGCCACCTCGAAAATTTCGGCATTTCAACCGAAATTTTTGTGTTTTTTTGTGTTTTTAAAAAAAAAATCAGGCAATGGGGCCTGTGTGACCACTTGGAGGTTCGACAGAGGCCCGAGTGATGCGTGACTTCGACCAAAGTTCGTGATCGACAGGGGGGTGTGTGACGCGTGACTGCCGATTTGAACGAAATTGTACAGTATGAAATATAAAGTGTTTAGTGTTCAAGGAGACGAGGGGATTTGAGATAGAATATATGAAATATGTGTTTATGGCGGATGAAACAAAGGGGATGGAAACGGGGGACTCCTATAGTACTGCGGAGGCTTCGGACGCCATCTGACAACAAGATGCGTGGAAAGACTCAGAAAAAGGCTGTCGTGCCCAGTAACCCATAGCCCCGTGTACTTCATCGCATGGGACCGCTTAGAGTCTGGTGCTGGAGCCATGGCCGTGCGGACGCGTTAATGATCCACGCGCCCGTGCACGTGGTCGCCTCTCGGTGATAACAGCGCGTCAACGAATTTCTTTTCAGCGCCGTTGCCAAACATCCCGCTTGCTTCCTGCCATGTCCGCCCTCCGCACCGTCCGCCAGCTCACAAAACTGCGCCCGGTGCTGCGCGCTGCCCGCCCCACCGTCGGCGTCGTCCGATCCCGTGGCTTCGCTGTGTCCGCACCGGCGCTCAAAAGCGGTAACAAGCTTGCATCCTCGTCGTCTGGTACGTCTCCTCTCCCTTGGCGGCGGGCTTCCCACTGATCTACCCTTCTAAATTTACACCGGCAGCAACGACGCTGCTGGCCCAAAAACTGCGCGCGGAGATCTCGTACGAGGCGGAGGTCCAGCAGGACGATTTACAAGTCAGCGCCGTGCCCCAGGACCTCGTGGAATTCCTCCAGGAGGGCGAGTGGGAGGTGCGCCCTGCGCACATACCCTTTGCATGGGCTGACGGGACGACAGATCAAAGACACGCCGGCGAACGACGAGGTGTTCCTTACGCGCCGGTTCGGGGACGAGAGGTACGTTGTGCCGTCTTTCCATCTTTCCTTGTTAATAACGAGCACAGCATCCGCGTCATGTTCTCCATCGCAGACCTGCAGTCCATCCCCGACGAGGACGAGCCTGAGGGCACGGACGACGAGAGCCCTGCGCGCGGGGACGAGCCGGCGCTACGGGTGTCGGTAGCGATTACCAAGGTGTGTCTGCGTCTGTGCGCCTCCCGCCCCTTCCATCTCCTTTCACTTTCATCGCGACAAATATGCTAACGTCTACGCACTTCAGTCCACGCACCCCGGCGCCCTGCACGCAGACCTCTACTGCGCAGACGGCGCGTTCGACGTCGCGAACGTCGCGTATTACAAGGACGCGCGCATCGCGACGGAGCTGAGTATCGCGAGTGATTGGGAGCGGAGGACGCTTTGGACGGGGCCGTTGGTGAGTGCTCCTCCGTTAAATTCGACTTCGTTCTGTGCATATATTTCCTTCCCTCCGAAATTTTTCACTCTATAATCCTCTTCTCTCCCTCCCTAGGCTCTGCTTTTTACACCTTTCTGCAAATTCCATGATGCATTCCATTCGAATTGTCTCCTCTCCTCGTCCTACGTCCACGCTCCGCCTCTTTGATTTTCATTTCCTCTTTTTGGGTTGACTGACTCCATCATGATACTGACAACTCCCTAGTTCGAATCCCTCGACCCCGCCTTGAACGAGGCCTTCGAGGCGTACCTGCGCGAGCGCGGCGTGGACGGCGCGCTGGCGGGGTTCGTGCCGCGGTATGCACTGTGGAAGGAACAGCGGGTGAGTGCTGTGTGTGTTTCGTTGGTTTTGTAGCGCGGAAGGGTGAATGGATGGCTTGGAGATCAGGGAAGGAAGCGGCGCGTTGATTTGGTGCGACGATGTTGTGCGAGCGAGAGACGAAGACTGCTTCGTTCGAAGCGTCTTCGGACCTCCTTTGGTTCCGTTTTATTTTCGAGAGGGGTTGGGTGGGACGTTGGTTCGATGCTAACTGCTATGCGCAGGAATACCTCGAGTGGCTGCACGGCGTGGAGGGGTTCGTTAAGGCGTGAGATGCGCGGGGAGGGGGCCGGACTTGTGAGGCCAGGCGCCGGGGCCGCACAGGAGGCGTCGAGGTTGAGACTGGTGAGGCGGCGCGGGAGAGCTTGTCGGCGGAACGGAGCAGGAAGGGAAGGGGAAGCAGGGGATCAAAACGACCAACCTAGATCGGCGATATGATACGAACTGTATTTTTAGTTGCGCCCCCACTCTCACTCTATTCTATTACATACTGCCATTGGCCTGATAAACTCTTTTCTAGTCTGCGCTGCGTGTGTTCGTGAGCCTCGCGGCCCAGACCTGGTAGGTCTCCCCGCTACTCTGCTGTGTGGTACATAGATTGCTGACGTTCGTCTCAGGCTTTGTACAATTTTCTTTTTCGGGTGGCGTTGTTCACTTACAGTCGCGACCTACAGTGCGCGCCGCGAATCGACGACTCGTCGTGCAGTACAGTGAAGGTAGTACAAAATAACGAATTCAAAGCTTGAAAACCCCCTCTGCGACGATGCGCCGAGGCCGCCCATCGTGACAGTCCGGCTCTGAGCGATAGATGATTTCCCCAGACTGAGGTGTCTACGAGGCAGTGGGATGCAAATTAACGTGGGCCGAATCTTCGATTTGCTCGCTGCGATACAGTGAGAGACAGGAATATGTGTGCATGGGATCAATCAAGCCTTACCATCCGTAGCAGTAACACGAACGCTTTGGCAAGTCCCCCAGTTTTGGCCCGTATTCGTCGGCTACACAGTGTGAAATGGCGATGATCGAGATCATACGTAAACCACTTACGGTGCAAATCAGTCAGCGTTGGTTTATCGTGTGGAATTGCCAGAGGATATCCGAGCTTTCTGGCCAGGCCCGTGGTTCCCGGATCGCAAGCTTCCGCAAGTTGGAATTCCGTGACAAGCCGGTAGTCCGACTAGAGCCATCGGTGTCCAAGGACTCTCGGGTGAAAGAGCACCCGTGGAGGTACAATTTCCTCCAGCACTTCATCCAACACACGATGAGATCCATCTGGCTCGAAAGACCAGTAGTAGCTATCGCATGCTGCTGGAATCTCGACGGAACCACGGTCTTACTGGATATCAACACGGGGATTCAAGAGAAACAGGTAGAGCTGTTTCGGTGGAGCATCGGCCATAAACGTTCCGCGGAGCGAGAACTCATCTCTCGGCGGGAACCATATAGACACATAGAATACCACTCCTGTGGCAAGAGCTATGTTGCGAGTCAGCCACACGAATCGACCTGGGGAAAGAAACTTCTCGCAATATTCAGATGCTAAGGAATGTTGCTGGTGAAATCAACGAATGAGATGGTAGAGATTTACGCACCCGATTGCTCTCCCAAAACCTGGGTAGCCTGCGCCAACCACCACTTTTGAATGTCCTCGAGGAATTTCAATTCTATTTTGCACGCAAAATGGTGGATTCGGCAGGCGTCTCCTTCATATTGTTCAAAGTCCTCCAAGGTAATCCTGGAAACGGAGCTGTCGGTCTTCATCGACAGAGAAGTTGGGCGCATACCTAGTCCAACCATCAAGTATCATTTCTCCATTACCTAGATCGTAGATTGGGATTCCATTGGTGTCGAGATATTCCCAGGCACTGAGCTCGTGAACAAAGGTCGGGAAATGCAATATCAGGGGGTTTGGATTGGTTGGCCACCAGCGTGGGTCAGCAAGGAGTTTCATCTGAGATTCGTGGTCCAACTCAATGCAGAGGTGTCCTGTGGACACGTTCACCCATTCTGTATACACCTGGTCCGGAACACAAAACCACTGTTGTATCTTTGGACGCCAAGACCTCTGAAATTGCTGGTCACAGGTCAGTCCAGGCTTGTGTCTGGCCGAACAACAGCGTACCAACATGTCCCGATTCTTCATCGCCAAAATCAGTATACTGAGGCGGCTGCTAAGGGGATGATTGCTTACTATGTGATATAGGGTATATGCCCTACTCAAGTCCGATTTGCATCGTGCGAGAACCTGACACGCAGGGACGAGCGCTAAGGTGGTGACGCTCAACCCAGAATCGTTTAGTAGCGAAGACAGACCGACCGTCATGATAGATGAGTGCCTTCATTAGTTGGGACTCGGTAACGCCGAAGAGCTGTGGAAAATTTGGGTGTCTAGGATCACCAATTGCATGAATTCGGTCAAACATTGCAGAGTAAAATGACTACCGGAAGAATTGCCGATCTACAGCCTCTGCCATCCACTAGGGCAACTCGTCTGGTCAAGAGTCAACGGCGAGAAGATCTGAATGGGACACACCCGAGCAAAATATGGGCCGTCGTAGACAACAGCGGTAAAGATAGTATCTTGACAGCCGACAACACGTGCATGATATACTCTTCTATTTCCAGCGCCAATGCGCAGCCGTCGGACAGGCGCTGAAGATTTGCGATGCTGAAGAACTTGAAACTCCACTCACCTCGTCAGTCACGATGCACTCTATGAGATTGAGGTCCCCGACGCGGATGGAGCGAAAGTCTGGTGAAATTACACTCATAAACCAGATACTTAAGGGCGAGCCACACCTGCGTTGTGTTTCTTTGCATCACCGTGCGTTAAATTAAAGGTTCCGTTGTGGATAGTGAAATTTTTGCAGCCGCTGAACATGCTCATTCTGGCGTAAAGAGTGGAGTCGATTAACATAGCAGTGTTGAGAAGAAGTCCGACAAGCAACACACCTTGACACCGAGTCCGGCGTAAGGATGACTTGCCTGGATAGTTGGGGAACACTCGAAGTTTATGCAGTGGGCCTATCGGTGGTGAGAGTAGAGGAAGAAAGCATTCATGATCAACAGCTTCTTGTCCCAAAGAGATCTGCACATGTGTCACATGTGCAGGCCACATCAAATCAAATCAAACGCTTTTAAAATTTCTGGGTTTTTTAATGTATCCTTTTTCGGAGGTGCAAGTTTCATATCCAGCTTATTTCATATTTTTTTCATATTGTGGAATTTCGTTCAATTCGACAGGGTGTGATACGTACGCGTGACCCAAAAGTGCATTTCAACGCTGCGACAGACGCGCCGCGGGACTGTGACACCAATGAAAATTTCGACACTCGCCAAGTTGCTGCCGAGAGACTGTAAGTGGGTTGGTAAGTTTTTGGAAAACGCTGCAAGGTCAAGAAACTGACTTTTTACACCACAGGTTACATGTTCAATTTTGGCCCGTTATTTTCCTGATAGAAAACAGATAGTTTTGGGAGCAAATTGTGTTTAATAGCGGGCTTCGGTGGTCTTTAGCAATGTGGGCAAGCAGAGATTGCGTAGGGCAATTTCTTTTTGGAATGTCCGGCTTTTTTGAACCATTCAACCTGCTACCGTGACCCGTGACCAACCTCAAACCTCGTCCCGACAGCAGCGTGCATGACCCGTGCCCGACGAATTGAAATCTTACAGTACGTTAAATAAATCTCTTTCCTTGCTGACCCGTGCTGGCTGGGCAATTCCGTTGCGACGACTATATGCTATTCATTCTCAATTCAAATCTGACCCGAATAATAGCTACCAACTTGGTATTCAGTTTCTTCCTCTTGGTCCAGTCATTTATTAATTCGTTTCTCGTCGTTTGTCAAGAATGTGATTTGACTTCAACCTGACTCACGAAACAATTCAGAAATGGGTCTATGGGTTGCCAAGCACGACAAATATATATGCTTAATGCAGTTTATGTGCCCGGGTCGGTTCAATTCCCTCAAGACCCAGTTATTACGATGATGTGATGCTTCTTTCTTCCTTTTAGCTGTAGGCAGATTGGATATTTGTTTGTCGTCTTTTTTCCTCTCTTACTTATCCTTATTCAACGTGAACTTCAGAAAGTTTGATTCCAGTTTGATTTCAGTCTCGCCCCCGCGTCTGAATTCTGGTCCAACCAATTCAGGGCAAGAAAGGGTCTATGGGTTGCCGATGAGACCGGTACGATTATATATGTTCGGGAGGGTTCGACTCCCTCGGGACCCGGGCAGGAGGCATTTTTTCCCTGCCCATTGAAATTGGTGCAAATATACTTTTTCCATAATTGAACTCCTCCAGGATCTGTGATAGATAAGGAGCGGGTCCCAGAGACGAGTTGACGATGCGCCATAACGTCGCGCTGCCGCCGATTTGGTTGGCTCGTCAACGACTCATGCCTTTATTTTCAGCTGCTCGCGATTGGAATTTTCCCAGCCTATTGGCGATTTATCTTGTTCTGCACTGCACACCCGCCGCAACGATATCGTCTCCTACTGTTTTCTTCCATAGCTCCAGCCAGTCTAAATCGGCCTCAGGACACATCGCGGTCTCTACTTGTGGGGGATACCCTGAACCTTTGTTGCATGATTTAAAAAACTCATTGGGTGACGCACTCCTCGAGTTCTCCTCTGGGAGCCATCTAGAATTAAAGTGCCGGGTAGATTAAGCCAAGGTCCGGATAGCCTCCCGGAATGCACACAGTTTATCGACATGCACAAAGCTGGATCTAACTTGGCCCTTCCATTGAATAGTGTTACTGCTGTCCAGTTTAGAACCGACTCTGAACCTTAACCGGACCTGAACCTCAATTCAGGCTTGAGCATAGTGGAAAGACCGGACCGAACCCGAGGTGAGGTTCGGGGCTCAAGGATTATTGTATTTTGGCGGCTTTGTGTGGTACCATACATAGTATTTGATTGACACAGTGGTTATGTATATTCACAGGACTAGGTCAGTTGAATCTTCGAGACAAGTCAAACCCAGGTCAGTTGGAGCCAATGACTTGTATTGGCCTCAAAACCCAAACTGAACCTGGTGTGCTGTCAGCAACGGCCTCTGGGTTGGCTAAATGGTGAGTAACCCAGTGAGAACCCCAACCAGGAGAAACCCGATAGAGGCTAATGGCTTGTGGGTTCCCCAAGCGGTAGGACCAACCATATGGTGTCCTCCCTAGGAGACCACATATTGTAGGTCAGGATGCGAGGCAGAACCCAGAATGAGTCGAAGAGGGTGTGATATCCACTCAGGTATAAAACCCGGTGTGTGGACGTAACCCATAATATGGTGAATAGGAAGTAGGGCAGGGTGGAGACAATGCCTATGTCAAGCCAAGACAAGGTAGAATCTACTGTACATGGAGATTCTACAGAGTTTATACAGGCTTCAAATAAAATAAAAGCAATTGCAGCCGGTCATGACCAGCTCCCGTACCACAGTATTAAGGAGTGTTAATGCTGATACTCCTGTACTCCTCTGTGTCTGTTTCCATAGCGTTGGAGGACCTAGGAGACCTGATGTTCAGGTTTCCTAGTCCTTAATGTTGTTGTCTCCAGTGGTTCAAGCTGATTGAGTCAGTGGTCGAAACCCCGATCAATTTGCAACCATTTGTATACTTCGTGTGTATCTCCGTGTCAGCCATGATGCATCCGGGGACCAGGATCTGTCTGTACGGGTTCCTTGTCCCTAATGTCTCTGTATCCCGTGGTGCAGACTACCCTGAGTCTGCAGCTTTAGAATCCACGGTTGGGTTTCAACCGTGAGAGGGTCACGTGGTGGCATCATGAGAGTCCCGTGCTGCTAAGAGGTGTCTGTATCTGTACAGACACATCACACGAAAAATAGAACCCAGATGATTCATGACATGTGCTCCAAATTCATCTTTTACACTGCAAGTCAACCTGAGTTAACATTGACTTGGGCAGGGGAAGGTAACTTGGCATGACACTACATGCACTGCTGACTTCCAGGGCACTGGTATTGGTACTTATTGTTCATTCAGTGCAAGTCAATCGGCCACAAGCCAATTATGACCTAACCATTTGATCCGAGAACCTGGATCTAGGTTCTCGGATAAGACAAATAGGGCAACCTTGATTCCTCCTTGGCTCAGCTCAAAAGCAGGACCTCGAGGATGGAAAAAACACAACAAAGGACACTTGTGAGTCTAATACAAGGAAATTTGGTGCATTGAATCTGTATGGAAAAGGTTTTGTTTAAAGTACTGTTTGAAAACAGTTTAGATGGTTCTTTAAATGTTTGTTACCGTTTCCATTTAGTTTAGGTCCTGACATAAACAAAATCTGCTCTCCAGGCTTTTGAGGACGTGCCCCCAACAGCCCTGCCCCCTTTAAGGAAGACACCCCTCAATTGCACATCCTTGTGTTTTTCATACTGTTGCCAATTGCTTCGGTCTCCTGCCAAGAACTGACAGCTATACCTGGAATGGACACCTCCTTGGTGGACCATGTGGCAACCCACATCGAGGGTCGAGTACAAAGCCAGAATCACCATGTGAAACATCTCGAGAGGATTTGGCATGGAGTCAACATACTTTAAAGCATCACACATATAATTCTAAATTCAGCTTTCCAACGGTAAATCTTTGGTGCTAATTTGGTAGTTCCCCACAGCCCACCGCAATCGGCCCATTGGCATATACATCATCACAATCAAAAATGAACCCATTGCTAGTCAAGTGATTTGTGAACCAGTCGAACAATGGACAATGGCCAGGAAAGACATACCAAGGCATGGTGCTGTTGTATGGGGTGCATGTAGTGTTGCCACGACTTGACTCAAAAGGCCTCAAAGTCAACTTGGTAAGGTTCAATTGAGCCAAGTAAAGTCAAGTCACAAGTCAACTCTATTCAACTTGCAAAGTCAACACAAGTCAACTTGAAGTCACTCAAGTAGACTTGAGTTGAGTAGTAAAAGTGAAAATCATAGTAATACTTTTCTCTTCTATAGAATGAACTGGATCTTGGCCTTTGAGCTTGGTTTGAAAGCTTGGTAACTGTCAGTATGGTAGTGGATCTACTAGTGATCAACACAGCAGAGTACAATTGTGTGTCGGTTTTATAAAGGCACGACTTTCAGCTTAGCCCGAAACCCCCAAAACACTATGGAAGAGTCTGGCCTTGGCTGTGCTCAGAATTCAGATGGCTCACTCTGCGAGGCTGCCGACATCCAGTGGTTCAACGACGTGGACGACGAGCGACCAATTTCCGGCCCTTCATCAGGTGCTTCGACTTCCACTGCCCCGTTGTATCCTATTTTCACGAATATTCGGCCACCCACTAAGGTGGCTGGGCCTCGTCGCTTCTCACCTCGTTGCTCTTCTCGTGCTACCAAGCCCTCGGCTCGCACTGCGGACCCCAACAACGCGGAATCTGTCTCCTCTGGCAAGCGCAAAGGGGGAGCGGAAAAAAAGCATTCGGTTCGGCGTTCGAACGCTGCTGAACGCCGAACCGAACGCGCTGAACCTGAACGCGGCGTTCGGGTTCAAAGTTCAGCGTGGGCCTGAACCGAACACCAGGTTCAGGTTCGGGGTTCAGAGAAAAACCCTCTGAACCTGAAACGAACCGAACCTTGCCATCACTAAGCGTGTATCTCCTATAGCCTCTCAGACACATCGCATCCGAAAGCAGCGAGTTATCCCGTTGTTAAAGCAACCGCGCGCCTTCTCAAAACAGATCTGCAAGGAGCTCAGCGCGGGGCGGAGGTTAGTCTACAGGGTGAAAATTCGGCAAACGCGTTCCGGAGTTCCATCAAACGAACTCGGAGTTCCCTCAACTTTCGATTCCAGGTCTTGAGACGTCTTTTTATACTAAATTTCTCCCCACCTGGTCGCTTAATCTGCGGGTGCATTATTTTGCGAAAATTGCACTGAGTTTCAAGTTCGCCATTGCCAAAGCCATGCCAAAGGTATCTTCAGCGGAGTAGCTGTCATATTTGGAGCGGCGAAGGGGAACGAAATTAAATGCATTCTGACGAGTCTGGGCTTTCAAGTACGATGTCCGTCCGTTTATTTTCGTTCGTTTCGTTACTTCGATGGCAGCAGCGCCGGCACAGCGCTGGAGACGACCACCGCGTTAATTCAGGACCAGATAAGTACTGTGTCGGTAGAACCGCGCACCGAGTCTTGGCCTCTGCTCATTTCCCTCTCGCAGAGTTTTGCGGCGCTCTAAATAACTACATCTCAGAGTTGAACCGGCCGAGCCGCATCGCAAACAAGACCAACTAGATCAAGCCATCAATACAGTTTTTGTCTCCTTCCTTTTCGAGCTAGTGATCTCTTTTGTGACCGATCATCCTCCCTCAATTTCGAGGATTCCATTGCGACTTGCTGGTCGACTTTGTACAAGACAGCTTTCATCTGGACTTGTGGGCGGGCACCGACTGACGCTTGGGTATCCACCGACTCGCATCTCACTTGCGCCTTCGACCGTTGGGCTTGTGCACGGACCTGTACTCGTCGGTGGCTTTATTTGGGGATGTCGATCGACCACGGCACTCCGCCGACGGTTCCGACCGGCCTCCTCCCCCATGGATCCTGCGCTGGATGGCGGATTCGGTTCACGGCAATGTGATGTGCCGCCCTCGGCAACTACGTCGTCTTCAACCTCCCCATCCTCACCCAGAAAAAGGCTTATCGTGCTGACGAGCGTCGCGCCGGTGAGGCGGTGGTGCTATGCCGCGTTCTTGGTGCTGCAGTGAGTGATGTTTTGCTTTTTGGGCGCGCCGCGCGCTTTCCAGGTCGTCCTCCCCCTTCCTTCGCGAGCTCCCATTGCCTCCCTTCATCCCCCTTCCCTCTTGCCTTCATCCCTGCTCCCCGACCCCGCCCCCTCCCTCTCTCACTCTATCCTCTCATCCGTCTTCACACCACGCTAATATTCCCCCTCCTCCCTCCAGCTACCTCCTCTTCCCCGCCCTCTTCGTCACCCTCTGCTACTCCACCATCTTCGCCCCGCCATGGATTCTCCCCCCTTGGGCGTTCCACGGCGCCGATTTTTTGTTGCAGATATTGAGGTGGCAGGTCGTGATGGGCAGGGTGGAGGGGAAGGAGGGAGAGATGTCGCTTGTACGTTTCTTTTTACTTCCCTCTCCTCCTCTGCCTTTCCTTCCCCTCGTCCCTGACTCTCTCGCCAACGACATCCGAGGGCTCGCTGACACGCACCCCACACACCCACATCCTGCACGCGACCGCCGACCGGCGCACGGGTCAGCATGTCCATTTGCGAGCGCTGATCGGGGTCGGACTTAGGAGGCGTACCCACTTAGTGGGTGTAATGCGCCGAGCCAGCAGAGGTATTTGAGAGGTGTGTCGTGTTTTGTTGGTTTTTTTTTCGTCCTTTCTTTAGGGGGTGGTCATGTTTCGCTTTTGGGTGATGCGATGACGGAGGGGGAGTGGGAAAGAGTGCGGAGGGGTGAGCAAGCGTGTGCGGCACAGGGCGAGGGGAAAAATTGGCCGCGGGATCCCGGCGCACTAGAGTAGGTGGAGTGGCGGGGGATGTTTGGTTGCGGCACGACGCTGATGTGGCTATCGGCGAGCTAACGGACAAGTGGGTGGGAATTGAGCTCGCGGCGCAGCGCTTCTTTCAGCGTGGCCGGGGCTGGATTTCCATGCGCCATGCGCAGTGAGGATTCGGGCCTACGGTGTCTCGAGATCGAGAAGGCCCGACGGAAGCACGGAAGCTTGGTTGACGGGCATGAGCAGCAGTGCGCACTGCTTGACAGTGCGGTGCGGACTCCAGGGGAAGCGGGGGCACGCAGTGGTCGACGAAAACCAGCCGAAAGGCGGGAAGGGGTGTGTGACTCTTCGGATGTGCGGACGGAGAGGCGGGTGCAATCGCATTGTTATTTTCAACACGGTTTGCTTATGGAGAGGTCATCGATTTCCTCAGATATTTAGGGTAGGGGATGCCATTTGATGAACAGGCACCGATGGCAGCCATTTCCAACTGTAAGATTTTCATGGCACAACGGTGAGTAGGGTATTTGCATGGAATGCATACACTATCCGACTGCTTTGATTCTGAAGCTCGATAATCAACTATCGTGGTACGCGGATATCACTGTGATGGAACTAAATAAAATACAGGAGAGTAAAGATTCGTAGCATGAGGTTAAACCTCCAAGATATAGCAGCCGTCGACAGAGCTCTACGCCTCAAGGAACTTGCTGAGAAGTTTTCCAAGCGAGCGTAACCTGTCGAGGCTCCCTAAAACCCGACACAGCGACACGGCGGCAGACCTTCAGCAAATCCGACACAGCTCAATAAGTAAGACACACTCACCGTGTTTTCAGTAGTTCCGACACATGCCAAGCTTTCCACTCCGGCGTTGTTTCCTCTTACGCCTCCAGGTTGAACTGATGGGATAATTGATTGCTGATGCAATGATCTCCGAGTTGGCCGAGGGTGGTTCACTGGAGTACCGGAAAGGAACGGCTCGGAAACGAACGGTGAGAGATAGAAGGTGGTGACGTTTTGTGATTCTGGGCACCAACAGCCAAGTCACAAAGCATCACAGTTGCTTCGAACCCAAAATAGCGTGAGTTGCATGGATATTATCACTCACATTTTCACTGTTAGACATACATATACATGGGAAACATACAGCCTAACCTATTCTCTATGCCCCATTAATCTAGCTTGAGATGAATTGCATGGGAATTCGAACAAAAGCGGTTTTGTGTTGACTTCCCAAATTAGTCAACTTCGGATTTGTCGGATTGCGTGTTTCGTGTTCGAGAGATTCATCAGCCAAAGTATTCCGAGCTCATAGATGGCTATATTGGATGTCGAAGGATCCCTTCAGGCCATTTGAATATTGATACCTAATTCACGAATGTAACGCGAGCGCACACTGAATTTACATTTGTTTGCCGTACTGATGGCAGTCAAACCAGATTCGTATCTGTAGGGGATTCACCAGCTAAGGAATTCCGAACCCGTAGAAGACTGTGTTGGATGCATTAGCATCTGTCTACGCCATAAAATTGATACCTAAGAGTCATGAAACCATAATCGCGCTGTTTTGGATGCTCGATATCTGGGTGCGTATCTAACTATCACTTTCCTCAATCCGAGCGTCCTAATTATCTAACTTACGCACAGTATATAGGTATCATGCAGCACAGTATGTCCCTATATTATTCCGACCGCTTTAGCGTTCTTGCACTGACGTGATTCGGAAAAAGACAAGAGCAACCTGAAATCTTGGAAGGCAGTCTGAAGGCGGTCGATTAAGGAGTCCTGTGCTTTTCCGTGGCGCCCAATCGACCCGACCCACTGAGAAAGAACTGATTCAACAGAAAGCCCCCGCTCATCTAGCTTGATACTCAATGCCTCAAACATCTGAACAGCATTGCCCCAAATGAATTCCCGGTCCCCCTAAGCTGCCGGCAATTTACGCACCCAATAAAACCCACTCTCATCCTTCACACTCGCTGTGAAATCATGTAACAAGAGCGCCACAAGCAAACAAGGAAAATGGACCGCAGCTACGAGGGAGATCCTATTGTATAGTTGATGTAATTGGATCAAGCTAGAACAAGTTAAGTGCCACCCCAGTACCGCCCAACTACTGCGCTGGTGCCTAACCACTCCATCTTACAGACTTAAAAATATGCAACAACCCGCGGCGGAGCATCCAGAGACTTAGTTTCCAAGAATACAAGTCGCATTCTCATCAACTCTCCGTTCACGAGTAAGCCATCATTCGGAGAAAATTGTATTGTATACAAAGACAGGTACATCAAGAACAGCGAAAGATACGACTACGCGGGCTCAGCATCCCTGTACAATGCTCGATACTCGTCCGGAAACTGGGCAAGAAATTCAAACAATGTGTGAATTTGATCATCTGTGCGCTTGACGCTCCATGCCTTAGGCTTGCGAGTCGTACTAAGGGTTGTTGTTAGATCAGGAGGTGGTGAAGGCGCGCTACTGACCGTCTCTTTCCGGAGCTTGATGGCTCAGGTGCAGCAGCGACCTCTGCCTTCTTGGATTTCCGCACGGGGGCATCTTCATGTGTTTTCGATGCCCCCCGCTTTCGTGACGATCGTCGGGTGGGAGGAGCGACCGGAGACGGGGCGAATGTGGTAACTGATTTCGATTTTAAACTTTGTTGCACCTGGGTTAACAGAATGCTTACCGGAGACAGCCCGAGGGCCAGCCACGTCCAAGTCCCCCTTGGAAATCATCTCGCCGTCCTGCTCGCCGTCGACGTCAAGGTTTGGTTCAGACATTGATACCTCGTTTGACACCAGACTGTTCTCTGGCTCAAGCGGATCAGCTTGGATGGCGGTTTCAACTTGTACTTTTGATGAAATCAACACAGCAAGAGAGTATTAGCATGTACCGCATACCTTCTGGCAGCGAAGCCATTTCAATGCCATCTAGGTCCATGTCGTCCGTAGTCGTTGTTTTTGACTGCTTGGGACGGCTCTTGACGGCTTTAGCTGTCAAGAATAAAGGTCAGAAAATCAGCCTGCATAAAACGTGAGATCGAGGGACATGCCTCATCCCGAAACTGCTCTAGAACTGTGTCGGGTAGGCGCATCAAAAGCGCTTCGAGTTCCACCATGGCGCGGTGTCGCGGCGGCGGGAACTGGGAGGGAGGATGCAAGTGGCAGATCAGATCATCAGACCAGATCAGTAGTAACGGCATCCACTGCCAAGCCACGATAGCCGAGCGCTGTGTCGGGTTTCCTGGAGTCGTGTCGGATTTCCTGATAATCGTGTCGGATTTCCTGAACGCCGTGTCGCTTGTGGTGGAATGTGTCGGATTTCCTGACCCGCGTGCGGGCTTTCCTGGATGTGTCGGATTTACTGATTTTTGACAGGTGTGTCGCTGTGTCGGGTTTTGTATATACTCTAACCTGTCCCTTTATTTTCTAGATAAGGGATGAATGGAAGGTGAGAGGGCGCCTAAGATTCGCCTTGTTTATTCGAGACAGGTGTTGTTGGGAAATGTCTATCGCGATCGCTGCGTCTGGTTGTCGCTTCGGATTCCGGCATCGAAGTTTCTCCATGAACGGTATGATGAAGTCGAATCTGAGATAGCACTGGACAGTCAGACAGCTCTGTCAGTGACAATCGAAAACACGACAGCTGTGAACGTGCCTCGAGGAATTCAACTCATAGACATCTGGCAGATTGAGGGGCGAAACCGCGAAATCATCACATCGATATTTTGATCTTCTTAGCCGCCCCAGATGTATCCATCCCGCATAGCAGCAATTTAGTCATTTTTCCGCACTTGAACTCTGATACAAAGTCATTTTACTTCCCAACAATAGTCTGGTGCCGGTGACGCATCGAAGCAATTCTGAATCTATGTTTTTTGACCGGAGTTACTCTGCGACCATGCATCTCTCGGGCTCTCTCATGCGTTCCAAGGATCTCCTTCAAAAACCTATTCGTCCTTAGCCCAGTTCACAAATTCTTCCTGTCGGTCAATTTCTCGCCTTGACGGTGTCGAATGAGAAAGCTAGGACGGCCGACATTGTATGGTGATCCCTCGAGAGGGCGCTTGATTGACGTTCGAACTTGGATGAGATGGCAATTCTTCAATCCGATTTGTAGCGACTTTTACAAGCAAAACCCTGTTCCAACAGCGAATACTGTAGGCGAATGAATAATCCTCGTGTTGGATCAGCAAGAGCGGATATCAGCATTCCGAGTTGACGTTTCCCCGCGTTCTCCGAACTTCTGAGACAACATGATTCTGATCAGCGTTTGTACATCGGCGCTGACTGTGTGCTTCTAAGTTGCCCGTCATTGCCGCCGGCAGAATAGTTGCCTTACAAGTTGGCTTGACAAGCTTGCTTCGTAAAAGCGATGGTCCGTGCTCGCCGCCACTGCTCGGACAGAAAACAATGTCAACAAAGGTGCCTTGGAGGTGCCGTCAGGGAGTCGAAATCCGACCGAAGGACGCAGGCCGCTGCGTTAAGGTCGTGAAGCTGGCAAGCAGGGTGTTGGTCAGTCGACTGAAGGACGTCAAGGGCGATGGGTTGGCGAGCGGTAGGCGGGTGGGTGTCGTCTAGTCAAAGTTCAGCTTTCGGATCCGAGACCCGAAAGTTGGATTTTTTCAACCAAGCAGTTCAAATAGCTCAGGGGTGTGGTAAAAATTGTTCAGGTTGCTGCGTTCCAGAACTTTGATGCACCAGACCCTCTTAATATCTTCAAGTTGAATAAAACGAAAGGAAGGCAAAATGAAACTTTATGGGTCATTCCATGTATGGTACCTCTGCAGGAGCGCCAACCAAAGTACCGGTCGAAGACCTCTTGGGAAATGGATGTACTATAATGATATCTCGGCGCGAATACAGAATTTTCATCGGCTACGGGATTATCCACTGGTTCCAGATCATCTACTACTGAACCGAAGATCCGAACAGCCCTGAACAATTGAGTAAACATGAATACCGAGAAGGAACAAGTAGACGCTTACAATACATCGACGCATACTTGACGGCGATTGGAGGCGATCCCGCCGTGCACCAGAGGAAACCGAAACTCAGTAACATGGTTCATTCTCGGACATTTGAGGGGCCGACGCACCGACGCCGGGGGCAGCCCGCCAACGGTGTTGACGCGGAAGACTTGCGTGGCGAGATTGCCTTCGACTTCATTTAGACCTAGCCAGTCGACGTCTGGAGATCCTGTGGGGGCTGGGATGTCGCCGGCTCTGGCGGCGATGACATAGGCGTCAGGATGTCCGACGAGTGCGGCGGATGAGAAATCCCATCGAGGACTGATACCAGTGCCTACGATATCTGTGAGGCTCAAGGTTCTGTGGGGAGGCCGTTATACGTACCAGAGGGAGAGGTCACGAAGAAATGCTGGTTAATGTATGATTCAAGTCGCCCAGACAGAAAAAAGAAAACCGCCTGCTCACCTGCCCAAGCACAAATGACGCATGGAAAGGTTGCAAGAACTGAATGACCTCCGAGATTGGGACAGCTGGGGGCGCGAGCTTCCACACAGTGTACGCTAACTCTTGCAGGCTAGCGAACTCGGGCGTGCCGTATAAACAGGATGCATCGAAAAGCTCCGCCACCGCGCTGACGTTGCTGGTTATCCGGATTCAGTTTACATGGGACACAGGGGTGGCCGAAGATATTTACGTGTACGTTCCGGTGCTACCACAGGTATAGTTTTGAGTTCCGATGGCCACCGCGATATAAGAGGGGTCATGGGACGGCGTGACGAGCAGCGTTTGATTCGAGGGCAAGCTGATGGTCGCCCCAGAGAGATCGCAGCCCCCTGCTCTGTTTGGTACGGCTGATACCGCTGAGAGGAGGAGAGGAAGGATTGTCAAGGCGAACATTTCGATGGTCGTGTTGAATGGTAGAGATTCCCAGAGGTTTTTATATCTTCCCAGATGAAACACGGGCCATTTTACGGCGAGCTCCAAGACGGGGACAAGTGACAAGAAAGGGGTACATACATAGACATCGAGAGACACTGGCTGGCATTGGACAGTGATATTTGTTGATCTAGGCCAGGAGAATCTTTGGTGATATAGAAAGCTGTGTGGTGGAAGCCCTGAGCCGAGTGGGTCTGCAGGCTTTGGTGTTCTGCAGTCTCGAAAGCTCGGGTGTTGTGCAAAGCGTTCGGTCAGGACCACTGAGCCAGCCAATGGGGTGTGATGTTCCACAACATTCCCACCTGACAAGATATTTCGAAGTTTGGATGCTGACCGCGGGCTCTATAGCAGATGAGACATGAAGTGGCGGCACGCTGTCATCTTCCATGAAGCATGATGGGTTTCCGTCGGTCGATTGCTAAATCCATCAAGTACGGCACACCAGGGTGAAGTTTTGGCACCTTGGAATCTGTCGCATCGTTGAAGCTGAGTTGGCCGCAGGCTGCTGCAGTTTGGTCTTATCGACAAGACAGATATTCAGACACCAAATTCTGGAGCGGCGGGGTTGTGGAGGGTGCCATTGCACTGCCATCATAATCACGATTCCGTTCCATCAATGATTGAATCAAGAAAGAAGCAGAATGCCAATGGCGAAACTATATGATGTCTTCTGACATAACTATGATGTCCCCGACATAACGGCTTTGTCCCAGCCATGGCGCACATGTCCGCCCTTTACAGAGACACCATCCCTCGGCTTTCCGTGCTCGGGGAATCATCCGGGGATGTTACTATGACATCCCCGGTCCTCAAAAAAATATTTCCTTCGCTTTTAGCCACCGCCTTTTTCGGGGTCTTATTGATCTGAGGTTGATCGGAGTGATCTTCCGCATCAAAGTTGAATACCTTGCTTTAGGGCCTCCTCCCGGCTCGCATGGACCCAAACACGAGCTCGGAAAATATCAGTCCTGACATCCCATATCTCTCACATCCCTTTTTATAGTTCAAAAAGCGAATTAAAGGGTGGAAGGTTTGATGTTTTGACGACGGTCTCTGTCTGATGATCTCGATTTTTGGGGTCTTGAACGTGGGTCCTCCAATTTTAGGATGACTGTTGTGAGCTTGAATATGTGATATGCACCTCACCCTCTTGGCGATTCGTTGTTTAGTCTACCGAACCGTCCTCCCCCCGATCCTTCTCGCACGCAGTGTATACAGTTCAACGGGAGATATTGTACTCCTGCGAGCTTGACATTGGAGGTGAGTAATCAAACACAGTTGACTTCGAATTTGTGACTAAATAATATATTGCGACTAACTAATACATCGGACCGTCTAGGCAACTCACCCGCTACCCGCACCGCCTGACCGCCCGCCTCGTGAGTTCATTTGTACTGTCCCTGTATATGAACACGCTCCGGCTGCTTGGGTGCACGATTTGGAGATGAAATGCGATGTGCCTACGGTCCTCGGGGCCTGCGGAGCGCGCGACCCAACTCAGGACAGAATACACTGTATCGACGAGTACTGCCCCAGCGGTTTCTGGTTTCAACCCTGACATCACAATCTCACAACAATTAACCCCAACCTTATTTAAATGACTGTTAAACTACGAAACATTCTACTTAGAGAGCCTTGAAGTACAATTCTTTGTCCTTGAACAGAAAGAAATGGGTACTTCCTAATGGCTCCGAAGCGTCAATCTTTGTCTGGAACTGCTCCACCAACTCCCGATCATAGCTGTACAAAGCATCGGAAATCGCGGATGCGAAAGCTTTGCTTGTGAATGTGCGAAAGACTTCAACTTCAGAATCCTTGTTGCTTCGCCGCCGGTGGTAGTGGTAGAGCGTGACGGCCAGATGTAACAAGGAAGGCTACACAAAGTATGGTCAACTCATAGTGCGCTGAACGACCGGAAATTAGTCACCGAAAAGATATCGCACTCCCAGTCTAGCTCCTTATGACTTGCACCGAAACCTCTGTACTTGCTCGCAACCCACTTCCGCCACGAAACATATTTGGCACTCGTGAACTCGGCTTCCGATAACTCATCTTCGGGAGTGCCGGTGCCGCCATATCGTCGCAGGTCTAGAGCAGGGAAAAGAACTACCATGCAGGACAAATCGATGATATCCATCCATCCACGTGCATCGCCCAAGTCTGGGCAATAGGCGGCCAGTGAATCCAGCTCTGCTTTGGGGCATTCTCCATTTATATGCGTCAACAATGTGTTTCGTACTGGATGGTATATTGAATTCTCACCTGAAGTTACGTTAAGCCAAAACATGTTCACCCGAATGAAGATTGGCCACATGGGAAAGTGGTCAGCATTCGTTAGAAGATGCTGGATCATAACCATGTGCAAAGTTACACTCATCGCAGGACGAATGCTGGAGGCACAGAAAAAGTATCCGCCAACGGTCCAGGTTGCTGTCCGAGCAAAGTCGGAGCGACCATCGCTACCAGTATTTGAGGATATGACAGCGTGTTCTCTGCCCGGTTGCTGAAGCCTTGCACAACCGTCAACATTGTAAGGATCCACAGAGACAAGACTCACAGGATCCCCGATCCTGCAGGCAGGACCACCACTTCGTAGTCGCAGTCCTGGGTGCTTGCTTGGTCTGGCTGCCAATTTTCAAACACTGTCGGGTCTGAGATATCACGAGAGGCAGAGACCGTGTGGGAATTGGCCGTTGTTCGTGGGCGAGATCGAATCCAGAATTTTTCGCCGGGTCCCGAAACGTACACCCACGTGGCGCAAATGTCGAAATGGAAGTATGAAAACGCGTGGGCAAGCGCCAGTAGCTTCCAATACATTTCTTCGTACTTGGGGTACTTTGCCTCGAATCCGGGTAAGCCGTTCGTCTGGCAATAGGCAACATTCTCGAGATCGAATCCCCTAGTTGAAAGTGCGATTAATAAGGTGAGCATCAGGACAAGACAGCCACTGACGTCCCCAGAAGCGGATTCGGGTGGATGAAGTGTCCACCAGGAAGATCCAACGCGTTCAAGACTAGGCCATCCGAGCGCTCCGCATGGTTCAGCACCTCTCGCAAGGTGGTCGTGCGGATTGCCTCGGTGTAATCTGCTCTTGCGTCATCGTCATCCGGTACTACTCGCAGGCCTTGAACTTTGCAGAAGATCAGGGCATATAGGTTATGTAAAACTGAAAATGTTCGCACCCTGAACCTGGAGCGGGGTGCCCATCGCATTATTCCTCACAACTTGTGCCCGGATATCAGTAGTTCTGGGACCCGCTTCCTTCCCCAGAATAAACAGATCCGTCCCGGTACCCCAAAGTTTGACACGCTCGACATCGGGCATCGAGTCCCAGTCAGTGGCCGGAACCCTGCACAGATGAGCTTCATTCACAGCGGGCTTCCGAATAATATCGCCACAGCGATGCTCCCTGAATAAACCACTATTGGTAGTGCACCGTTCTCGAACACGGGCCATTGACTGGTTGATATCAAATATCAGCCGATATTCTGCCTTTTCCTGCGGACGAATGAGTTCGCTCTCCCACTCGAAAATGAAAGTTTAAGCACCGAGCCTTCATGTGAACGGTAATCGAATGTCCTCTCGGTCTGTCCATCTGGCAATATGCCAATGATTTTCGCGACAGTTTTGGACCGCTTTAACAGGCAAATATTGAGTATTCCTCCTCTCAAGCAGAACAAGGGTGTACATACACTAACTTGGACATCGTTCAGGTTGTCGTCCTGTATGTGTCCAGTTGTGCGGGACTTGAACAATAACAATCAGTTTCACTTTCACAGGGGCCAATTTGAATGATTAAATACCTGTGTATCGACGTCTGCCGTGTGGGATTTCACGGCTGTTCCTTTCTTTGCCTTCTTACCCACGACAACCGCATCGCCTGATTGAGATGCTTTCCGTTTCGAGTTTTTCTGTGGAGAGCTTCGTGAAAGACGCGAATCATTCTTTGCAGCAATACCAGGCTGCAGAGCTTTTGTTGTGTCACGGGAACTCCGTCGAAGTAGATGTGGTGTCGGACTAGGAGAGGCAGTGGTATCTTGCACCTCCAAATCCAAGTCCATATCATGCTCCGAACTCATAGAGGTGAGCGGACTGAGCTCGCTCATGGTAGCGTCATCTGAACACATTGATAGTCACTCCAGATGACATGTAAGCCCGAACTTACCAGATCTAGCTTCTCCAGATTTTGGGACTGGGAACTCAAGGGCCGTCGGAGGCCCAGTTCGTTGTCGGATATCCTCTTGTAAAACATTCAGCATGTCGGGGCAACACCAAACTGCAGAAAACATCACCAGACATCTCCGGTACGAAAATTGCAAGCGCGGACTGGCTTTTCGGATTAGCATCCAATTCTGAAGTACATGAATTGGCCATTACATTCAATTCGATTTCGAAAACACTTACCATTTGGAATTGGGCGGAGAACAGGTGAAGGCATTATCGCCGCAAGCTGAGGTGGAGGCAACTCCGACACCAATGTCATCTCTGAAGACTGTGGTGGTGAACCAGATCTCTTCGGAGGCGGCATAGAAGGTGCAAGGGACAGTGCTCGGAAAATGGGTCCTGAGGAGTCCGGAAGTTGCAGTGGCAGTAGGGGCTCATAGCTCAGTGAAAAATTGTGTGGAACAGAAGTGCTGTCTGTTAATATAGATGGCGGCGGCGGCGGCGGCGGCGGCAGCAGCATCGGTGGTAGTGTTTGTTTGAATGATCGACGAGCTTCGATGTAACGATCACGAATACCTGGAAATCAGCTTGCGGGCAGGATTTACAGATGTCGCGAATCACCGCACCAGTGAATATTGCAGCGTCTTTTATAGTCAATGGTGGAATTTTCCGCATGAAGGTAGCAAAATTTTGTGCAATGACCTTCTCTGCAGAGGATGTCCCACTGCTACCTCGGCAAAGTGTATGAACAAATTGTTCCACCTGCATCAGGGTTGGTGAACGAGGACCTGCTATGTGCATGCATTGGGATAGCTGGTGGGATGATAAGTATAAAAGATATTATGTGTGGGGCATCCGAGATACCTCGAGTTCAATATCCATGTCAATGTGCATAGTTGTGAGGTCGATATCGCAAAATATGAGAGCTGGGCTGAGACTCATGCAATATGAGAGAGCACGGAGGAACTGGATTGGAGTTGTCTTGTCGAGTTTGGCAGTCGTCTCTGCATCCTCATCACCCAGGCTGAGAAAGGAAAAACAGTCAGAATGTCTCTCACAAATCACGCCTGAAAGAAAACCTTCGAAGACGTGACTTCACAGAGCTCAAAGGAGCAATTGCAACTGTGTTCAACTCCGTCAGAACCGGTGCGTCTTTGGATCCTAGCTGTGAAATTTTAAGTATCCGATTTAGAACATGGTAGGTAAGACCGGTAGAAATTACCTCAAGAATCCAGACAAGGCCAGCAGCCATGGCTTGCAAATTCTTGGTGGTCTTGTCCTGTAATGTTTGTCCCTCGATTTTGCTGAATGCAACAACAGTTTTTCGGGACTCTGCAGCGCCATCAGCTGAATTGGATAGAATCGGAGCCCCGGTGTTTTTCTCCAAATGTGAGGACTGCAGCTGCTCATTGAACTGTTCCAACTTCGATGGCCAGCGGCAAAGCGGCTCCAAGAGCTAGCGAAATGTGGGTAAGACCTCCTCCTTTGGTTTGGAAAAGACATATCTACCCTCAATGCACCTGAGATGTTCTCGGTTGCGAGGGTGGTGTGTCCGGCCATGGAACAAGGTTGAACAATTGTCCGAAATTGCGTAGCAAGAATGAGGTCAAAGACTCTGAAGTGGAGAAGACATGCCCAAGCCTGGGCACGGGCTTCGGAGTAGGAGGTGGTCCTTTTTGTTTTCTCTTCCGGAGCATATTCCCTTACCGCCAGAAGAAAGTCCGTGGAGTTGATGCTGAGGAGAGATGGTGCAGGTACGATCACATCATCAAGCACAATCAGAGCGGCCCGGAAACGAGCATACTCAGTTCCCAGGATGTCAGGGGATATCCTAGCCCATGAGCCATTGAGCATGTCTTGACAAAGCCAGGGGTGGTTTCGATACAGCAGAGTGTCTGAGAGTTTCATGACGAACGAAAGAAAGAGGAGGCTGTCAGCCTGTGGCTGTCCGCAGCAGGCGGACAGCCACAGTGATATCTCCAAATAGGACGTGTCCGAATAAACCCGACATTCCTGTCTTCCTTTGTCCAAAATTTGGATGAGCACTATCTCTGTATTTATATAGGCTGCAAAAATTGAAATCAACATCTTTAATCCCTCCCGCCTCAGGATGCTCTGCTCTCTTTCAAGTGTTGACAAAACTGTCGGCCGAACCAGATCGGCGATCATTGGATACATGTCTTTAGCCACATCGATCCACCGACTGGCGACACTTCACTTGTGGCTTGGACAATCTCTTGCACTGGTGACTGACCTGTGTCAAATGCTACAAACCTTCAACCTACTACTCCCATTCATCCATTCTCATTCTGGCAACACAGTTTCGGATTCTTGTCCTCCTGGCACCGGTTTTCTGTCCACTGTTTACAGAACTCATCCAAGATGCTCCAAAATGCTCGGATTTTTTTTTCGGTTTTATTTATTAGATCTTCCCTCTTTCAATAAAAATATCTAACTGCTGAGCTGAGTAGCCACCCCTTATCATCTTGTAGGCCATTTCAAATTTCCAATTTTCGCTGATTTTGCTTCCATGATTGTTCCATGTGGACGCTGTGGATCTCTATCTCTGCCCCCCTCTATCATCTCCATGCCCGCCAAAAAGAAGAAGAGTAACGGAGAGGCCCCAAGGCCGAGAGGCAGACCCGCAATCGTCTGGGCGAAAAAAGGCAAAGCCAAGGCCAAAGCTGTCATCGAATCGCTCTTCGGGTCTGGATCACCTGCCCCTGCCTCAGAGTCCTCAGCTCTGGAGCCTGCATCGGGAGCGGGAGGCGTCGTGTTATCTGCGGAGCAAGCGCGAATGGTTCTCCTGGCAGGTGAAGAATATGGAGTGCCGTCAGACCCCAGGCCCACGAAATCGACACCGTATTGGTTGCAGAATATTGCGCATGAGGAGAATGGTCAGACGCTTGTTGCTGTAGTGCGGACGGAGGATCTCCCAAAATGGTTTCATGACCAGGTGAGGATCACAATTCTGCGCTCCCTTACATTGTTATTCACGGGTAATAGAAAAATGATTACCAGCCAAAGGATCATGACGAATCACAAATTGTCGAGCTGACTTGGTTCGGGCATCCCGGAGATTCACCCCATGATATTCGTGCTCGTAAACTGGTGGTGCGATGGGTGGATCATCTGCATGCGGAACATGAGTTGCGCATTCGCGCTATCAAGGAAGTGCGACCGGTTTGGCGATGGAACTATTGGTGCACAGGTGTACATGATCGGCCGGAGGACGATGAGGAGGAGGATTTTGAGTCAAACGATGGCGAGGGAGGAGGTGCGGAGGACGTGGATTCGAATGCTGATGAGGACGGAGGGATTACCAGCGACAGTTCGGGGTCTGCTCAACTTGTCAGGCGCGGTCGATGGGAGAGGTGCCAGTCCGGCGTCAGGCTCCAGGTACGCACTTCTCCGCTTGTTCGCCGGGTCCTCCGCACTGAGACCCCGTCACCCAAGTTCGAAATTACTGCCGACGATTTGGCTGTCGCGAAAATTTGGCAAAAGAACCAACACAACGACGTCTCGCCAAAGCAGCTAAAATTGCTGATGTTTTCCCGTTTACTGCGCCTTCAGATCATGGACAGATTCAGACGGTACGGGTACGGCTCGAAGGCAACCACAGTTCAACAAGGTAAATGTTATCGTGATCGTTGGGACGGGGCTCACACCGAATTTATACAGACCTCGTCCAGCAGTTTCTTCTACCAAACTCCTCGGGAACATCTGATTCCCTTCCCCAGCATCGAGTCCCATCTACAACACAGATCCGAGCGATGCTCAGTACCAGTCGCCAGCAGATACGGATGCATAGAAATCCCTTCCACGCCACCCATCTCATGGTAAAGCGTAACGCGCGGGACATGTATTTGTACGTCTGCCTCTCCTTTTCGGACTATGTGGTAGTGAACCGGTTTCTGCCAGCTACACGCCGCACGACTTCAATCAACCCGATGATAAGTCTAACTTTGCAGTCGCTATCACGGATGATTTTTCACTGGATAGTACGCTACTCAACACGGAAGGCCCCAACGGTACGCTGTTCATGGACTCCACGCATCGACTGCACAATGAAAATCGTGCTGCGACCACCGTCCTTTGTACCGCCAACGAGGCCAAACATGTGATGCCTGGTAAGCCTCGACGTGCTCTGTGCCACCCCCGTTGGATTCTCAACACCAGTGGATCAAACAGGTGTCTATCTGATCTCTGCGAATATCAAAGCACGAACAATCAAAGGATGGTTTGTGGAGACAATTCGGAAACTTGAGGCGAGATCTAGGGAGATTGCAGATGGTGTGTATTCTGCAAGCGGCAGGTCACGGCTGAAATCCGGACAGACAAAACCAAAATATTGTACAGAGACACCACCACAGTCAACCGACTCTTTGATCGCAGTCAACACATTGCAGCAAACGGTTTTGACTTCATGAATATCAATATTGACAAGTCTCGATCAGAGTATAACGGAATTACGGAGGGTAAGGTCAGGTTTAATCCACGACACAACATACTAATGGTGTTCTCCTAGCTCTCCGCGAACTGGGCATCCGAAATTACTGCATTCGTTTGTGCCAGTTTCACGTCGTGTTCGCAATCCTTCGATTTGACTTTGACGATGGCGCGCACGGTCTCGGCTTTTCGGTTCCTGTCGCCATTAAGGCACAGATCCTGGTTCTTTTCCGCATATTGCAGAGATGTCGCTCACGGGATCGGTGGGACGATGCCAAGCGCACCTTCTATGCTGGATTACAGGCCCTGCTCGGCGATGTAGACACGGAAACCATGGCACAGGCAGCGGCGGCAGAGCAAGCAGTGGGTGAGGAGGCGGGCAGCACTAGTCAGAGCAAGCAAGGTAACGGGCGCAAGAGACGCGGGACTGCGAGACCGAGGACCAAGGCGGCCAAAGCGGCAGGACGATCATTTTTCGAAGTTGTAAAGGAGTATTTCGATAAGAACTGGTTTATAGAGCCGTGGATTGGTGAGTTTACCCACGTCTGTCATCAACCGAGGTTGTTAACATGAACGAATTGCAGACTCGTTCACAGACATCGGAATGCCTCCTGGTCAGAGTCGCGATGACACATGGAACACTAATAACTTCGCCGAAACTGCCTTCAAACAATTCAATGCGATTTTTCTGGGTAACAAGCATAACAAGCGGTACGTTCAGTGCGTGTTTATCGTTCTCTCATGTACTGAACCATCTCTGGCACAGAATTGATCAACTGGCGTCCATTATCCTAAACCATCATCTGCCTTTCTTTCGTTTCTTTCCAACACCGGATCGGCCCCTGTCCAAAGAATTAGTGGCACTCCATCACAGTGCGAACCGTCTCTGGGAGACGGAAATGGTGGATGCAACAACTGACACAGAAACGTTTACGGTATCTCGGATCGAGTAAGTGCATTCCAAAATCTGATGCAATGCAGGGCCTTGATAATTCTCCTGCAGTGCCCGGCAGCTTATCAAACACACTGTGGTCCTCAGTCCACTGTCGTGTACCTGCAACCACTACCAGCAGACAGGGAAAGCCTGTGTAGACATCATAGCTGCGCGTCTGATGCGATCGAATGGGCCTGCAAAGAGCTGGAAAGGTCTGTGTTCATGTTTCCTTTTCGCCCGGAGAGCTGATATTTCAATAGATGTGGAAGCACGTACGGAGAAGAGAGTCATTACTACCAGGACGAAGCGCGGGAAAAAAGGGCACCGAGCACAGAAACTGCCCCATGACGAGACAGTCTTTTCAGAGGTGACGAACTCTTTCCAGAAGTTGCGCGCTTGGGAGGAAGAAGAGAAGAGTAACGAGCTTGAGCCAAGTTTCGGAGAGTTTCAAGGTCAATTTTCTCAACCATCCTATTTTTTCGAGGCTCATGCATTATCAGTCGTGACGTCCAGTGGCAGGCCCGCAAATGCTAAACCGCTAAGGCCCTGGCGTCGCAAGCAGGTATACGCAGCTGCTGGCCGATATGGTTACAGCCCGCGGTTTGTGAAAAAGCGTGGGCCGGCAAAGCGCTCTCGGTTGCACTGGAACAGTCTCCTGCCTGCTTTTCGTCGGAACAATAACCCGCGTCGTGCCGCTTATATGCACCATGTTCGCCGGCATGCCATGATGGGTGTGCTCGCACTCAACAACGTTGATGCTGCGTCGAAATCTGTTCAGAATCCAACGACTGCATTCAACATTCAGACGAATATTTCCGCCGCCTCGGGAGAGTTTGCCGCACCCAACGACAATGACGAGTTTCTCAATGCGGAAGATCACGCACTGACACAGCTGAACGGCCTGCAATGGATCAATGACGACTACGAGCTGCGACTGGACGAGATGGGGGTTTTCCTCGCCTTTTTCAATGCATGCAGTATCGCCATTGACAACGGAATTATCTTCCTCTGCGGTGGGGTTGACAACCCTTTTGCTGCCGCGTTGAGATCAATGGACTGGACACAACCTCTGTCCGTTGAGCAGGTGCGGTTACAGTAAGCCATGCAATTGTTTTCTCACCACATCCACAGCTACGGCAAGGACATATGAGCGTTTTAGCTGACTTGGTTGCGAGCCGCCGAAACAACCACGTTAAGCACATTATCTTCTTTGACGTGCGGTACCACCATTGGACAACATTCTACCATTCCCTTGCCACAAACCCACCCGCACTCAGTTGGTTCAACACACTAAGGCAGCCTGACGTCGAGACACCCCCAGGAGACATCCAAGATCAGATTGTATTGCACCAGTTCTTTCTTCGATTTCGACCACAGGGCCCGGTTCGTGCTGCTTTGCCAAAGAAATAAATTTGCTGACATCATATTTTTCATGGCAGCCGATGCAAGTGCCGGTTCCATTGCATCCAATATATTTGGATCTACAGCAGGATTCATATACATGCGGCTTCTGGGTTGTTTACCTTGGATTGTCGTTTCTCCTCGACTTCGAGCCAATCAATTCAGCAGCTCGCGATCTCAACATCAAGGAGCTTGTGTGCCCGATTTATATCGCGTTCCTCGCGGATGAGCATGGTGTTCCGGTCTCATTGCTTTATAATCTTGTAACTCCGTTCAGACCACGAGTGGATCTGTCGCAACTGCCGCCGGACACAATAGTACGTTAAGTAATTTGATTTTACGTATTATTACAACTGCTGATTGCAAATACAACAAGATCTCGTACCGCCCTATCCTGTTTTCCATGTGCCTTGCGAGCATGCTGGATCCGTCGTTGGCCACACACACTGCGAAAGACATCTCGAATGCTCGTATTCGCATTGCGAACCGGTTGAATCAAGCTATACGAAGCTGTGACCAGAACGCAAAAGCCCTTCGTCAATCAGTTTCTCGGGTGCCCACTCCCACACCTTCGCAACAACATAGCCTTCGTGGTCGGTTTCCTCATGGGTGCACTTAAAACTGCCTTAAGCTAGTTCAGTTTGTTCTAACATTGTCTTTCGTTTTCAGCGACCCCGCAGGCTTTATTGTGTTCCTTCGCAACCCTTTCAATGACCAAGTTTTTGTCCCAGCCAAAACGATTGGCATCACAGGAGACTCTGTTCGTCTTGAATGGTATTGCGACCTGGTTTTTGTCGAAGAAAATCAGAAGCCACGTGGCGAATTTACTCGCAGTAAGGAAGACTAGGAAAAGGCGTGGAACGTACGTTGTGGAATCGACGAGTCTAGTCCACTTCGGATCTGAAATCTACGGACCACTCACTAATCTGGTGCTGTAGCTCGCTCCGATCATGTGGCCAGCTCAATTGCGGGGCTGGTCCCACCACCTGCGATTTGGGTCGCATGTTTTTACGTCTGACCGCGACATCGAGAGTGCACTGGAGCAGCGCATGCAGCAGCTCGTTCGGTTGTTCTGCGGAGAGGAAGCTGCCACGCCTCTTTTCGTGCAGATGGGTGAGGATCTTGACGCTCTCACCGCTGACCCCAACTCAGGACCATTGTCGGACGAAAAAATACCCGATGCCTTCGAGTCCTTTGCGTTGCGATCCTTCAATCTCCTCCACATCCCGCTCCATGAGGAAATGGTGTATTCGTTTTCGGAGCAATTTGTTAAGATTATCAGTTCCATGGACGCCGAAACTATCCCCGCAGACCGCCACAAAGCCATGTGTCTCTTGGCGGAAACATTGGGTCCGGTTTGGCTGTGCATTGCGTACGTGCATCACCAGACTGCAGTCGATGAGGTGACAGTGTACGAGGCGTTGAAAGACCATAGGGTGGAATGGCCTCAGACAGAGTCAGAGGTCTTGTTGGAGTTATACAGGCGGATGTGCGGGGAAAACTTGGGTGAGGAGGACTTGCAGATCATGGTTCCCGAACTCCCTATCCTCGGCCCGGTTATTCAGCATAATTAAGTAGTCATCTGTGATTTATATATCGAAATTCCGGCTGTATGAATTCAGAGGATGTAGTGAAGGTGGTTACTTACATTGTTCCTTGCCGAACTCAGGTGTCATTATCCGGGATTCGTCTTGCCTAGATAACTTAATGCAAAGAAAGGTAAAGCGATTACAAACATGGGCCGGTCCTACACTACACTTCAAATGCTCCTCTTCCCTTACGCGGTTCCAATGTACTAGCAAATTCCCCAATACGGAAAAAATTCACGTGCTTGGCAAGCCAAGCAGACCACTTCGGTTTACGGGCCGTGGTTGCAGATTCGTGGGCCAGGAAGAGCTGCAGAGACTCGAGTCGCGCCTGGCCTGCTTGATCACGCAGTAGTATGAGCTGCTGTGCATGGGTCGGATGAACATCTACGAGCGTGACTTTTCGTAGGTTTGGCAGAGCCTGGGGTGCGGCTACTGTCCGATCAACCAAGGCGACCCAATACTCTTTCGTAAGAGCGGTGAGGGAGAAGTCGAGACCCAAGGTGTCAAGTGCGGGGAAGGAGGTGAAAAATGCGGTATCACAGGGATGCGCAAGGCTCTGGATCGATAATTTCCGAAGTCGATGAGCGATAAAGGGATCCTGAAGTTGAAGAAGAAGATCAGAGGCATTCTCATCCTCGCTCCACTGAGGCTCGTCGAGAGCGATAGTGAGATCGTTGAAGCGAGGAATGTCGAGTAGCGATATGAAGGGCCGGAAGCAGCTGGGTGGGGTATGGCGAAAAGATAAGGCCGTGAGAGATGGCAGAAAAATGGATATGTCCACCGCCAAAGCTGTCGCATCGAGTCCCAGGATCTGTTGGTAAAACCCTAGGCGCTCTAGCGCTGGCAAACTCTCGAGTGCAGTCTTCAACTGAACCAGTGTCGCATTGAGGGTGCTGACATGGCCCAAAACGATCTCCGTGAGATGAGAGCATTCGGACGGCCACAAGATGGAGAAGCGGGATAGATGCAAAGTCCGGAGCAAAGGTAGATCCACTGGGTGGAAAGCCGGTGTGCCGTTTGAAGGTGCTGCATGCTCATGGACTATTGTGATCCAATGAGGGTCAAGGATCACAATGAGAGTCTGCAGGACTGGAAAAGACGCTCCCAAGAGGCCTTGCACGGCACTCCAAGCGGTATGAGGGCCGCGGAGGACGAAGGTTTGGATACGGGTGCTGGTAGGGCGAATGGTGGAAAGGATGTCCGCGACTGGAACGACCACACGATCCGAGCCTTCAGTTTTGGTGAGATCTCTCTCAATCGTGACGGAGAGAAGCAAATGCTTCGATCGTGTGAGCCACTGCTTTGCGACAAGCAGATCATGTGGGGTGGCTGCGGGCCCGAAGACAATGTTGGTCCATAAATATGGAGCTTCTTCGGCGACCTTCTTCCAAATTTGCGAAACAAGGAGGACAGCGGTCATGGACCGAAGTGGCAAGTAGCTCCAAATTTCTGTTGCAAGTTCGGGAGCAAGGGAGCGAAAGGAGGTTTGCTGGAGAATTGATTAGCATCCGGGTGCTGCAAGCGGAAAATGGTTATGGAAAACCTGAAGTATAAGGTCGGCCATAGATAGAAAAGGAGAGTGCAAAGCCGGTGAGAAATTACACATCCAAACAAGGCGCCACAAATTTGGGCTTGGAGACTTCAATCGGACTTCGATCGGACTTCGATTGAAAGGAGGCTCAAGAGGATTCAAGATGGCAATGAGTACTGGGTGAGAATTGACATTTTATTTGATATGATATCCGGTCCACAATTGGTGTGCTTTGAGAACATCCAAACTACTCTTCCTGGTTTGCAGCAGCACAAGAGGGGGCGTGGCTGTCCGCTCCATGCGGACAGCCACTGTGATGGCTCATTATCACCTGCGTTTGGTTCAGAATCAGAGGTGGTAAAACTCTTCTTAATTTTGAGTGTTTCAAATTGATAGAGGGTGAAGGATGGTCGATGCAGCCCAAAGGACACTGATAATGATCGGTGAATGCCTGTTTCGGCATGATGGATGAGCAGTTCTTAAATGGGAAACCGGTGCCTGTCTTGGATCGGCATTTAATCCCCGCATTCAGATGAATATTGAATTGTGTTGCATGAATGAATATACCTTCTGTGTTTGCTGGAACACATGTAATGCTGGAGACAATGTTACGTGGTTCGTGAGGTGAGCCTGAATCGGGGGACACAGAGGAACTCGTTAGCTATTGGTTATTTTTGCCGAGGAGGACACATTGAGCCAAGTAAAATGTTCCTCTACAGCAAGTCAATCGGTACAGTGGTTGTTGACTTTTGTAAAGAGCGGACAGGAATTTGTTGTCCAGAGCACAGGAAAGTCTTGGCAGATGGACCAAAATGGATAGTCTGATGGTCGGAGTATTGATGAAGTAGGGACGTAAATGTGGATAGTTGGTGGGCACCATACCACACTTTGAGACATTGCAAGCACTTGCAATGTTACTGTGACAGTGTGAGTCGAAAGGATAAGGGTACCACTCCTTGTTCGACTAAATTGTGGTAGCGGCAGGAAGAAATAGACACAGTGAGAGAGTCGACATAGCTATGGACTATTGGTAATTTTTCCCGAGGAGTGCTTGCAAAACGGAGCAGGATCCCGCCTAAGATCACACCAATTGGCCACGTCGTTGTCGAGATCCATAAAGAGCGGACAGGAAGCTGTTGTTGCGTGGACGGGAAAGTGTTGGCAACCGGACCGAAAGAGTTGATCCGAAGAACCGGATATCCATTCCGACGGGACAAAATCACGTTGTCCGCCTAACAAAATAGATATAGAGGGTGGACCGAATATGGATATCCGCGGTATAGTAACATTTGTAGCCGTGGGCACTATGGATGGATCGGCGGGACGTTTTTGTTATGCATGCCGGACTAAAATGGATAAGTGGAAAATCAGAAATCTTCGGATCAGTGGACCCGATAATTTTGTTCTGCCAATATGCTGGCTATATTTTGAGGACAGAAAAACATCAGCATGGACATAAAAGTTATCCCGGCGGACAATAATAGTACACGCATGCCAATGGGCGATCGATCAATGATCAGCGCAATATATTTTTGAAATTCTTTTATTATAAGTGGTGCCCACATACAAGGTCAGCAGGGCGCTTTTCGCAGATGAGATGGGAAAAACCAACAGAGCCGGCCTTCGACTCTATGTCCACCATCACAAGAATGAACTAGTAAAAAAGGAGGAAAGAACCGAAAACCGACGAACAGCAAGCTGTTCGATCTACGAGAGTGCGCTAATTTAATACAGGTAGTACTTGGCAGTGTACTTGACGCTGATGTCGGCGGAGCCGGCAACGCACTACGACGATCTTTTAGAAGCCAGATCGACGCAGCTTGGGAAACAACACTCACAGAGGTGGGGGGCTGGCCGTTGACGGTGTCAACACGGAAGACTTTGGAGGCAAGGGACCCTTGGACATTGTTCAGCATCAGCCAGTCGACGTTGGTTGCCGAGTTGGTGGGTGCGAGGATGTCCCCTGCCTTGGCGGCGAGGATAAACGCGGTGGAGTTACCGGCGAACTTGCCGGTAGAGGTGAAGTCCCACTTGGGAGAAAGGCCGGTGCCCGAGGGCGCAGGGACGAAATAGTGGTACTGAAATGAATTTAGAGAGAAGGTATACAGATAAGAACAGTGTGAACGTACCCCCAGCAAGGTGGCCGCTCCGATCTTGTCTCCAATGGTGGATGGGGAGACGCCAGCCCGAGCAGCAGACCATGCCTTGAACGCGGTGGTCTGGATGGTCGCGAAGGCGGGGGTTTTATCGATGCACGAGATGTCGAAGATGGAGGCGACGGCGCCAACAGACCTAGGCATAAGTTAGTACAGAGTGCTTGCTGTTGGACCCGCGGGGACATACGCGTATTTCAGGGTGGCAGCAGTGCAGGTGTAGTTTTGAACACCAACGCCAAGAGAAACGAAGAGAGGGGCAGTCGTGGGCGCAACCAGCTGTGTTTGGTTGGCCGGGAGGCTCAGCTTAGCGGCAGAAGTGTCGCAGCAAGGACCCCCGCGGAATGAAGGTGCTGCAGAAACCAAGAGCGCGGCAGAAGCAAGAACAGAAAAGAGCTGGAAGGAGACCATCGTAGAAAATGAACGAGTGAGGACGATGTGGAAGGAATGTGGGGTACTGAAAACAGTGACTATTGTCTTTCGTTCGGAGCGGCATTTATAGGTAAAAAATCAGCAGACTGGGACCCGATCGCTAAGGCTTGACGACATCCTGGCAGCGTTGGTATAACCAATCGTCCCGTGACTTGCCCGTGACGCCCGCCCGCTATTGATAATGTTATGCGATTTAGTCTTATTCCGAGCGTGTCGGTAAACCAATTCTTGCCAAGCTGCATACAAATCCGCCCTCATCTCCCACTTTTGCTCGAAAATCGCTTCGACACGCTTCGTAATGCGGGTTATAACGTCGATAGGATACAGTGCTGGCGCTACAGCTTTCCATATCTCCGAGCTATCGGTATATCCACTGGTCAATAATCTGCTTTTTCCGATGAATCATCTGCAACGTTTGCGCACAACCAGCTTCACGGCACTTCTCTGAGGAACGTATAAGAGCGGTCGAAGAAACCGTCGTAGCCTGGAAAAACAGGAAAGATGGGACTCGATCTAATCCGAGACGCAACAATTGGCCAAGTCATCAACTACCTTTCGAGGGGCCGTCTTTTGCCGTATGCGGACCAACGACCGGGATACGTGGTGCCGAAGCGTTTTCTGAAGGCCTCGGAGGTAGGGGCCGATACAACGACGCTCTGTGGCGAGGATTATGAAAAGAAGAGGCAGAGCCGCGGTACCAACACTCCTGCACTGGAGCGTACGGACACAACCGCGACACTTACGGGCGTAGAACGGTTCCGTGCCCCCGGCAGCAAGACCCCTGCTCTTTCAGAACCGGAGCGTACCTCGACCCCGGCGATATTGATGACTCCTGGGGACGGCGTCGTCGATATCCCTGACCCGTACCTGATAGACTGGGAAGAGAACGACCCGGACAACCCACGGTTTGTTCCCGTCCCCTTTCTTTGCTGTTCCGCGGTTGTTAACTGGTCTACGACAGGAACTGGTCCTTCAGAAAGCGGGGTTTTGTCGCGCTCGAGATCTCTCTTCTGACCTTCAGCGTGTATATTGGGAGTGCGATCTACACGTCCTCCATCCCTGGCCTGATGCAAGAGTTCCACGTCTCCCTCACAATGGCGACGCTCGGACTCACGCTATACGTCCTCGGTACGTCGTGAAGGTCTATCACCGGCCGAACTTGCTGAACGCATCGTAGCTTACGGTATTGGTCCCATGTTCTTGACGCCGCTGCAAGAGCTCCCTCTCCTAGGCCGCAATCCGGTGTACATGGCGACCCTCTTCCTCTTTCTCATATTCCAGATCCCGATGATCACCGCGAAGAACATGAACACTGTACTGGCGATGCGCTTCCTGACAGGGCTCTTCGGCAGCCCCGCCTTGGCCACTGGGGTACGTCGCCTTGCGCACACTCGCCTCGTCCTCGGATTGACTCCTACGTTGCCAGGGCGCGTCGATGGCAGATATCTTCCCCTCGAGCCAGCATCCGTATGTCATCGGAATCTGGGCTTTGGGTGCCGTTGCAGGGCCAATAACGGGGCCCGTCATCGGCGGGTTCGCAGCGCAAGCCGAGTCTTGGCGCTGGCCCATCCTGGAGCTGCTCTGGATCTCGGGATTCACCCTGGCGTTCCTCGGCCTTCTCCTACCCGAAACCCATGGACCAACCATCTTGCTTCGACGTGCGCAGCGCCTGCGAGTCCTCACGGGTAATGTGGAGCTCAGGACGGTGACGGAGCGCGCAGACGAGACCGCCAGTGTCGGCAAAGTTGTTTACGACGCACTCGTGCTGCCACTGGTTCTCTCAATTGAGCCCTTGCTGCTGTTCGCCAATGTGTATGTTGGGTTTACTTGTAAGCCGCTGTGTCTGCACCCGTCGAGATGGCCGGTCCTCACCGTCCTTGTCCAGATGCGGTCTTTTATCTCTGGTTTGAAGCATTTCCACTGGTCTTTGGCGAGATCTACCATTTCAATGAGGGGTTAAGCGGCCTGCCCTTCCTTGGCTTCCTGGTCTCGGGCAGCCTCACAGTACGCTGCTCCTAAATGTTCTTCTGTTCTGCAGCTAAGAACCCGCGTGCAGTACACCGTCTACTGTCTGTACCAGATGTATCACATTGCACCGCGAAATGCGCGTGCTGCTGCTGCTGGCAAGGACCTTTCTCCTGAAATTAAACTGGAGATCGGCCTGATGGCGAGTATCTTCATTCCGACCAGCGTCTTGATATTCGGTTTCGCTTCCAAGACGACCATTCACTGGTAAGTATCATACTTTCCGCAGCGGTGGACTTGAGGCTCACAGTTTTTCTGGCTTAAAGGATTGTGCCTATCATCGGTGCTGCGCTCTATCTCCCCGGGCTGTATCTGATATTCCAGAGCATCATCGTGTACCTCACGACTGCCTACCCCGATTACGGGGCGCCGGTCCTAGCCGCCAACGCCCTATTCCGCTCGTCGATAGCGTCTGTCTTTCCGTGAGTACTCGCTCATATGATTACTTCCTCCGGGTCTTACTGGACTGACTACTTTGTTTCAGCCTCTTTGGGCGCGCATTTTTCCGCAACTTGGGGCTCGGGCCCGGCTCAGCCGTGCTCGCAGGGATCTCCTTCTTCCTCATCGCGGTTTATTGGGTATGCTTAGATTGCCTCCACTGTTTATTGTGTCCTGATTTGGTGGTTTTCTCCTTACAGTTGCTCTTTAGATATGCACATGTCCTCCGGAAGAGATCCAAATACGCAGTTAGCACATAGGCGCATTAAGTACCCGGGATTACATCGATTGATCCAAGCAAATGAAAGTAAATTTACTTTCTATATGCAAAGACTTGGAGAACACTATAGCTATCATTGTTACAGAAATTGTAGCCAACGAGAGCCAAAGATACTTATGTCCTTAAATCACGAATTAGTGGTATTCAATCAACATAATGTTACATATGGGCTCGGACAAGTTTCTGAATGAGACGGGAATCCGATATATCGACTCACTCAGGAATATATATTTTGTCTTGAACTTTTTGCGCATTTTTCTGCGCACAGAGGTCAGATGTCAATCAGAGGCTCAGCCACCTGTCAACCTCATCCACAAGCCGCGATCTTTCTCTGCTTGCTATCTCTGTTCTTGAAAGCTTCAAGCATGGGCTGCTCGGCTTCTCATTCGTCCTCTGCCGTTGTTCCCATCCCAGTTCGGATGACAGCCCCGCTGGCACAAACCCACTGAACTGACCTCGGTGACTTGTGTGGCCCGCCCAAAACGTCTTCAAGCTGCTACATATGGGCGCAGCTGGGATCCATATGAACTGCCGGTACTTCAAAATCACCCAAACCGTTGCTTTCGGAGACTCATTAGTCTGGATGCGAGTTGTAAAACATCCTTACTCGTCGCATCGGCTCCGAGTCTTCAAAGGTTCTTCAATGCTGAGTAGAACACGTCACCTTCACGGCCAAATTTAGTCGCGGATGTACGGTGTCGTCCTGGGAGAGCTGGAACAGAGTCAGGTTGCTCCCACACACGGAATTGGCGGTATATTCTTTGAAGACTCGCACAAACATTCTTTGGCTCCGGGTCCGCTAGACCTCTCTTCAAATGTTCTCGCTCCCAATCTCACAGGTCGCGCAGCACGCCGCCTGGCAATCTCAGGGTCTCAGGTCGTCCACTGATGGCTTCTCAAGTTATTCATCATGGCCAACATTACTTATGCGAACTTTATCGTCTTTGATAGGTGTGCGGAGTTCGGAGGGGCTCGGCTTGAGGATTTCAATGACAAGTTGACAACAATTGCGTGGGAATGTACGACGGACAGTGACGGTCCTGGGTGGTATGTGGACTTGAATCTCGTGCATGGAATTCGGAGGGCCCGGGTATTTATGATAAGGCCAAAGGAGTATAAACTGCGACGGACATGGGCAGCCGCAACATTAGACCCGGGCCAACCTGCGGGTGCTGGGCTTCCAGCCTGTATCTGCACGGGCCGTACCCATAGCCTCAGATCATCTCCTTGAAATTTTGAAGTACCTCAAATTCCCCGAAGGCATGGGTCTAGTTTGTGCACCTCAGGGACCGCCGGTTCTCTTATGTAATACCCTCTTAGGCCAGATCAGCAAACCCTGGTTTTTGCCGTATTTACCGTATTTGCCTGTATTTGCCTGTATTTGGAAGGCTTCTTCCATAGAGTTACGTAGAGCTGTGTATTTCCAGGGTGCTTACGTAGTGGACTGTATTTGAGGTCAATCTATGTAGTTGCCCGTATTTCAGCCTCATGTCCGTAGTTGCCTGTATTTCAGCCTCATCTCTGTAGTTGCCCGTATTTGGGCTTTTATATGTACCTTGCTGTATTTGGGGGCCAACTGTGTAGTTCTGTGTAGCTCTGTGTACTGTAGTATTACGACCGGAAGTTCAGGTGACGGGTGACGGAGGCCTGTGAACTGAACAAATTGAAGGTGGTGACGGTGACATCTGAGGGATGAACACTTGAATTTTCGGAGGTCTCAGAGGGTGTAAAAACGATTTTTGGGCTAGTCTAAATGTCACAAAAAAAAACCGACGAAAAAGACAAAAATAATATTGCAAAAATTACTGTTCCTCCCACACGGGGCCCAGGTAGCGACGAGCGGCGATCTTCTTGCGCTGGTGCCCACAGACTTCTGGCTCTGAGGTCTGCTCCTCCTCCTCCTCCTCAGATGCCCAGAATTTGCCCTGGGCAACCCAGTCAACTTTGTTTACAGTGTCGTTCATTGAGGGAGGGAGAGGAATAAAATTTATTGATCCAGTACCGAAAGCACTACATTCAAAATTGCTCTATAATCATCTCTTGCTTGAATGTCTGGAACTCAACACGGAACGGCCACGGAATGGACAAGTGGGCAAAAAAAAAATGGATAGGCCGTGATTGCGGCCTATAGCAAGCCCCAAATGAGCCCAAATTGCAACAGCAATATTCGTTCTGGCTTCCTGAGCCTCATGCATCTTTAGATAGGCTGGAGTGCGTTGGGGGTGATTGCGAGCCATGGCGCGGTTATTTACCAAAATGAACTTTTTCAAGCCCAGTGACGCTCACCGGTCAGGTTTGAACACCAAACCCAGTGAACTTCTGTGGTGACGGGTGACATGGCATGAACTTCCGGTCATAATACTACAGTAGTCTGACCTCGCTGATTTGATGGCTGGGCGGGTGTTGCCCAGGCAGACAAAATACATCCTCAATCAGTTCTGCACACTAGTGCCAAAAAAATTGATTCAATATAATAGTTTGAAGATAACTCACTAGCCGTACAGACAATAATGCAATATAAACTCGGGACCTGAAAGACGGTGGCATGATAAAGGAGAACAGGATGCTAAACAAAGGGCAGGCGCAGGGCGCAGGGGGCTATATATCTGGTGCAGAGATTCGAGACGCCGGAGTGGCCCGTGAGGCCGCTGATGGCGCGCTCATGGAGCAAGAGCAAGGTGGAGCTGCCGCTCTTGTGCAACACTGGCAAGGGCAAGGAGGGCACATCTCCCGGTGCTGGCGCCAACGCCAACACGTTGTGCAGCGTCCTGCCCCTCTAACTCACCGCGCAGTCCACGTACAACCACCCTGTGTCGCGCATGAAGCGGTGGCACATGAGCACGGGTGCGGGGGAGGAGGGGTGGTGGAGACGCACGGCGCTTGTGGACCTGGAGGTGGTCGTGTACCCATCCCCATCCCCATCCCACTCTGCCCTCGAAACTGCTGGCCGAACCCACCTGTCCCGCCCATGTGCGCGTTGCGTAGCAGTGCCAGTGGCGGCGAGGGCAAGGGGACAATGGCAATGTGAGCGTGGGCAACACCACCCCCTGCTGTAATCACTTGCACCTGGGTCGGCAGGGTCAGCAGGGTCTGAACCGGTACCCGAGCCCGAGTTGGCATGATTAGGGGAGATGGGGGCACTTGGGCATGGAGGTGGTTGGGGTGGTGCGGCGCGTGGGACTGCGGGCCGTTTTGGGGAGAAGAAGACACATTGGAGGGCATCAGTGAGACAGGGGCATGGGCATTGGAACAGAACATGAAAAAAATGCAATGAGGTGATGTGATAATGAACATCCAAAAGAGTGTGGGCAGGAGGGGGTGTCCCAGTGCATTGATAAATAGTTGTATGAATGTAAGGGGGATGATGGGTGGGCAGGGGGAGGAGGTTGGACAGCCGGTGCTGTGACACAGCTCATCTGCGATGGTATTTGTGGGGCTGACGTGGGGGCTTGACAAGGTGGCTAATCCACCGCTACCACCACCGCCAGCTGCCGCTGCCGCTGCCAATGGTAGCCGCCTTGGTGCCGGTGGACGTGGTGTCTTGGGCACCGCCAAATGTGCTTGGCTGTGTTGCATCTGAGCTGTTGTGGAACGAGAGAAAGACACCAATCCTGATGCCACCTGCTGCCAGCCAGTTGCACACGAACAATGAGCGGGGATATACTTTGAGCTAGGAAGTGATGACGTACGAGCACGAAAATGATGCCAACGACCCACAGGATCCGCGAGTGTTGCAAGCACTTACCCTGGGTTTTCTCGAGTCATGAGCTGCGTGGCGGTCATTAGCATGGGGACAACGACTAGCAGGGCGCACAACACACCTCTTCTCAGCATCAGGCAGATGCTGCTGGACCACACTCGCATTGAAGCGGCGCCAGAAGACGTCCGTTTTGTCCAACTCGTCATCAGAGTTGCTGTGGATGAGCATGGTGTCGGCGTACGGATGTATTGGAGCGGAGAGGGAGTATTGTGACTGGGATTACTGAGATTCGGATGCGGCGGAGAGGGAGGAGCCGGGGGCGGAGGGGGCCTGCATAAGAGCGGGGGTGACAGACTGCATGGGAGTGTATTGGTAGTTGTCTGCCATGGGTGGGCTTAGTGCGATGTCTGATGCAAGAGTAGGACACGAGGGCTTGGGCTGGTACACTCGCGGGTCCTAGTATGGTTGTTGTTGTTGGTCGGGGCGAGAAGGCTGGCGCTGAAGCGATGGTTGTCTGTCTGGCGCTTGTGGGTGTGCCTGATATGGCAGGTCAGGCTGGGAGGGTTGCCACTGGAGCACTGGTTGTTCCGGGTATGGGGGCTGATCGGGACGCGAGCGCTGACGCTGTAGGACTGGCAGTGCTTGGTACTGGTCAGGCCAAGCCTGTTGGTGATCCAGTTCCGCTTGGGAGATTTGCGGTGTTGGCCAAGCAAGACCTGGGTGTGCGTGCTGAGGAGGTGTGGGACACACAAAAGAAACCCACCCTCAAATGCCCACACCCACTCCTCCCGCTCCTCCCACCCTTCCACCCACCGATCTGCCCCCGTCGCATGTGCCCTCGACACCTCCACCAAATCTTTCCCGAACTTCAGTGGCACTGTAATCCTTGTCCCCTGGAAAATTCCTGAACGAGTGGTAAAAGTCCGGCCCGTATGTCGTGCAGTAGATCACGCCTGTCGCAGGCCCCAGCCCAGCTGTGGTGGTCGTATGCGGAGAGCTGGCCATAAGTCACTTTGTGGCGATACACGGAATCCAGATGCTGGGTCACCGTCCTTGCTGTTCCACACATGTGCATAAAGACGAACCATGGCCAAATATTTGGCCCACCTCTCTTTCACCTCGACCACCACCACCCCTGCTTCTATGTATGTACACCACCGCTCTCCAGATGACTCCAATCCCTCAACCCCACGACACTGGCAAGCATCAGCACCACAAGCATACTGCAGGATGTCCTTGCGCATATACTGCGGTGGCTCACCAACAACCTTGGCTACATATATGGGCTTCGACGCCGTGTGGATATTGCCCATTGTCAAGAACGTCGATGGGCACTGCGTACGGAGATGGCTACTACAGGCGAGTACCATCCCATCCAGTCCTCTGTTATGGTGTGTGCTGATGATCACGTGCAGGTACTGATCCGCCGACATGGATGCACTTAGCCCGCACTTCGGCCCCTCTACCGAACTGAAGAACCTCAGTGAGGTGCTCCTTTTGTGTGGGATTGTACTTCACGGCGTGATTTTTTTTGGGCTGGGTACATGGCGTGTGTGGGGGTTTTCGCATTGGGCAAGGTATGTACATCCGTGTCATCGTCGTCGCTCATGGCACGGAACAGGGCTTTTACTGACCAGTTTCCCTCAGGTGGAGACAGATGAATCAGTCTATGCCATGTGCTATCTTGGCCTTCTCGATGCCGTGATTGACTACCCAGCCTTCTACAACCTCACCCTGCCTTCTCAAGCACCTCGGGTAACCTCTCTAAGTTTGCCTCTGTCCCTGCGCTGCTGGGCCTCACCTTGTCCTCCTCTGTGTCCTTTTCATCCTCACCTCCACCACCTCGTTCTCTCCAAGTTCACCTCTGTCCCTGCACTGTTGGGCCTCACCTCATCCTCCTATGTGTCCTTTTCTCCTCACCTTCACCTTGTTCTTGGCATCGCCTACACCTCTTCTCCTCAGCACCGCCTTCCTCGAGAACCACGCCTCCACCACCTTGTTCTTGGCATCGCCTGCACCCCTCCTCCTCAGCACCGCCTTCCTCGAGAACCACGACAAGCTGTGCTTCCCTTCGCTGACCGTGGATGGCACGCTGTGCAAGAATGCGACGGTGGAGCTCTTTGTGGGCGATGGGATCCTGACTTAGTGTTATGGCCAGGAGCAAGGAACGAGGGCAGCGGATCCAAGGTACATGTGATACCCTTCATCTCTGTTCTGGGCTGACGGCTTCATGTCACATGTAGACTTGGCTTGTTCCATGATTTCAACCTGGGTGCATGCATTCTTTCATGTCCACTTCCTATTTTGTTGGGTAGTCTGAGCACCTGTTGTTGTAGTAGCTTTAATATCATGGTTTTCAAATTCTACGATGCTGTGTTGATCTTGTGGTCTGTTCGGGGATACTGGAAGCATTTTGCAAGTGATTGTGAGGTCTGCATCAAATACAGGTGAATACATTGAATACAGGCAAATACAGCAAATACAGGCTCAAATACGGTGAAATACAGGGCACTACGTGGGCCGGGTGGAAATACGTAGACTGGGCCGAAATATGTGTGAATACGTAGACCGGGCCGAAATACGTGTGAATACGTACAGGGGGACCTTCATACAGGGAATACAGGACCTATGGGAATACGTAGGTCTACGTAGAGGTACATAGTCGACCCAGGTATTGCTGATGCATTTAGTTTGTATGACGGCAAATGGCCTAACAGGCCCGCTTCCGCCGCGAAGGCGGGACACTTCTATGATGTCACCTGCCTTTTCCGGTGGCACGAGCCGCTTGTCAGTGCTCTAGGAGCCTCTCCTTACCTCCGCCCTCTCCCTCACTGACCTCCAATTGAACTTCTGCCTCTACTGCACGACTTTAGGTTTCTGAGCCTTCCTGCACCTGCTCTCCGTTCGAACTCGCCAATCAAAACTGATGTCGGCGCCTCCAGAAATGTTCTACCTGCCCCTGTGCACCGCATTCCAGACTTATACGACAAGGTGAGTATGTCGCCGGTATTCAGGTTGGGTAAAAACACCCACCACAGTCTACTTCTGCCTATATATGGCGGTTTATAGTGATATTGGTGCCCCCAATTCTTAAGAATCTCGCTCTATTGCCATGAATTCTGCTGTTCTGCAGAACATCGCTTTGATACCATAACTATGTACTGATTTCCACACCCACCACACCCCCTGGGCCTTCGTTCTACGGTGCCAGATGTGAGGCAAATCCTTCTGACTAAATCCGGCCTGCCTCTTTCTCGGTACATTCTGACTTCCCTCAGCATGATAAGCATGCATATTGGGTGTACGGTCTTTTCAAGACTGTTTGCACGATCCCCTCCGCCTTTATAATGGGATCAGAGGAGAGTTAGGTGCCTCCGATTGACTCTGAGTTTGCCTCTTTTTCCACACATGTTCCAACTTCCATGGCATGACGAGCATGTATCTTCTAGTTGGAGGCAACTCAAAATGTTCGGCATAAGCCACCTCCGCCTTTATGGCCCTGTCAGATATTGATCGGTGCCTCCGATATTCCACTACCTATATTTTATGAATCTATTAGTCTTACAGTGCGCTCTGAATATACTTTGGCCTCTCTCTAACTGGAAACTCAACCTGTCTGTGCCTCCAGCTCTCAGCACCTGCTGGTCTATCCTTTACTAATCCAGCTGTTTTCCCCCTCCTAGACACTACCTACGAAATTTATGCACCTTGTAATTATCAGTGGATCTGCCTCTGATTCAAATCCGCACCTCTGTCTCGCCGACCTAAGCACTGGCACGATGAAGGAGGCTCCGAGTTTATCAAGACAATAGCTATACAGCTTCCAAGAAGACAAAAAATGTGACTTACTAATGGAAGAGAAGTCATTGAGCGAAACCAAACCCAAAACCACCTTGTTTTCGGACATCTTTGTGCCGCACTCAACTGGAATCACACGGCCCGGAGGCGGACCGAAATTGATCGACCAATCAGCATCTGTATAAATCTCGGGTTTACAAACATTCCATCGTTTCTCGGTAATAGTCATCAGAAACGAGTCAGAAAGGCGTCAGAATCGAATTTAGAGTCGACAAGAAGAGTCCAGAGGCTCCCTTATTTTTTACCAGCTCTTGAACTTGACATTCGAAGGATCTGAACCAAATCCAAGAGTGCAACTTAGTTCAACTCGGTGCGCATTTTTGCACACAACAGTAATCTTCTGAAAATTCAAGATATTTTCATTTGGTCATAGTGGGGCAATGTATTGTATCAATTTGATACCCTAAACTCGCTATTCTGACCAGTGTTGGGCACGTAGCATACAATTCTTCATGGGAGCAGTTTTATACCGCCTCTGATTGGCTCATCATTCGCGGCCCGCCTCCGGGCCGTGTGAGATCCAACTGAGTGCGGCACAAAGATGACCGAAAACAAGGTGGTTTTGCTTGATTTTCACTCAATGGCTTCCCTCCTTGTGCCGGGCCTGAATACAGTGATTCGTGTTGGGTAAAATTCAGACTGTTTGCTTGGAGAAGGACTCGACAAAAGGAACGAATGGGTGTCGAGGGAGTTGAACCCTCCTGAGCACACATATTCAAAAGGTCCTTGTCGTGCTCGGTGACCAATAGACCCATTGCTGAGTTGTTTTGCGGGGTGGTTATGTGTATCTGGAAGTAAAGCGGATTCAGTAGCCCATAACCCCGTGTAATTTATCGGATGGGATCGCTTAGAGTTTAGTGTTGGAGCTATGACCGTGCGGACGCGTTAATGTTCCACGCGCCCGTGCACGTGGTCGCGTCTCGGTAGGATAACAACGCGTCAACAAATTTCTTTTCCGCGCCGTTGCCAAACATCCCGCTTTGCTTCCCGCCATGGCTGCCCTCCGCACCGTCCGTCGACTCACAAAATTGCGCCCGGCGCTGCGCGCTGTCCGCCCCACCGTCGGCGTCGTCCGATGCCGTGGCTTCGCCGTGTCCGCGCCGGCGCTCTAAAGTGGTAACAAGCTTGCATCCTCGTCGTCTGGTACGTCTCCGCCTCTTCTTGGCCGGCGGATCTTCCCTTCTGAAATGGCACCGGCAGCAACGACGCTGCTGGCCCAAAGACTGCGCGCGGCGATCTCGTACGAGGCGGAGGTCCAGCAGGACGACGTGCAAGTCGGCGCCGTGCCCCAGGACCTTGTGGAATTCCTCCAGGAGGGCGAGTGGGAGGTGCGCCCTGCGCACATACCCTTTGCATGGGCTGACGGGACGACAGATCAAAGACACGCCGGCGAACGACGAGGTGTTCCTTACGCGCCGGTTCGGGGACGAGAGGTGCGTTGTGCCGTCCTTCCATCTTTCCCTGCTAATAACAAGCACAGCATCCGCTTCATGTTCTCCATCGCAGACCTGCAGTCCATCTCCGACGAGGATGAGCCTGAGGGCATGGACGACGAGAGCCCTGCGCGCGGGGACGAGCCGGCGCTACGGGTGTCGGTAGCGATTACCAAGGTGTGTCTACGTCTGCGCCTCCCGCCCCTTCCATCCCTTTCAATTTCATCGCGACAAATATGCTAACGTCTACGCACTTCAGTCCACGCACCCCGGCGCCCTGCACGCAGACCTCTACTGCGCAGACGGCGCGTTCGACGTCGCGAACGTCGCGTACTACAAGGACGCGCGCATCGCGACGGAGCTGAGTATCACGAGTGATTGCGAGCGCAGGACGCTTTGGACGGGGCCGTTGGTGAGTGCTCCGTTGGATTCGAGTTCGTTCTGTGCATACATTTCCTTCCCTCCGAAATTCTTCACTCTACAATCCTCTTCTCTCCTTGCCCTACATCTACACTCCGCTTCCCCGCTCTGCCTCTTTGATTTTTCGTCTCCTCTCATCCTCCCATCCTTCATTTTCACTAACCCCTCCACCCCCGCAGTTCGAATCCCTCGACCCCGCCTTGAAAGAGGCCTTCGAGGCGTACCTGCGCGAGCGCGGCGTGGACGGCGCGCTGGCGGGGTTCGTGCCGCGGTATGCGCTGTGGGGTGAGTGCTGTTTGTGTTCTTTCGTTGGTTTTGGAGCGCGGAATGGTGAATGGCAGAATGGCTTGGAGAGCGGGCGCGGTGATTCGGTGCGATGATGTTGTGCGAGCGAACGACGAAGACTTCTTCGTTCGAAGCGTCTTCGGACCTCCTTTGTTCCTTTTCATTTTCGAGAGGAGGGGTTGGGTGTGACGCTGATTCGATGCTAACTACTATGCGTAGGAATACCTCGAGTGGCTGCACGGCGTGGAGGGGTTCGTTAAGGCGTGAGGCCTTGGCGCCCTGCGGAGGTTCGACCTTTCGGTGCCGTGCGGAGGCGTCGGGGTCAACATTGCTGTGAGGCCTCGGGAGGTCTAGGGTGGAGGCCGGGTACGACTAAAACGAAAGGGCGAGCACGTCCGACACGAATTGTATTTTTAGTTGCGCCTCCACTTCCCTTCTATTACAACTGTGAATCCCCGCGCTCTCTTTTTGGTTCATGACGGTGTCCCGACCTGGTACGCCTCATTCGATTCCGAGTCCGTCTGTATGTTTCTTGCGCTGACTTTCGTTTCACAGTCGTGGCTTGGTTGACAACTCCACTCGGGCCGTCGCATCCTGCACCGTGTCGACCCACAGTACGCGCCGTGAGTCAACGCCTCCGAGCTCCTTCCGTCATTCACCCGAACTCAATCGCTCCAACTCCAGCCCAGGTTCAAACCAACCCAGAAACGGGTCTATGGGTTACCGGGCACGACAAATAAATCCAGTATCTATTGTCAATATGTCCTCGGGAGGGTTCGATTCCCTGGAGACCCAATTTCCCATCCCCGGAACAGGTTATTTTTTTTTTCTTTCCCATCCGAGTCGAAAATAGGCAGACGTCTAGACTCGACGCCCACCGTTTGTCTTTGTGATTATTCCCTCACTCTTATCCGTGGGTTGGTTGAAAATCCGTGGGTTGGTTGAAAATCCGCGGTGAATCTGATTCAACTCCAATTCAGCTTCAACTGTACACGACTGCAACTCGACCTGCGGGCTCCAAACCAACATGGAAACGGGTATCTGGGTTAGCGGACACGAATGTCAATTGCGTACGGTGCAATGCAGGTGGTAGACTGATACTGCAGTACACAGTGTGCACTCGTGGGAACTATGCCATTCCATTACATGCCCATAAGCGGGGCGAACGAAAAATATCAAACCGGCCGAGTTGTCCAATCTACGTTTCGGTGGAAAAAGGGGGAAAAAGGCTGTCCATTCATCCGAATGAGAGTCTCGAGGGAATCGAACCCTCCCGAGCACATGTACTATTCTAACCCCTGATGTGTCCACGCACCCTGAAGTGGAATTTTTGGGAATTCCTGCGGCAACTCTCAATAGAATCCTTAGAGAAAATAGTATATGGTGGGCATGGGCTATAGTAATCTCCTCCCGGAAATTCAGATTTATTGCGCAAGGAATGAGGGCTCCAGAAAATCAGGATGCCCGAAAAAGCCGGTTTTTGATCAAAACCGATTCCACTTCCCCGATATCTCTTCGTCTAGACCATGGATTCCCCAGATAAAATTCCCCGGCATGCTGCATGTGTTTTAAGCTGCGTCAGAGACTCAGCTTGAGTGGAAGGGAAAAATTGCATGCGGTATAAAGCAATGATGTCGATTCCACATCAGGGGTCAAAAGTGGCATCAAAACCGGCATTGTCGTACCAATAGCGCTCATTCCTCAAATAATCTGTAAACTCTGCAAGTCACATATCATGAGTCAATAAATATCCCAGAGCAAGATCCAGCCAAAAATATTAAATTTTGCGGGAGATACGGCTCGCCATCAAAACTGTGGACACATCAGGGGTTAGGATAGTATTCTTTTACGGATCATACAATTGTCGCGCTCGGTCACCAAGACCCATTTCTAGATTGGGTCGAAGTGATGAATGGTTAGAGGATTTAAAAATGATACCGGCCCAGTCGGACGACTCCAAGTCGCACAAAATCCAACACGGGTATGTTGTACACCTGCAGCGAAGGACTCGGCAAGTTGAAAGTGATTGACTTGGAAGGAGGGAGGATGTTGCCAAGGACGTCGGCGCCAACACATACCATTCGGCAGAAGCGACAAAACCATCCGGCATCGAGCGGAGATGGCGGAGCCCCAACAGAGCCCATTCACTGCATTCAGACCTCTCCGCGGCCCAGGGTGCGCCTGAGGCGTCGCGGCTGAGCGCGACCGATTCGAGGGCGGACATAGTCCGCTGCGGTCTGCCTCCATTTCCAAATCCACATCTGGTATTCAAATCGTGAAGATAAGTACTCACCATCGACAGGTTCTGTGCGTCCTGCCAGCTGAGTGACATCAGACTGTCACATCATCGGCCGATCTCGCCGATACAGCCGACGCTTCCTTTCTCATAGCTGCTAGATCGAACCTCGGGGCAGTTGGTGGCGGTGGATACCTGTGCAAAAAATAAATAAATACCAGCCTCAATTCCAGTGAATCAAGCACAGAGGGGAAGAGGAAGAGTGCGCGCGAGTGGCAGCCACCCACTGCACTGATACGATAGCAACACCAGGGATGATGAAGTCCTCAAATAGTCCTCATCAAAGCTAAGCGGTGAGAATATTCCCAGGCGGTCTAACATGTCAAGGCCGGGACGCAGGGCAGAAGAGGTCCAGCGAAGGTAGGCAGGGTGGGCCGAGATCGGTCGGAGGTGGGACACAAAGCGCGGCGTAGTCTGCCGACCTCGTCTCGGCGCATGGCGGTATAGCGCGTCGTAGGTCTGCCGCCATCATCGCGGCAGACTCTGCCGCGGCACCTCGGCTCAGCGCGCGTCATGGCGGTGCAGCTCGGTAAGCTGCGCCGTGGAATGGCCTGAATGCAGTGATTTGTTTTCAACTAGCAACTTACTTGCTTGCTCCGCTAGTAGCCCTGCAGTAGTACTAGTAGTGCTGTAGGATAAAATATAATTTTCTATCGTCTAAAGTTACCTATAAGTTGCTTTTTGGGCGTCTTTTCGTGGACCTTATTCAGCTTTTGAGAGAGCTTTTCGAGTCCTTTTTCCTTTTAAAAAGGTGAAAGTCCTTTTCACTTTTTGCGTCTTTTTGTCCTTAGAAAAAGACTAAAAGTCCCGAAAAGGTAATCTGTCATTTCGCTGATGTGGTTGAAGTCGCGCATTTTGAGGTTCAAGGGCGGGAGATTTCGAGTCAAAAAAATGTACTGACTGCGTCTAATTTTTCCGCAACCCGAACTGAGGTTGAAAAGCACTGGTGGAATGAGATATAGACCGCGCGGTACAGTACGTACTGCCGGGGCAAAAGCACAGCCACTGCCGCCTCAATTCCTTGCAGTGCCGCCTCAGCTTGCAGCAGTGCCGCCTCACGTGCGGCATTTTCACCCAGCCCGTTTTTCGCTGTGTTGGAACACTTCCTAAGGTTGTGTGTTCCTGAGCGCAAGCGCGCTTGAACCTCGCGACAAACAGGAAGAATTTATTGGTACAAAGAGGTAAATCCAGAAAATACGACTGGATTAGATCCGTGAGACCAGCGGGGCGCGGAATACATGTTCACTGACCGAGGTTGTGATTTGATGTGTCGATCTGGTTCGCCAGCTGGTGGGCAAAGATCCAAAGGTCGCGCTCCGCGCGCTTAGCGCATGCGGGACATTTATCGATTATAGCGTGTTCAGCTGGTGCAAGGGTGAGTGCCTCTGTTTCCACCGTGCTTCTAGAAGGCACAAGATATAGCTGCTGGGCCAGCCGGGTAATATAAGTGGCGAACCATGATGTGGGCCCGATAATTTGCCCCCCGTTCTGGGTTTTCGGACCACATTCCGAACCATGTTCCTTCGCCGCCCACCAAACAAAAAACTGAAAGCCAATTGCGACGATATGACCGTTAGCGTCGCGAGTTCCAGCCTTCATCCCTCTGTCTTCAAGTCGCGAGACCGATGCGGTCTCTTCGACAATTTTCTTGGCCTCTTCACCGCAGGAACGGTGGAAGGCCTGAAGCTTGTTTCCATCCTCCCATGTGATCAGCTTCAATTCGGGGAACTTGGGCCGTGCGGGGCGCCCATCGGATTTGAGCGTCGATAGTGTCGCTTTGGTAGTGAGAGCGGGAATATCACAGAGCCGCGCGATGGCGTATAGCCGATATGGGTGCGCATCGAGAAGGGCAGAGTTCTGTAACATCCGCTCAAATAAACGCTGTACATGGATGAACTGGTATTTGTGGGCGGCCTCATGCAACGCAACGGCTCTGTCCAGATCCGCCTCTGTGAGCGTGTAGAGTTCTGGGGATTGGGCTGGGTACGCGAGGGAAAGTAGCTTGTAAAGGACGGATTCAGGCTCTGGGAGGACCACAACGGGCTTCCCATCCCGAACTAGAGCGCTGGGATCCTCATCTCCGCCGGGGAATGTAAACATTCCCTCGAAGCAGCCAGAGACGAACCTGAGGAAGGCTTTGTGCAGATGGAAATCGACCCCATCACTTGACCTGAGGATGAAATCCGAGGGGAAGTCAAGGCCCAAGATCGTACTATTGTCGGTATAAGTGGCGCCGGAGAAAGGTGCAGAGGCATCCTTGAATCGAGCAGGCATAATGAGCGCAAGAAGCAAGGCAAATGGAGCCACGAGGCGGATTACCGGATCGGCACTGGCGGTTCCCATGCAGGCGCTTTGATAATAAGTTTTAGGCGCCGTCACCCTCCACCCTGCGACGTGAGTTGAACTGATCAGCGCGAACGCCCGAATGGCATGGGCAGAAAAATCTGTAACGACTGGTCGATTTATTCGAGACGTTAATAGGGTTGTTCACGGTTGGCCTTTTTGGCACCATTTTGGCGCCCTTTTTGCTCCCTTTTTACTCCCTTTTTCATGTTTGGTAGATGGTGAGCTATAAAATCTGGAAAAATCCACAACATTCCTTTTTGAACGTTCAGATTGGTAACCCCGTTCTTTTAGGTCTTGTACCCTTTTTGCACTTCTAATTGAAAAAGGAGGAAAAAACCGGGCAAAAAACAGAGAGAATGGCAAAAAGGGCGAAAAAGGGCGTGAACAAGGGAGCGAAGGAACGACCCTAATGATGAAATGAAACTTCCTCGTTGAAAAAATTCAGTGGGGCGGCGAGATTCGGACAGACGATGTCCATGGATTCGACGTTTGCCCGAAATCCGCACTTGGACTCTTGGAGGGCGTGGGATGTGGGGAACCGGCCGAAGCAATCACCGGGGCGATACCCGAGGCAGATACCCGAATACTGACTGTCAAATCAAATATGGAAGTCCTCCGGCAGCTCGCAAGCTCGCCCGTCGGAATACTTCTAACAGTTATCTGCCTCCGGTGCAGGTGTCAAGCATTTGTTGCGTACTTAGGTGTCATGGCATTGGAGTCCTTGAACTTGTTCCATATTACTGTACTATTTCATTCAATTCGGCAGGGGGTGTTACGCGTTACAGCCCCGTCCGAATTTTGGAATTCGGACCGACGGGTAGAGCGGTGTTACGCCCAAACAAAATTCGTACCGGGCGCAGATGAGCCCTAGGAAGCCTCTGGTTGTTCAGGCAAAGTAGCAAAGAAAATTTAGACACTTGGGGTCCGCATTTGACATTTGGCAGTGGTACTTGGTAATTGAGGTGTGAAACTTGTCAAAAAAATGGGTTGGGGTGTCAACTGGCGAACGGGGAGCGAAAAAATTTAAATTTAGGCCCGTTTCAGCCAATTTCGAGCATTTCGGCGTTACATTTTGAAAATTCGTCGAACCCGGCCGTTATGCGTTACATGTCCGAAAATATTCAGACGAGAAGGCCAGTGTTACGCGTTACGTCCGAATTGAATGAAATAGTACAGTACTTCACGGCGGATCAGTCAAAGCTCGATCTAAGCGAGGCATTCCGTAGCATCGAGATCTGATTCGAGAGTATCTGGGATTGATGGCAAAGGCGATCACCAACCTCTTGCCAACCTCTCCAAGACCTGGAGTATTGTTCTGGGAATTTGTCAAGATACTAATAAGCCTGGGTTGAAGTCTGCACAGGGTCAATCATTTGTAAACGTTCCTTTCCGTTTCCGTTTAGTTTCGTCCAAGCCGAAAAAGAGAACGAAATGGTTGGAGCCTTAACCACAGCAGTCCCAACTCCCAGAGTGTGGTTGCATCCCGTTGCATCTTTACTTCCCAACGCTTCCGAAGAGCTTCCCACTGTTCGGAAAATACCCTTGAGTGCCCAGGGGCACTCGCACTTCGCTGGTCATGTCGCCTGGCGCCTATCGATACTCAACTATGGAGCGGCTTAGACAACGGGGCGTCAACTCCGGTCGGAGAGGACATAGACCCATGGATACAGATTCGCCGTGTTTAAATAGTCTCCCCTAGGCAGATGCTTCAACAATTTTGTGCTCGTACCTCGCTTGTTGAAGTGTTTAAATGGGACGGAAATACGGTTCCAGCATAGAAGAAGCAACAACTGAAGCATGGTATATGTCCATTACTATTTAGCCGCACTGCGGCAAGCAAGAAAGTACGAATCCTATATTTGTATGAGCCGGCAGCAGAGACGGGAATCAGAATCAATCATCGCCCATCTCCACCCAGTTGAAATCCTGCGAGAACATAAGCAAAAGGACGGCGTGTCATTGGGCAGAGAGAAACACGTAAGACCACTTGGATAATTCTATTGAGAAACCCGGTTTCACGCGGAAACCACCCCAAATAAGGAAATTCCGCAGAAACCCAGAGAAAAGGTTAACTAGAAACCCACTTACGGCAATGGCACTCGGCGAGCGGAGTCTCAAGGTTGGATGTGCTTACTTTGCCCCGAAACTGAGACATGATGGCCTCCGCACATAAAATAGGCCTGCCCCCATCTATTCAGTGCCTAAATACTGTCTCCGGTGGGTCACTGTTGTTTTCTCCTTGGAGCCGAGGTACCGAGGCGTGTCGGCATCACGGCATATAATCGAAGGCTTCGGAAACCCCGAAATGAGAAGGCGGCTGGATGGTTCAGGATTCGTAGAGCTTCTATTTGGCACATATAGATTCAAATATATACTTATGCCTACAAGGTATGTGATAGCAGTGACAGAAATTCTGGCCGGGTGGCCCTGCCTTGGGGCCGATGAATGCCAAAAATGAGCAAGATGCCGGCAATTTACTCAAAGCTCATCGTACAGCGGTCTAATTATCTTCTCCAAGTGAATCTGACACTTAAAAACCTCTCAGAAAGGCTTGCCGCAGGAGGTAACATCTCGACCACTCAGCAACACCTCCGGCACCCGGTGGGTTTCTCAGAACCCAGGTTTCCAAATAAGGATGCTGGAAACCGGGTTTCTGAATAGATTTATCCCGACCACTTCCACACTGGACCCAGCAACGACTTCTTCAAACGCAGATACATCGCTGGTGTAGAACACATGTTCATCTGCCAAAACGATTGTCGTGCGAGGAGAATCTATGTAAATCAATTCAAGAATCTGAGAAGGCAAGCCAGCAGATAATCAAGATGGAACTGCACGAACCTCCGTCAGGGCTGACCCAGTGGACCGTGATCTCTTTGGAATCGGGGTTTAGTGAGAACTGTGTGATTCGAAGGTCAGAGGGATGGGGGGAAAGTACGAGCGAGCAGATGGGCACTGCAGATGTTAGTAAGGTAGGGGACATATCCATTCCCTGCCAACGTCACGTGAATTTCCCAAATGTGGGTAATTCGTAGAGATAGCTTTACTGTAAATCTTGTGGGCAATTTGGCCCTTATTCATTTCATGAATCTACAGATATGCATCCTGAGAAGATCCTAACGAAACCACTAAGATGCCAGAAGTGATGGGAAGTTGCCGTCGTTTGCGAGCACAACCCCTCACTTAATTTTCACTTTAGCTCTTAGTGGTTTTGTTAGGATCTTCTTAGGATGCATATCTATAGATTCATGGAAGGAATAAGGGCTAAACTGCCCACAAGAATTACGGTAAAGCTATCCCTACAAATCACCCATATTTGGGAAATTCACGTGACATTAGCGGGGAATGGATGTCCCCTACCTTATGAATGTGTTCAGTTCTGGCGACCAACAAGGGCCCATTTTGTTTCTTACATCGATAAATCAGCACATGCAAGTTCTCCATGGGAGAAAATCGAGACACACCACCCGGAGCGTGGCGGGGAAGATGGAAGGCTTTCATGGAGGGACCAATGAACTCCCCAAATGGGCCTGTGACCATGCACATTTCGAGGGAAGAGTCCAAGACATTGATGTGTGTTACAGAGCTCTCTGGCTAGAAAAGGACTAAAAGTCCTGAAAAGGTGATCCGTCATTTTGCTGGTGCATGTAGTACGCATGCACATCTGTGCGCACCCATGTGCATCCATGCCGCTCATGCACATCCGTGTGAATGCATGTGCACTTGGATTTTGTCCAGTAATGACTGTCATACTTTCAAGTCTTATCCGAGACGTGAAAGACGAATGCAAGATGAATTTGCTGTTTTACTGATGACTAAGCATACATGGTCTTAGTTCTATGACTTATAACATTGTCTCATGACATGCCCATGATCTGACATCATCTTTTGATATGCTGTCCTCCACCACCCCACTTCTTCCTGATAAAATCTGTCTACTTGTCTCTTGCTCTTGTCCATGGCCTCTTCAATCTCTTCTGGGGTCAACATCGCATTTGAAGATTGGGCTTCATAGATAAAGGGTTTCATGGTCATGTAATAAACCACACGCATTTTGTCAGTCAACCGTTGCCACAGTATCGGACTGTGGTCCTTGATCACCAGGTTTACATTGTAGATGTATGGAAGGCACATGCATGTGCCACTGAAGTACAGGTTCAGAAACCCCTGGTCGGCCTGCAACAGAGGGTATTCGGCGACCTCAAGCTTCTGGAGCATATTCTCTGTGAGTGATTTAGCAACACTGTCCCATTGTAGCATGGATAACCCACACACCATAGACTGCTGAGGAAGGTCGGAACACCATTACCCCTATATTGCTCATGAGGCTGAATCCGCAAGGATCACCAGCACTGTACACATCTGGAACAGCTGTCTGGGGAACCCTGCTCCAGCCGGTTTTTTGGCTGCTTCTCTGACTGCTTTCGCCCTTCCGGCTGGATCCACTCCGGATGGTTTCTGGCCACCACTCCGGATACTCCTGTGCCCGTCCATTCATCTGTCCAACCATCTGGGACATTCATCTGCTCTCGCTGGCACATGCTATGATAAGATTTTGCCTAGCATGGGAATCCCCATCCTTTCTTCTCTTTGGATTCCCCTGCTAGGTGTGTAGTATTTCCGCTCTTGTATTCTAGTGCCTCTAGTGCCTATATTTATTCTTCGGATTCCCCTGCTAGTTTCTGCACCCTGCACCAGGCTTAAGGTTGCCCTTACATGCTTGGGAGCCTATAGACCCGTTCCTGGGGTGGGTTGGTCTGAACCGAATTGCAATTGGAGGGTTGAATGACAGACAGAAGGAAAGCAATTTTCACTCGCCATTAAACCCCATTTTTTCCATGTCCCCAAGCAAAGAAACAATCACTGGTTTGAGGTTTGACTAGGGAGAAAGTAGATCTGACTGTCGATGCATCTAAATATCCTTTTCAGTGGTAAGGAATACAAAAATCACCATCCAACAAGATTTACGGATCGCGAGGGAATTGAACCCTCCCAAGTGCAAGCACCCAGTATTTATTATGAAACTTGTATGTATATTTTGTGCTCAGTAACCCACAAATATCCTTGTCCAGTACTGCTGAAAAGTTTTATTGAAGAAATCACCAGCTTCGGGACCAAGCAAATTCTTGCTGTTGCACCGGATATCACCACTGCTAGTGCTGCCTTAATGGACATCCAACTTCTACTTCAAGGTCCCAGTCAAGGCAAGGGTGGGGGCTTCAACCCACTGGATTTGAGTCTGTGGATTTGAGTTTGAATGGAAGGCATCCACAGCCATCTTGTGCTCTACACTAATCCAAATTCTGTCACTTATGGCCAATGGGGCAAAAACAAGCTCTTTTGTGCACCCGCTGCTGGTCTGGATCTAATTGGTCGCCATTTTCGAGATCACTGGAAGGAAGATGTTTTGTAAGGGAAGAAAGAGGTAAGTATATTCAACCAGCACTTGCAGCTTATATACATGCTAGTAACTATGTGAACGAGAATACTGGACAATTTCATTCAAATTGACAGGGGGTGTGATGCGTGACCCATTTTACCTATTCGACATTTCGGCAGCCGCCGAATTTTTGCGTGACACCTCGAAAATTTCGGCATTTGAACGGAAATTTTTGTCTTTTTTTGCGTTTTTTTATTTTATTTAGGCAATTTGGGGCCTGTGTGAGTATGGAGGTTCGACAGAGGCCCGAGTGATGCGTGACCTCGACCAAAGTTCATGATTGACAGGGGGGTACATGATGCGTGACTGCCGATTTGAACGAAATTGTACAGTATGAAATACAAAGTGTTTAGTGTTCGAGGGGATTTGAGATAGAATATATGAAGTATGTGTTTATGGCGATGAAACAAAGGGGACGGAAACGGGGGACTTCTATAGTACTGCGGAGGCTTCGGACGCCATCTGACAACAAGATGCGTGGAAAGAGAAAAAGGCTGTCGTGCCTAGGAACCCATAGCCCCGTGTACTTCATCACATGGGACCGCTTAGAGTCTGGTGCTGGAGCTATGGCCGTGCGGACGCGTTAATGTTCCACGCGCCCGTGCACGTGGTCGCGTCTCGGTGATAACAGCGCGTCAACAAATTTCTTTTCCGCGCCGCTGCCAAACATCCCGCTTGCTTCCCGCCATGTCTGCCCTCCGGACCGTCCGCCAGCTCACAAAACTGCGCCCGGTGCTGCGCGCTGCCCGCCCCACCGTCGGCGTCGTCCGATCCCGTGGCTTCGCCGTGTCCGCACCGGCACTTAAAAGCGGTAACAAGCTTACATCCTCGTCGTCTGGTACGTCTCCTCCTCCCTTGCCGGCGGCCTTCCCACTGATCCACCCTTCTGAATTTGCACCGGCAGCAACGACGCTGCTGGCCCAAAAACTGCGCGCGGAGATCTCGTACGAGGCGGAAGTCCAGCAGGACGACGTACAAGTCGGCGCCGTGCCCCAGGACCTCGTGGAATTCCTCCAAGAGGGCGGGTGGGAGGTGCGTTGTGTCTTGCGCCCTGCACATGGGCTGATGGGACGACAGATCAAAGACACGCCAGCGAACGACGAGGTATTCCTCACGCGCCGGTTCGGGGACGAGAGGTGCGTTGTGCCGTCCTTCCATCTTTCCCTGCTAATAACAAGCACAGCATCCGCGTCATGTTCTCCATCGCAGACCTGCAGTCCATCCCCGACGAAGACGAGCCTGATGGCACGGACGACGAGGGCCCTACGCGCGGGGACGAACCGGCGCTACGGGTGTCGGTAGCGATTACCAAGGTGTGTCTGTCCGTGCGCCGCCCACTCCTTCCATCGCCTTTCACCTTCATCGCTACAAATATGCTAACGTCTACGCACTTGAACGCGCAGTCCACCCACCCCGGCGCCCTGCACGCAGACCTCTACTGCGCAGACGGCGCGTTCGACGTCGCGAACGTCGCGTATTATAAGGATGCGCGCGTCGCGACGGAGCTGAGTATCGCGAGTGATTGGGAGCGGAGGACGCTTTGGACGGGGCCGTTGGTGAGTGCTCCTCCGTTAAATTCGACTCGTTCTGTGCATACATTTCCTTCCCTCCGAAATTCTTCACTCTACAATCCTCTTCTCTCCCTCCCTAGGCTCTGCTTTCTACACCTTTCTGCAAATTCCATGATGCGACTTGTCTCCTTCTCTCCTTGTCCTACATCCACGCTCCGCCTCTTTGATTTTCATTTCCTTTTCTTGGATTGACTGACTCCACCATGATACTGACAACTCCCCAGTTCGAATCCCTCGACCCCGCCCTGAACGAGGCCTTCGAGGCGTACCTGCGCGAGCGCGGCGTGGACAGCGCGCTGGCGGGGTTCGTGCCGCGGTATGCGCTGTGGAAGGAGCAGAGGGTGAGTGTTGTTTGTGTTCTGTCGTTGGTTTTAGAGAGCGAGCGAGAAGGAGAAGGGTGAATGGCAGAATGGCAGAATGGCTTGGACCGCGGGGAAGGAAGCGGGTTTGATTTTCGAGAGGGGTTGGTTGTGACATTGATTCGATGCTAACTACTCTGCGCAGGAATACCTCGAGTGGCTGCACGGCGTGGAGGGGTTCGTTAAGGCGTGAGATGCGTGAGGAGGGGGCCGGACTTGTGAGGCCAGGCGCCGGGGCCGCACAAGTGGCGTCGAGACTGAGACTGTGGTGAGGCGGCGCGGGAGAGCTTGTGGGCGGAAAGCGGAGCAGGAAGGGAAGGGGAAGCAGGGAAGGGGATTAAAACGACCGACCTAGATCGGCGATATGATACGAACTGTATTTTTAGTTGCGCCCCCCACTCTCATTCTATTCTATTACATACTGCCATTGACCCGATGAACTCTTTTCTAGCTTGCGCTGCGTTTGTTCGTGAGCCTCGCAACCCAGACCTGGTAAGTCTCCCCACTGCTCCGCTGTGTGGTACATAGATTGCTGACGTTCGTCTCAGGCTTTGTACGATTTCCTTTTTCGGGTGGCGTTGTTCATTCACAGTCGCGACCTGCAGTGCGCGCCGCGAATCGACGACTCGTCGTGCAGTAGTACAAAATAACGAATTCAAAGCTTGAAAACCCCCTGCGACGATGCACCGACACCGCCCATCATGACACTCCGGCTCCGAGTGATAGATCATATTTCCCCAGACTGAGGTATCTACGAGGCAGTGGGATGCAAATTAACATGGGCCGAATCTTCGATTTTCTCGCTGCGATACAGTGAGAAACATTAATATGTGTGCATGAGATCAATCAAGCCTTACCATCCGTAGCAGTAACACGAACGCTTTGGCAAGTTCCCCAGTCTTGGCCGGTATTCGTCGGCTACACAGTGAAATGGCGCGATGATCGACAGCATACATAAACAACTTACGGTGCAAATCGGTCGGCGTTGGTTTATCGTGTGGAATCGCCAGAGGATATCCGAGCTTTCTGGCCAGGCCCGTGGTTCCCGGATCGCAAGCTTCTGCAAGCTGGAATTCCGTGACAAGCCGGTAGTCCGACTGGAGCCATCGGTGTCCCAGGATTCTCGGGTGAAAGAGCACCCGTGGAGGTACAATTTCCTCCAGCACTTCATCCAACACACGATGGGATCCATCTGACTCGAAAGACCAGTAGTAGCTATCGCATGCTGCTGGAATCTCGATGGAACCGCGGTCGTACTGGATATCAACACGGGGGTTCGAGAGGAACAGGTAGAGCTGTTTCAGTGGAGCATCGGCCATAAACGTTCCGCGGAGCGAGAACTCATCTCTCGGCGGGAACCATATGGAGACATAGAATACCACTCCAGTGGCGAGAACTGTGTCGCGAGTCAGCCACACGAATCGACCTGGGGAAAGGAACTTCTCGCAATATTCCGATGCTAAGGAATGATGCAGGTGAAATCAACGAATGAGATGGTAGGTAGAGAGTTACGCACCAGATTGCTCTCCCAAAACCTGGGTCGCCTGCGCCAACCACCACTTTTGAATGTCCTCGAGGAATTTCAATTCTATTTTGCACGTAAAATGGTGGATTCGGCAGGCGTCTCCTTCATATTGTTCAAAGTCCTGCAAGGTAATCCTGGAAACGGAGCTGTCGGTCTTCATCGACAGAGAAGTTGGGTGCATACCTAGTCCAACCATCAAGTATCATTTCTCCGTTACCTAGATCGTAGATTGGGATTCCATTGGTGTCGAGATATTCCCAGGCACTGAGCTCGTGAACAAAGGTCGGGAAATGCAATATCTCTGACATTTGACTGCAATGGTCGCTGAATTCTTGCGTAGAATACACGGTTCCTAGAGGGACGGATCCATGATGCAGTGATATGTCTTTAGCGAGGCCTCGCTGGTTGCACAACATGAGCAGTAGATCTTCGATCCGGAATGAAGTCAGCAGAGCCTCATTTTCGATATAATGGAGGAGAGGTGCGGAGGTGGGCAGGGGGTTTGGATTGGTTGGCCACCAGCGTGGGTCAGCAAGGAGTTTCATCTGAGATTCATGGTCCAACTCAATGCAGAGATGTCCTGTGGAGACGTTCACCCATTCCGTATACACCTGGTCCGGAACACAAAACCACTGTTTTATCTTTGGACGCCAAGACCTCTGAAATTGCTGGTCACAGGTCAGTCCAGGCTTGTGTCTGGTTGAACAACAGCGTACCAACATGTCCCGATTCTTCATCGCCAAAATCAGTATACTGAGGCGGCTGCTAATGGGATGATTGCTTACTATGTGATATAGGGTATATGCCCTACTCAAGTCAGATTTGCATCGTGCGAGAACCTGACACGCAGGGACGAGCGCTAAGGTGGTGACGCTCAACCCAGAATCTTTTAGTAGCGAAGACAGACCGACCGTCATGATAGATGAGTGCCTTCATTAGTTGAGACTCTGTAACGCCGAAGAGCTGTGGAACATTTGGGTGTCTAAGATCACCAATTGCATGAATTCGGTCAAACATTGCAGAGTAAAATGACTACCGGAAGAATTGCCGATCTACAGCCTCTGCCATCCACTAGGGCAACCCGTCTGGTCAAGAGTCAACGGCGAGAAGATCTGAATGGGACACACCCGAGCAAAATATGGGCCGTCGTAGACAACAGCGGTAAAGATAGTATCTTGACAGCCGACAACACGTGCATGATATAAGTACTCTTCTATTTCCAGCGCCAATGCGCAGCCGTCGGACAGGCGCTGAAGATTTGCGATGCTGAAGGACTTGAAACTCCACTCCCTCGTCAGTCACAATGCACTCTATGAGATTGAGGTCTCCGACGCGGATGGAGCGAAAGTCTAGTGAAATTACACTCATAAACCAGATACTTAAGGGCGAGCCACACCTGCGTTGTGTTTCTTTGCATCACCGTGCGTTAAATTAAAGGTTCCGTTGTGGATAGTGAAATTGTTGCAGCCGCTGAACATGCTCATTCTGGCGTAAAGAGTGGAGTCGATTAACATAGCAGTGTTGAGAAGAAGTCCGATAAGCAACACACCTTGACACCGAGTCCGGCGTAAGGATGACTTGCCTGGATAGTTGGGGAACACTCGAAGTTTATGCAGTGGGCCTATCGGTGGTGAGAGTAGAGGAAGAAAGCATTCATGATCAACAGCTTCTTGTCCCAAAGAGATCTGCACATGTGTCACATGTGCAGGCCACATCAAATCAAATCAAACGCTTTTAAAATTTCTGAGTTTTTTAATGTATCCTTTATCGGAGGTGCAAGTTTCATATCCAGCTTATTTCACATTTTTTTCATACTGCGGAATTTCGTTCAATTCGACAGGGTGCGATACGTACGCGTGACCCAAAAGTGCATTTCAACGCTGCGACAGACGCGCCGCGGGACTGTGACACCAATGAAAATTTAGACACTCGCCAAGTTGCTGCCGGGAGACTGTAAGTGGGTTGGTAAGTTTTGGAAAACACTGCAAGGTCAAGAAACTGACTTTTTACACCACAGGTTACATGTTCAATTTTGGCCCGTTATTTTCCTGATAGAAAACAGGTAGTTTTGGGAGCAAATTGTGTTGAATAACGGGCTTCGGTGGTCTTTAGCAATGTGGGCAAGCAGAGATTGCGTAGGGCAATTTCTTTTTGGAATGTCCGGCTTTTTTGAACCATTCAACCTGCTACCGTGACCCGTGACCAACCTCAAACCTCGTCCCGACAGCAGCGTGCGTGACCCGTGCCCGACGAATTGAAATCTTACAGTACGTTAAATAAATCTCTTTCCTTGCTGACCCGTGCTGGCTGGGCAATTCCGTTGGGACGACTATATGCTATTCATTCTCAATTCAAACCTGACCCGAATAATAGCTACCAACTTGGTATTCAGTTTTTTCCTCTTGGTCCGGTCATTTATTAATTCTTTTCTCGTCGTTTGTCAAGAATGTGATTTAACTTCAACCTGACTCACGAAGCAATTCAGAAATGGGTCTATGGGTTGCCAAGCACGACAAATATATATGCTTAATGCGGTTTATGTGCCCGGGCCGGTTCAATTCCCTCAAGACCCAGTCATTACGATGATGTGATGCTTCTTTCTTCCTTTTAGCTGCAGGCAGATTGGATATTTGTTTGTCGTCTTTTTTCCTCTCTTACTTATCCTTATTCAACGTGAACTTGAGAAAGTTTGATTCCAGTTTGATTTCAGTCTCGCCCCCGCGTCTGAATTCTGGTCCAACCAATTCAGGGCAAGAAAGGGTCTATGGGTTGCCGATGAGACCGGTACGATTATATATGTTCGGGAGGGTTCGACTCCCTCGGGACCCGGGCAGGAGGCATTTTTTCCCTGCCCATTGAAATTGGTGCAAATATACTTTTTCCATAATTGAACTCCTCCAGGATCTGTGATAGATAAGGAGCGGGTCCCAGAGACGAGTCGACGATGCACCATAACGTCGCGCCGCCGCCGATTTGGTTGGCTCGTCAACGACTCATGCCTTTATTTCCAGCTGCTCGCGATTGGAATTTTCCCACCTATTGGCGATTTATCTTGTTCCGCACTGCACACCCGCCGCAACGATATCGTCTCCTACTGTTTTCTTCCATAGCTCCAGCCAGTCTAAATCAGCCTCAGGACATATCGCGGTCTCTACTTGTGGGGGATACCCTGAACCTTCGTTGCATGATTTAAAAAACTCAGTGGGTGACGCACTCCTCGAGTTCTCCTCTGGGAGCCATCTAGAATTAAAGTGCCGGGTAGATTAAGCCAAGGTCCGGATACCCTCCCGGAATGCACACGGTTCATCGACATGCACAAAGCTGGATCTAACTTAGCCCGTCCATTGAATAGTGTTACTTCTGTCCGGTTTAGAACCGACTCCGAACCTTAACTGAACCTGAACCTCATTCAGGTTCGAGCATATTGGAAAGACCGGACCGAACCCGAGGTAAAGTTCGGGGTTCGAGGATTATTGTATTTTGGCAGCTTTGTGTGGTACCATACGTAGTATTTGATTGACACAGTGGTTATATATATTCACAGGACTAGGTCAGTTGAATCTTCGAGACAAGTCAAACCCAGGTCAGTTGGAGCCGATAACTTGTATTGGTCTCAAACCCAAACTGAACCTGGTGTGCTGTCAGCAATGGCCTCTGGGTCGGCTAAACGGCAAGTAACCCAGTGAGAACCCCAACCAGGAGAAACCCGATAGATGCTAATAGCTTGTGTGTTCCCCAAGCGGTAGGACCAACCATATAGTGTGCTCCCTAGGAGACCGTATATCATAGGTCAGGATGCGAGGCAGAACCCAGAATGAGTTGAAGAGGGTGTGATATCCACTCAGGTATAAAACCTGGGGTGTGGACGTAACCCATAATATGGTGAATAGGAATCAGGGCAGGGTGGAGACAATGCCTATGTCAAGCCAAGACAAGGTAGAATCTACTGTACATGGAGATTCTACCGAGTTTATATAGGCTTCAATGTCACGATTTGAGCGCTTTTTTCCATTTTCACGTGATCTCATGTGAACGCGCCCTCATGTGACAACACCATCATGCCCGCCTCCTGATGACCGACAACCCTGAGTTAGGGTCAGGATATTAATATATAAATGATTGGTTGGTACGATCGAAGCTACACATGTTATACACATGAACATTTATATATACATATGAACACATTACATACACACAGTACTTACTGATAGCCTTGTGGACTATGGCATGTTCTTGGTAAGAACACACACTTAACAGATGGAAGCAACACAAAGGTATAGCTCACGGTTGAACTTGATGGTAGTTACAATGATTAGATACAATGAACAGTATATAGTCGTAGTATAGCCGTAGATATTCTGTACCTCTCCTAGTGTTTTATTTATCTTCATTGACAAACAGTTAATACCTTGCACCACCCAACCCCTTGTCATCATACCAACTTGTGGACACTTGGGTGTTTGTCATTGTAACATTCAAATAAATTAAAAGCAATTGCAGTTGGTTGTGATCAGTTCCTGTACCACAGCATTAAGGAGTGTTAATGCTGATACTCCTGTACTCCTCTGTGTCTGTTTCTGTAGCGTCAGAGGACCTAGGATACCTGATGTTCAGGTTTCCTAGTCTTTAATGTTGTTGTCTCCAGTGGTTCAAACTGATTGAGTCAGTGGTTGAAACCCCGATCGATTTGCAACCATTCATGTACTTTGTGTGCATCTCTGTGTCAGGCATGATGCATCCGGGGACTAGGATCTATCTGGGTTCCTAGTTCCTAACGTCTTCTGTATCCCATGGCACAGACTACTCTGAGTCTGCGGCTTTAGAATCCACGGTTGGGTTTCAACTGTGAGAAGGTCATGTGGTGTCATCATGAAAGTCCTGTGCTGCTAAGAGGTGTCTGTATCTGTACAGAAGCGTCACGCAAAAAATAGAACCCAGATGATTCATGACATGTGCTCCAAATTCATCTTTTACACTGCAAGTCAACCTGAGTTAACATTGACTTGGGCAGGGGAAGGTAACTTGGCATGACACTACATGCACTGCTGACTTCCAGGGCACTGGTATTGGTACTTATTGTCCATTCAGTGCAAGTCAATCGGCCACAAGTCAATTATGACCTAACCATTTGATCTGAGAACCTGGATCTAGGTTCTCAGATAAAATAAATAGGGCAACCTTGATTCCTCTTTGGCTCAGCTCAAAAGTAGGACATTGAGGACGGAAAAAACACAACAAAGGACACTTGTGAGTCTAATACAAGGAAATTTGGTGCATTGAATCTGTATGGAAAAGGTTTTGTTTAAAATACTGTTTAAAAACAGTTTAGATGGTTCTTTAAATGTTTGTTACCGTTTCCGTTTAGTTTAGGCCCTGCATAAACGAAATCCGCTCTCCAGGGTTTTGAGGACGTGCCCCTGACAGCCCTGCCCCCTTTAAGGAAGACACCCCTCAATTGCACATCCTTGTGTTTTTCGTACTGTTGCCAGTTGCTTCAGTCTCCTGCCAAGAACTGACAGCTATACCTGGAATGGACACCTCCTTGGTGGACCATGTGGCAACCCACATTGATGGTCGAGTACAAAGCCAGAGTCACCATGCAAAACATCTTGAGAGGATTTGGTACGGAGTCAACATACTTTAAAGCATCACACATATAATTCTAGATTCAGCTTTACAACGGTAAATCTTTGGTGCTAATTTGGTAGTTCCCCACAGCCCACCACAATCAGCCCATTGACATATACATCATCACAATCAAAAATGAACCCATCACTAGTTGAGTGATTTGTGAACCAGTCAAACAATGGACAATGGCCAGGAAAGACATACCAAGGTGTGGTGCTGTTGTACAAGGTGCATGTAGTGTTGCCACAAATTGACTCAAAAGGCCTCAAAGTCGACTTGGTGAGCTTGACTTGAGCCAAGTCAAGTCAAGTCACAAGTCGACTCTATTCAACTTGCAAAGTCAACACAAGTCAACTTGAAGTCACTCAAGTAGACTTGAGTTGAGTAGTAAAAGTGAAAATCATAGCAATACTTTTCTCTTCTATAGAATGAACTGGATCTTGGCTTTTGAGCTTGGTTTGAAAGCTTGGTGACTGTCAGTATGGTAGTGGATCTACTAGTGATCAACACAGCAGAGTGTGCAGATTTTGCCGGTCCAGATCAACCCTGCTTCGCTTTCTAATCTATGCCAGCAGTCCACCACAACTACATCTATCCTCTATAATGTGCCACCACCCACTAACCAAACACTGGGGCCTGGAATGACAATGGATTGCACAAGGGATGGCTGTGGCATCAACTGGTCAGCAACAGGGTGGTTTAAGCTTAAACCACCATGTTGCCAACATTGGAGGTGGTTCAAACCACCCTGTAGGTTTAAATGCAAGAAATGTTTTAAACCACCGTTTGGACCAGGTTTATTGGTGGTTTGAGCTGGTTCAGACCACGGTTTAAGCCAGTTTAAGCCATGATTTAAACCATCAGGTTTAAACCCCAATGTTTTAAACCAGTTTAAGCCAAAAAAAAGTGTGTTCAATGAGAAAAATTACCTACAGAAGGAAATAGCTGGCAGTTAAGCTGGGTATCAGCCAATTTGGTCATTAGGAAAACTTAAGCAAACACAATTATAAAGCCAGTGCTTTTCATGCACCAGCCACCAGAACTGCCCAGAAATTAAGCAAGTGACTAGCCTAAATGGTAAAGAAGCCATAGAAATTACTTACAGAAAAAATAGCTGGCAGTTCTGAGCTAGGGACCAGCTATTTCGGACATGAGGCAAACTTAAACAAACACAATCAGCACTCTTTGTCAGTCAATGTGCACAGCTGAATTAAATTGTCCTGTAACTCTCACTTCGGAATAATTGATTGTTAACATTCAACCATGGGAAAGGCTTAGTCATGCACAACAGTGCACCCTATGACTAAGGGTTAGACATTGTTTTTATCTTTGATTCTGTTTTACACCATGGTGGCTCCTTTATTCCTCAAAACTTGCCCGGCTGTGGTTCATCATTTCTTTCCTCTTTATACCACAGCCATCAGTTATTGTTCTGTCCATGGTGAGAATATCAACAAGTTCATTCAACCCGGCCTTGCTATTGCATATGAGTATTATGATAAAATGGGGGGCACCAATGTGTACATCATTGCAATGTGTGGGTCCACTTCATCATTTTATTTAGCATAGCCATGTGCTTACTTGAGTTTCAATTCCTCCAGTCATCAACCCGTAAATTTGTTTTGAATGGATTCACATGAACTGGAGTCCAAGAACAGGACAATCCAAAGAAACTAATTATGGGAAAGGTCTGTCAGTTCCTTGAGAACTCTGCACCTTATTAATTTTTTCTTGAACTTAGATCTTATGAGATTAATAGCAACACCCAGGGTTCTTGTCCCAACTCTCCTGGTGCCAGTGGATCTGGCTCTGATTCTCACCCCTCGCCCAATCACATTCCTGATCCCACTCAACTGTGCCAGTGGCTCTCACTGGAATAGCACAGGCAGCAAAGTGTTATCTTAATGTTGGCTGGTCGCTTGATTTCACTTCCATAACTGGTGATTTGACCTCAGGAAGCCAGTCTCTTGAAAACGAGGTGAACCACTATATGAGCAGTTCTCGGTCCCCAAGGAAGTCAACAGACATGATCAGATATTGGATGATCTGCAGTCTAAATTTTCAGCCGTCTCAGACAAGTAACTCACACTCATTTTTTTAGAATCATGGAAGGATGACATGGCCCAGGATATTCTGTCTCTCTGCTGATTATGCTCCTATCCAAGCCACTTCTGTGCCTTTGGAGAGTGTTTTCCTTGTCAGCTGAGCCTGATACTAAACACCACAATTGTACCAATGCTGTGCTGATGGAAGCCCTCCAGATGCTCAAGTTCAACTACAAGAAAGCTAAGCTCAACTTCATGTCTGAATGGCAGTTCCAGATGACAAGGAAGACTGGGTTCGCATATTGGCATCTGCTGCTGACGAATGGGTAGATGTTATTTGGTGGGAGATCACAGATAGTTCTGAGTTGACAGCCACTGGATACACCAAAATGCCAGAGGAAAATGTTGATTAATACTAGTGCATGGAGCTTTGATACTTTGAATGCTGTTTATTGACTTGGATCCATGTATATTAGGGAGTTTGTGCAAAAGCCGCATGGGCCGCATGCGGCTTTTGTGCATTGTGCAAAGCCGCATACGACACCATGCGGCTTTTGTTTCCCTATCAATGATGTATTTGATCCTTGCGTAGATGCTGTAGAGTAGCGTAGAGGGCTTTGGAAGCCGTTGGTATTGATCCGGCATCAGGTGCGTGGAGCAAGTGGCCTTTTTTTTGACAGCATTACAGCCATAGCTGCACAGCGGCTGCAGAGAAGCCAAATAATGATGTCAAAATGATGCACATCATGATTGGTGAGTGGTTCAATATATGGTATAGCACCTAATTTACTAGTATTTCATCAAAATGAATATAGATACACTCATAAAACCCTCGGTTTATCATGCGGCTTTGCACAATGTGCAAAAGCCGCATGCGGCTCGTGCAGCTTTTGCACAAACTCCCTATTATGCTACTGACTGGTTTCCAATATATATTTAAAAACAATTGACTTCACTGACTTGAGTCAACTTGAGTGACTTCTAGTGACTTGACTGTGATCAAGTCAAGTCAAGTCAAGTCAAGTCAAAATCGGTATGAAGTTGATTTTGCAAGTCACGGCAACACTAGTAGTGGGTGAGCCTTTGTTAACAGTTTTGTTTGTGCCCAGTTTCTTGTGTATGGGCGGTCACTGGAGTGTCAAAGGTGTTATGTCATGCACCGAAATATACTCCATACCATTTCTTATCAGGTGGTCCATACTTGAGAAGGTGTGTATATATTGTATGACCTGCCCGCTGCTCTGTTGTCTCTTCTGCACTGACAACCTTTGTTTTCATCTTTGTCTCCAGCTCTGCCTGTGCAGCACAACTCCCCCCAATCTTGATATTCTTGACAAAGATGACTACCACACCTGATAACACTGCTGCATAAAGAAATCAACTATAGTCAGTGTCTGCCTACCTATGAATGATCCAGAATCAATATGAATGGGTTACTCACCAACTGGTGCGTCCAGCACAAACACGGTCCTCAGTGTCTCCATGTACACTCTCAGCACTCTGGGGATCAGTGCTGCAGGGAGGCAACTAGTGATCTCAGTTGGGGAGTTACGTGTGATGGCGACAGGTGTGAGGGGTGCGTAGCGCATGAGGAAGGTGGTGAGCTCTGTGGCAAAGACGGATTCGGCGATGCTGAGGCCGAGCATGCCACCCATGCACTAGAGGTGTGGAGAATGTCAATATTCACATTCTGTTGCAAAGAGGAGAAGGAGAGGAGGAATACACTTGGCTGAAGAAGCTGATGCTCTGGGCCTGCCTGAGGAGCTTGGGAGTGTCTTCAAACTCAACTTTGATTTTCCTAGTATCAACATTTTCTTCCAAGAGTCTGAACAACTCACTGGATAGCAACAACTGTTGTCTGCATCCCCAGCCCTGTCCTGATACCGCACAGAATCTGGAACCAACCAGCTTTGCGCTAGGAGTTGCCATGCTGATGGTGTACAGCAGGCCCTGAGCCCACCACAAGGAAGACAGGGGCAGCAATGAGGACAGGGTAGCTTCATCGTCAAATTTTGACATCAGCATCAGCATACCATGTGAATGAAAGGTGAGATGAGCCAAAGGACACATTAGTATCCGAATTGGCTAATAAGAATCCCACAGGCCATGGTTGTGATTATTGCGCTGGCCAAGAACGGGAGGTTGATCCCAGACTTGATGGCACTGTGGTGCTGAACTTGGTACAAGATAGGAATGTACTACATGTCAAGGTATGTGTCAGTTTTTCAAGGAATCAATGGATGAAGACAGTGTTTGCATACATAGGAAAACAGCAGCTGCGTGAAGCAGTTGAGAAACCCGCAGATGATGATTGCCTATCTGTTTGCATGCTCTTCAGCATTATTTAGTTTCACACAATTTTGCCCACATTGAGCACAACTTGAAGATTCTCGGCTATAGTGGTCTATGAGGTATTTCATAGACCACTATAGCTCCCCATAGAAAGGTGGGTACCCCCATCTGAGTTTCATAGACCTCATAGCAATTTGGTTTTTCTTGATGGAGGGCGGCACAGTAGAATGGCACGTTGTAGTGTGATTCAAGACATGGTGTCGGTGTTACGCGCTTTAATGGCGATGCGCGAAACGATTCCAGTGTTCTTGGGGAAGAATTGTTGCAATGTGGTCCGGACTTGGGGGCTGCAGATACTAGGCAGCGGAGGGATTGACTTTCAATTTCAAGTGCAAAACGCGGAGACAAAGGGAGTCCACTCACTTTCGTGCGACCTTCCCTTCTACTCTGGTGTCTCTTCCACGCTGAAGTAGTCTCTAGACAGACCCTTTATTGTTTGTAACTTGTACCTCGCTTGATAAAGCACTGATGACCTTCGTTTCCCCTGTCTGCGCGGTTGCACCGCAACTCAACTCTTCCCGATTTTGATACTCTTGACAAATATGACCGCCACGCCCGTCAACACCGCTTCATAAATCATAAATAAGTGCCTGCCTACCCACCAACAACCCCTAAAGATGGAACGCATATGGAATGGAACGCGTAGGGGATAGAAAGGGATGGACAGAACGAATAGAACAGGACACTTACTGACCCCTCCTTCGCCTCCAATTAACTTGCTGATTGATTCAAACAGCACACTTTGTGCAGATGAATATGGCATTCCATCCCCGATAGGTGAATGGTGAGTTTCCACTGTGATTATTATCTGTGACTGCCATCCTGGCCAGACTAGGAACCTGGCCACTTGCCAAATATAAGATTAGTTACTGAGCCAAATGTCATTTTCATGCTGGGGGGGTGGAATACAACCTGTGCCGCCTGTCCTTACCAATTTGCAGCCAAAAATGATGAGTTGATGTTAAGCAGTGGTGCGGATGATGTTGTCACAGAGGGTGGGAAAGTCAATTCCTTATCCCCAAATCACCAATTCGCTCTGTTCTCTGCCAATTCTTCATCAATTCATGTCTTCTTGGGCTCATTTTGCTCGCCTGATTGTAGGCTTCCGTCTGAAAATTAGTGTTGCCGTGACTCAAGTCGATTGAATTCGACTTAACTCATTTGCTGACCTGTCCTTGTATATTTTCTCGAATATTATACCTGTCAAACAAAGCATCATGATGCCTCTGCAACATATGTTAGCCATATCCGGTGACATCACCTTGTCATCGGGTAATACGTGATATACTGCTCCCGAAGTCGCCGACTCGGCAAGTTGACTTGGATTACGTTAATTCCCATGTTTCTCCGCGGTCAATCACTATTTCGCCAAATGCCACGTAAACATGATGGACCTAGTATACCTCCATGTGCTGAACCCCTAATACTCCAGAGTTGATGTGTTCTTCGGACGGTAAGCACGTTAAGTCGAATTCATGCGACTCGAGTCACGGCAACACTACTGAAAATAACTCTGGCTCTAAATCTTCCCTCATTCGTTCGGTAACTCGCGAAAATGACTACCCTTCAAGTGTGAGGAGAGCAGCCAGATGACCCCCATATCAAGTGACACTTTGACCATCCGAATCCAGCAATTGTCAGGGTCCATCTTTACATGTAAGCCTTCAATTTACTCGTTGTCACCAAAAGTAAATACTAATGGCCACATTACTTCGTAAGCTATGGACCAATCCCAACTGCCAGTCACTACCATATGCCTTGGGATCCTGACTATGACTTGCAAAACTTTCCCGGCAAGAATCAGGCTAAGGGGTAGTACAGAGGCATCACAATATCAGCTGTTTGCCTTGATATTACAGCATACATCAATTGACTGCTCAAAAACACTGGTAAAGAATGCAGGAAACCCTTCCAATGACAAAAGAACCTGGTAGTAGCCACTCATCTACCCTCTCTACCCCTGACAAGGTTCATGCTATCCACTGCACCACTGAATGGTCATCTGGAGCCCTCAGCATCAAAACCACATGGCATGTGAAAATCAGTGCAATAGGACGAGTTTGGGATGAGTACAGTGTCCAAAAAAAGTTGCAAATAATGTACTTCGCTCTCAGGAAACCACCCAACAAATTTGGCTCCAAAGCGGCGATGAATGCACCCAGGCGAAGCTGATCAATCATCAGCAGGATGTTGCTTGGCCAGACGACAAAGATAACGGCCTTGTTCCCACACATTCGCAAACATTTAGCACATTAAATTTGTCTGAGATGTTCTTAGGATGCATAGACATCATTTCGAGTCCTATCCATCCAAGGAGGCAATGTTGCGACCTTTGAATTTAGACATTTGGACCAAAATCACACATCAGCAAATCGATCAATTTATCGGCACCATGCCGGCCTCGTCACAGTGGTGGTTTATGCAAAGGCCGGCCATACATCCTACTGAACATGGTCATGTACTTTATCTAAAAAAATACTACATTTTGTGGCCTGTAACAACCAATTAGTATTTACTTTTGGTGATGATGAGTAGAATGTATCCCACAATTTTATCCTGTTAATACCTCCCGCTGGCTGTGCTGATCACCATTTCTGCCAAATATTCGTCATATCAAAGTTCAAATGTCGGGTTCTCAGCAGTGAGACACAGAGGTAGATTTGGAGGCTCAAGGGGGTTCATTCATGTCCTATGAACATTCCTGCCACTTATTTCGGCCAACCAAGCCCTCTGGCTGGTGTGCTGGCTTCATCTGTCCAGGAAGGCCCATCCCTGTGGTTACAGCTGACATTGAAACCTTTTCGTGTTGCCATTTTTATTGGGCATATACATGGTTGTTATATACAGAAAGGATCATTCATTACCCTTGAATACAATCACAGACTTAAAGACCACTGTGGCAGTCAGAAACCCCCAATTTGCACGGGTGGCCAGGTAGCTAGTCATTTCTCCTTTTGGAAACTCCACCGGAAAAAAAAAATCATTGAGCGACAAATATGCACCCAAAATGGCCCTAAATGGGCTCAAACTGTTCCTAGGATGCGCGCCCATCTTACGAGGTCCATATAGCTTGCATGAAGTCTTCAAGACGGGTAACAACTGGCCAAAACTCCAAGGTGGCCAGGATCCCCCTCCCAGATAGTATACCCAACATTGTGGAAATACTGATACATGTACGCAAGTGTCGAATCTTGGCTCTGAGCAGCTCACCGGCGACCCCTTCGTCCTTTCTGCTTGCTTGATATCACTTGCTGTGGTCTCAATAGCGGCAATGCAGAAGATTATTTATGGGCATCTTCTCGGACAATCTGCATCGTGTTATGGGCCACTGCAACCCCGCTCACATGCAAAGAACTTCTTCTGTTTCCTACCTTCGTCTTTCCCCTGCTGTTCATTAGTGTTCGCCCGGGCCATTGGCTTCCCTTCCATTCTCCATCCCGCACTGATCACCTTTCTCAGTCCCAGCTCTCAATCTGCGGCCGGCACGCCTCGTGTTGGCTAGAGACTGTATTTTCTTCCGAGAGTTTGGTCTCAAATAGAGCTCCCATTCCCTCTCCTACTCTGTCCACGATTTGACCACTCCCCCCTGTACCGACCTTTCACCCCACCCAGTCGGCGCAGAACCTGACAGATCACTTGGGGGGAGGCCGATGCCGCACATGGCATAACTCGTACTTAAGCCTTTTTTTTTTTGACCAAAAACAAAACACTAACATTGTTCAAGGCCGATAGGCCAGGAACTTGTGGCTGTGCATAGGCTTTGTACGAAAGACTTTGGAAACACCTGGCGGAACAAGGTGAGGTCAATCCTTTGCGAATTAACACCCACTGGCTGGCCAGAACAACAGTTTCAGTTTTTTCCCTGCCAAGTCTGTTTGTATAGAACTTGGTGTACCACAAGTACACTGGCAGACTTTTTCTCTGTAGACTCAGCTGCAGCACCCTACTGAATCTGCAATTTTTCTGCTTTGAATGACCACCCACTCACTCACTGTTGGCTGCAATATTCCGGCCAGCTCACAGGCTAAGTTTCATATTAAGACTGATCCAACGGTGTATTGATGCATCATTTATCTGAGAATGTAGCTCACTGTTGCAACAATGAAGTCATGTATATGGTGTTCAAGGGAAAAGAGTGAGTGGTCTATGTACTCAGCAACAATACTAAAGATATCACACAGGTATGTTGAGAAAGACACCGGCACATTCAAAACAGGAGACATTGTTGAGATGAGGTTCACATTGGTCGTGTGGAAAAAACATGGTAAAAATATAGGGCCGGATTGGAGTTGCATGCTCGTGCTCAGGACCCTAACTTTCCTGGATGGCCAATTCACAAAGGTTAGTGTTATTATGAACCAATCAACATACATACTGATATATTTGACAGGAAGCACACTTCGCACGAGAGGCATACAAGGCGAGGCAGATTAAAACACGGGCGGCAGCAGATAGGGTGCATGTAGATAATCACATTCCGAAGAGGCGCATCACATCTACCCCGGACAGTGCCAACGAGTATGGTGCATCAGCTTCCAAAAGGATGCATATGCTTACTATAGTCGATGGCACAACTGAAAGGCTGTCGTTCTCTCGACAGACACTAACGAGCGAACCAGAACAGAGACCCACACATTGGCAGGACCACAGTATATTCCTAGAGGCGAGACAAACCAGGCTATGAGGAACAGGCGGGATATACAGGGGGATGTCAGGGGCACGTGCGGTCAGGAAAGTAAGGTAAATGATGCCTATATATACATGGGTAGGTTGGGCTGTGTACGGAAGGCTGTACAGTGTAAGATAATCATGTAACATGGATTAACCGTTCTTTAATGATATCCTAAGAAACCTGTGTAAGATCCCCATATATCCTCGCTGCTTCTTTCTTCCTCTCGTTTTCTACCATGATTATCCCCGTTTTTCCGACAGCAATTACTTATTAACCGTTCTTTATTTGCTTGTTTGACTGTGCTATACCCCCATATAACCATTCTCTTTTGTTTTCCTCTGCTCATGCTCTTTGATTAACCCCTTCTGTCTGCAACCTTCTCCGCTCTTCAGCACTGCCTTTTGATTTGCGGTTCAACAGCTGACCTGTGCGCAGCTTTTTCTTGACAGGATGCGGTCGATCGCAGTCGTAATTATGGTTCTATCCATCAGGCCGGGGGGCACGTATCCCCCCGGCAGATGATTTTTCACATATAAAAACAGTGTGAATGCGAGTAGAACCCCTCCACCCATTTCCCTCCTCAAACTTATTTTCATTTTTGGTCTGATCTCTGGAGCTGTCCGCGGAATGGTCCTCTACTTGGGTTCAACTCAAACTATTACTTCAACCCCAGGCATCTACTCAACTATTCTCAAAATCCATATGGCTACAAGTGCAACTGTCACTGCTCTCAATGCTAAATCTCGTGCTAGCTGTGGCGTGTCTCCTACTTTCTGGCCCTTGATTACTTTTCATCTCAGTCTTGGACCTCTGCAACCCGAGTTGCTTGCAATTGCTCTGCCCTGCGACCTATCTTGCAGTTTCATTTATGTCAAGATTTGTGATTTTCTCATGTTTCCATTCTTCACTCTGGCTGGCAGCAAATTATGATTCGAATTCACACCTTCCTATATCCTTCCGTCGTTTCTGGCTGGTGCATCTCTCCAGATGAATCAAATTCAAGATCGAAACATTCAGCTCAAGTTGTCCTCAATTATCTGCTCTTGCTATTGTTTCCCTGTGCCTCCTTTTCAGAGTCCAGCTCCGATTATTCTTGGTTGATCAGCAGTGAGTAACTGTTTCTCTTTTGCTAACTTCCCTTTTGTATCTGCAGTGAGCTGATTTTTTTAACTCCCTGTGTTGTTTGCCACTGGGGAGAGCAACTTTGGCTATCCACTTTTTTTTCGTTTCTAATTGTATTGTATGTTGACAATAGATTGTTTTCTTATTGCCGGAGCGAAGCGGCGGCTGGTCTTGTACTCGATATACACGTTCCAAAAGGGGCCATAGCTCCCAATATATTAATTGTCTCTTTTATTGCCACTTAGGCCTGAAAAGGGTACTAGTGTCTTGAGGATCTCCGGGGGAGCTGGAGCAACTGGGCTAACATCGGACGTCCAGGACTCCAAGAGTGTAAAAGAATTATCGGGAGCAACCTTCAGGCGAAGTCTTCCGGGGTTTCAATGTAGGGGGCTGAGTGAGTGGCAAGGGCCACAATTTGCAAGAAGAAAAGCCAGCAATCTGAGATGGTGCTTCATCATCTAATTTCAGTCACGTAACGGAATCCATCGGCCGAGAAGCCGGTGCTGGATGACAGAGCCGACAGACTCTCGCAGCGTTGCTCCTCTTTTTTTTTTTTTTGGGAATGTTTGCCCACATCTTTGTTGTGACGTGACGAGCACCGCCCTCAGGTCTGCAAGGCATTCCTGCATGACAGCCACCATCGGACTACCATTTAAGGCATGAAAGGGATCCGGCTACCCTGGATGGAAATGCATTTTATGCAGACAGGTGACGGTGAAACGGTGCACTAGGGTGCGGCCGTGAAATCTAATGGATTGACTAGTGAGAAAAGCGAACTAGTCACTCTACTCAAACCAACCAAAACCAGAACAAATCACTAATCCTGATCCTAATACTCGTGTGTGTGTGTTCGGGGAGGTAGGGTACGTATCACCCGTCAAAAGGGTGTGCAAGGTTGGGATAAGGCTTTGCTCCAATAGCAACTATGCGGTTTAAGCACGGTTATGCTAGGGTAGCAGGGACTTCACCGACAGGATATCAAGACTCAAATAAACTTTAGACTGTTCAGAGCTTTCAGTTTCTTTGTGAGCGGCAGAACCTAGCACTACTGGCAGCTAGCCAAACAGCAGAAGGTAGGGCAGACTATCAACAGACAGACGCTACTTCAATATCAACCAACACTGCACGAATGGCGGCGGTTTCAACGAAACGGGGGCAGTTACACAGAAGGTGGACGCTGGGCTAAGGCGCGGACAGTTACACTGAAGGCGGCGGTTTCACTTCTACTAGCACAAACTAGTCTTTAGTCCTGGAGGCCTAAAGCGCTGCTACAGGAGACAAGAGAGCGTCGATTTACACAACAAGTCTTTAGTCCTGGAGGCCTAAAGCGCTGCTACAGGAGACAAGTTGGTGCAGGTTGAACGGGGCTCTTATATCAATGCAATTGGTAGTCTTTTCGACGTCCCGTATCTCTTAATCTTTTCTGTGCGTCTGCAAATATATCTGATGTCTTGTCACAAATCTAGAGTCTACTATATTGCCCGTATATCTGGGGGATAGTTTACTGGCTAATACAGAGTACACAGCTGGCTTTTATACATTTCAGAGAGAAGTAAAGGAGATAGACGGAATGAATAGGAACAGTAAAGGGTGGGAGCCCAAGTAGTGAATGGCCAATGGCGTAGAAGGCATTCTCAACCATGGGTATTATGACCTGCTACCGGGGCTAGTCCACATGTATTTCTCTAGCACGCCATAAGATGTGCTTAGTTGTCTTGGTTTCCATCTTTCTGACTGAGCGAGTCAGCCTTAGTCATTTCTGACTGAGCGAATCAGCCTTAGTCATTTCTGTTAAATCCTATTCCACTTCTGTATCAGTCCCGCACTTCACCAGCCCAGTAGAACCGGTACTGAATATCCAGCGGCTTGATAAAATATCAGCAGCCCAATATTGTGTTCCAGTAACTATCTGGCGGCCCGATACTGGACTGTTAATCCTCATCATTCATATCAGCTGGCCTTGATGCGAAGATCGCATCTTTCCAGCGGCTAGATCTGCCCGGCGCAGCACTAGTCATATCCTATGACACTGGCTTGAACCCAGTAACACGTCTTCTGCTCAATCTAATCCATTGAGGCGCCACTAGATATCCAGCGGCTAGATAAATGTGTCTAGCGGCCCGAGATATCCAGCGGCCCGATAAATTGTCCAGCGGCTCGATGCATTATTGCCTTTAAGACCAACCACCAAAGTCATGGAATGACTCTATAAGTATCTGGCAGCTCGATCCAGTATCCAGCGGCTCGATAAAACATCCAGCGGCTTGATACCAGGCAACATTACAAAGCCAGCCCTAAAGTCATTACACTGACTCCGACTTCATCTATCTGACTCCAACTTCATCTTTAATCTTCTTCAGTAGTCGTCAGACCATTCAGAGACCGCTTGAAGCGGTAAGCCAATAATCCCATATAGTTCCCTGTTGTTTCACCTCCAGCACGTAAAACAGTGGTTTACCACCGCTGTCTATAGCTCAGTGTTGAATCTCATAGTCAGGCCGCAACAGCCTTTTTGGGCTGCCTTGTCAAGTCTACTCAACTCTTCATAATTGGTTTGTTACACTGACTTTCGGCCATCAATAGTGTAGCCTACCACCCCAGGGAGGGTGTACGCTCATAAACTAATGCCTCACTTCTGCCCACTAATAGGTTCAAAATGAAATAAAAACTGGTGTTTTCATGCGTGTTTTGGTACACGCCCTATCAACGGCTCAAGTCACGGTACTGTGGGACTCGGCATCGGGATTGCAACCGTGCCACTACCCACTAAAACCACCCGCAGTGCGTGGGATTCGAACCCACAACGTAATCCCGCGATTCCGCTAGCCGGGACCTTCCGGCTGGGGGAAGGTGACATAACCCCCTTCGCCACCCGCTCCCCTCGCAGCGTTGCTCCTCAATCGCTCCTTCCCTTTTCAGCTTCCATAATCTTCAAGGTTGACGCATTTAGGGCTTCAACCCGTCCGTTAAACGGGACGGCTGTTTTTCTCGACGGGACGGGTATACCCGTCCCGTTAGAGGGTAGCTGAGGGCCCCGAGACGGGCGGGTCCCATCCGTCCCGTCCGTAACGGCCGTTTTGACGGGTGCTGGACGACTATTTGTGCAAGTAAGTTTGATAAATTATTGACAGTCTGAGACCAAACTGGGAACTTACTAGGACCTCTAAAGTACCATAAAATATCTCAAGTGCCCTGATATAAGACCAGACAAGTGTTTGTGAACAGTTAATCGCTGGTATTTGATCGCAGATCAAATATCGGCAAGTCCCGGCAATGCCATCCACAAGCCATCTAGGTGCTTGTGGCGGGCAAGAATTGATTTTTGAGCAAAGAATTTTCCATGTATGGGTAAGTCTCACCTCAATTCCCAGAATTGGACGAAATTCATCTAAATTTGATGCATATTTGCATCTAGGAAGGGTGACCCGTCAAACCCGTTAAACGGGCGAGAATGGGTACCCCGTCGACGGGTCAACCCGTCCCGTACCCGTCCCGTCCTGGCGCTGGCTCGAGGGCCCAGACGGGCGGGTCTTTACCCGCCCGTCCCGTCCATCGACCCGTCAGAAACGGCGACGGGTTGAAGCCCTAGACGCATTGACGGTTGGAGCTGCGTTATTGGTTCAGCTGTGCCAATGGTCTAGTAGCGGACTCACACCGGATGAAGAGTCTTCCACCCGAGCTGCAATGCATGATCTTCGAAACCGCTGCCCTCGCACATCCGCCCTCCATTCCACACCCAATACTGGTAGCGCGTTGGTTGAAGCACCGGTATGTCTACAACAATTAGCCAGCGCTATTTGCCAACTTACTCTCTACATTTCAGAGTCAGGGTTGAGCCTCTGCTCTATCATGTTGTTTTTGTCATCAGGCCCTCCAACAAGGCCTCTGATTGAGAGATGTTCGATTTCCCCCTCTTCACCATCGACATTCTGCTCAGGGTAATCGAAACCAAACCGCCTGGGTTCCTTCAGAACTCCGTGCGATATCTCCACATTGATGCGCCTATCAAGCACTTGGATCTGCAGACCATCGGCGCGGCATGCAGCGGTGTCATGAATCTGTTGTATTATTGCATGGGAATAGCCATGAGCCCAGGCATGCTGAGTGGCCTGCAGAATCTACGCTTTCTAACGATCTCACTCCGCGAGTTCCTACACTATTGTTCTTTCACTAAGGTCCACTCAGTGCTGGCCAATATCACCCATCTTGAGCTCCTCGAAACCGGGCATTTCCGCGGTGAGGTTCTCGCTGCACACCTCCCCTTACTGCTCCGCCTCACCCATCTCGCGCTCAACTCCATTCTGCTGGACGTCCCGTTCCGCACTGCGCTACCGGTCAACAAAACGCTCCAGTGCATCGTGTCTGGTCAGTGTTCACTATATTGTGTGGTGCATGCACCCAGAAAGCGTCCATCTGCTCTTGGAGGACAGTCGGCTTGTTTGCATGGATCAGGAGATAGATTGGTGCGCAGACTGGCTGCACGGAGTCGCCGCGGGGGAGAATTATTGGACAACTTCGGAGGCTATCATCGCAGCGAGGCGCGATGGAAAGGTCGATCGTAAGCTAACAATCAAACCTTTTCGATCGAGCGCATACTCAGCATTGTTTGTTTCTCTTCACAGGCTCTCGCTACAGTATCGTGGATACGGACATGTCGTGGCGGGATTAACACCATGTTTGTGCACTTTTATCATAGAGTAAATGTAATCACATCAATCTCCTTCATCCATGCGACCGACGCGGGCTGGCGAAGTTGGAATCAGTCGTAAATGGGTGGGTCCTCAATCTTCGCTAATACGAGTAGTTTATGTACTCGTTCTTTTCATCATGCATACCAGCTTTTCGATCAGCCTTATTTTATCAGTGGATTTCTTTCGTGTAACACTCAATAGTGGCTGTGTTCATTAGATCCTTGTACATACGGAGCCCGCAAAATGGCCAAAATCAGCCAAAATGGCAATCTGTCCAAAAAGAGCTGTTTTGGGCCATTTTGTGGGCCCCGTAGTCGGCCGATCAGCACCCGATCACTTTTTGCCGAAGGGCAGCCGTAACCACCGTACTGCTGGCGACGAGTGTCGCTTGATTATGGCACTTCTGCAAAGCAACTACCAAGGTGTCACCTCATCATTCGACTCTCGAGAGAGAGAGAGATGCAATAGGAAGAGTCACATGCTGATTTTCTGAGTCGATGGCCCACACGAGGCACACGATGTACCATTTTTTGAGTACATCGTGCTCGTCCATTTCAATCCATGCACTCTCGTCTAATTCACACAGACTGCGGGCAGACACGAATAGCCACAGGTGGGTCTATCGCGCTCAGATTCATGTATTTTTCACGTTTTGTTTTCGGTTAAATACCTTGTGCAGGGAATTATTCTACTGCTCAAAGCGCTAACGTGGCCGCATATGGAGGGCTTTGGATTGCTTGTATAGAACTTGAACTGTGGACTCCACCCCTTCATTCTCGGTGCAAAAGCGACTCTAGTGAATATTCCACCACGCACATCGCGCACCCGATCCTTCTGGGCAGCCTTTCGTGGCGCTAAAGCATCGACAAACACTCCGGGAATTTTGTTGTTCCAGAGTTACTGGAAATGTTCCTGATATCTTGAATCCCAGCAACAGAATAAGCACAGCTTAAACTAGACATTTCAGGGTTAGTATCTACCTTGCTGAAACAATTAGTATCTGACCTCGTAATTCTGTGGCTGATATGCAACGTATCAGACAGCGTATCATTGCCGGTCCGGAGCGGCCCGCCCCGCCCCGGGTGATCCGGCAGTATCAGCAGCAGTATCAGTCGCTTGGATTTGCTAAGTATCAGGCAGGCACCTGATACTTCCAGTCTCAATTGGTCCAAAACTATACCTGATTTCTCCAATATTGGTCACTCTTATATTGTGGCTGGAACAACAGATATCAGGAACATCTTCAGGCCTGCCAATACTGTAGTAATCCGACCAAGTGTTCAGGTGACGCGTGACGGCCACCCGTGAACTGAACACTTTTGGTATAGGTGACGGTGACATTGCAATTTTTTGGCCCAAAAACATCAAAAACCGCGGAAATTTTCGGTCCGGCATTCGCCGGGCTGCCATATATAGTAATTTTCTGTGATTGCCGAGGAATGAGCACCTTGCCCAGTGAACACCGTTGGTGACGGGTGACACCCAGTGAACACTTGGTCGGATTACTACAGTACAATCAATTTGGCGGCGTGAAACCCGGCGCGTCGTCACGGCATCGTGTCAGCGCCGTAACGTACTACACAAGACATCGCGAACCCATGCAAAGGTGGTAAAATTTCCACGTTAAGTGGTGCTTGCCTTTCTGATTGATATCCGAAGTAGAAATACCGTCGCCGATTCCCGAAATAATATCCATTCTCCCGATCTATCCTCAGGTGAATCCACACTAAGAATACATGGTCTCAGTTCTACGACTGATAACATTGTCTCATAACATGCCCGCGATCTGACATCATGTTTCGATATGCTGTCCTCCACCACCCCACTTCTTCGTGATAAAATCCATCCGCTTGTCTCTCGTTCTTGTCCACGGCCTCTTCAGTCTCTTCTGGGGTCAACACCGCATCCGAAGATCGGGCTTCTTGGATAAAGGGTTTCATGGTCGTGTAACGGACCACGCGCATCTCGTCAGTCAACCGTTGCCACAGTATCGGACTGCGGTCCTTGATCGCCAGGTTTGCGTTGTAGATGTACGGGAGGCGCATGCATGTGCCACCGAAGTACAGGTTCAGAAACCCCTGGTCAGCCTGCAGCAGGGGGTATTCGGCGACCTCGATCTCCTGGAGCATATCCTCTGTGAGTGACTCAGCAACGCTGTCCCATTGTAGCATGGATAACCGACGCACCGTAGACTGCCGAGGAAGGTCGGAAAGCCATTACCCCTGTGTTGATCGTGATGCTAAATCCGCGAGGATCGCCAGCACCGTAGACATCTGGAACGGCGGCGAATTGGAACGGACTGTCGAACAGCTCGTCGAAATTGCGGCGGACTAGTGTGTCCACGTCGAGGAACACGGCGCTGTCCACATCCATGCGGTCCAGGTTCCAGATGTTGAGCTTCGTATATAGGTCCATGAAGCGGGGGTGGATGTCTTTGCCGTTGTGCGGCGGGGGGATGAGGGGCACGGGGTACGGCTCCCAACCGACAGCGCGCGCTATGCAGAGAGCCTTCTCTGACACCTTGTGCTCGAGGTAAGGTAGCAGCAGGCGGGCGCTGACATTCGCGCTCTTGGCGGAATACCCAACAACTGCCACGGCGATGGCGAAGCTGTCTGAGTACAACGACGACACCACCGCTCGTCGATTTGGCGGCGAGTGATCAAGGCCGGCGACGACGGTGACAGGCAGTGGGTTTCTAAGTAAGTGGCTTGATTATTTGATCCGAACGGCGACATAGGCGGTGGCTTACATGTCCTGATAGTTATCTAGCGGGCTGTACGGGAGTCGTCGGAGCCTGGCTGTCGCAAACCAGAGGACGACTGTGGCCGCCAACACAACCCCCAAGCAAGTCCATTGTTGCGTCCACTGAGTGCATTTTGTGCGAGAGGTCATTCGATCGGAATGTGGTGGTGGTAGTCGCTCGTATGTCCAGCGTGGGGATAGTCGTTTTCGCAGCGAGAACATGGCTGTTTTTGGGATCTTCAACTCCGATAGGAAAAGTCTCTTTTTTGGGCGGGGATTTTTTTTGGCCGGGGATTTGGTGGGTGGTTTGGGAGAAAGAAAATAAACGTGTGCAGGACTGGTCGACGGGTATATATATCTTTGTTAATTCTCCATTACCGTTTATCAATTTTCACTGCTCGCCGCGTTGCACGAAGCTTTCCCGCAGTATCACGGCAAGTTGTTCGCTCCTCAAGTCCGAAAAGGAACCCTAATACACTTGACTTGTCTGGACCCAACATGGATACGTGTGATTGCGGGAACTGGAGTTTAGACCAATGTCGATTGAATGTCGACGTCAACGGAGACCGCAGCAACCTCAACCATCACGATCTTTAGATCCTGTTCCGCCTCCCCAAGAATCTAGATTAAATCGACGGGGATACGGCATTCTCATTCAACGCTTACTTAGTAGAAGGGCTGAAGGAGTGCTGATATCTGTGCTGCCGACGTTTTAAATACTTACACTAAAGATCGGGCGTAATACAGACTTGATTCAAGAGACTGACCTGAAAGTGGTGGTGTTAACGTGGTGCATAGCCATCACGCAGCGAGCGTGTGTACGATATAGATACTGGCTATCGATACTGTGATAATCTGACCGCTTGCCGCGGCACTTTCACAGTGCCCCTGATTTTGTTCGTTGAAATTTGTTGGCCGGTATTCCAACTTCTTCTGGTAAGTATTCTCCGAAAACGGAAGCCCGTGTACTGGTGCTCAGTGTACGCCTTCCGGTGCTCCTCTTCAGTGAAGGCATTGCTAGGAGAAATTCCGAGTTCGTCAATGACCGGCAAAATCAGTTGATCGAAGTTGATATCTGGGCCCCGCGTTCGTGATCGGAGGCGCAGCAGAATTGAGCGCTCGCCGGATTATAACACTGTAGAGCGATGGGCATGGTGTTCATTGTCAGATGGGCGGTTCAATTCAGGTTTCGCAACAAGGTTAGGGTTAGGTTATCCGTGTAGAGAGGTTGGTTGTCCATTCGTCATAGTCCACAATCACTGCGTTCCCACCCCATGTAGACAGAGGGTCTGTCTACCCTCGTAGACAAAGGGTAGACGGACCCTTTTGTCTACCCGTATCTACATCATGTAGACATCGTTGGTGTCCATGTCGGTCTACATGAGTCTGTATAGATCCACTGACATAGACTCACGTAGACCTATGTAGACTCACGCAGACAGAGGTAGACAGATGTACATTTACCTAGATCAGTCAAGTGAAAGATACACAACTGCACGTACCATCAACGTGGAATGGGCTGAATAGATATTGAAGAAGAAAGCTTCCGAACATGTGAATTTTTTTCATGCCGGTTTTGATCCATTTGATGCCTGTCAATTGTCTGATGTGGGGCCGGCGAGGGTCTTCCTCCGTTTTACATGACTGAGGATGAGGGCTCTGTACATAATATTAAAGTCCGGAGTTGAGCAGGGAGTGTTCTACGCGCGGCTATAGCGTAGACGAAGGTAGACTTAGGTAGCCGAACGGGTCGATGCGGTGCATCTACCCCATGTAGACTCACCTAGCCACACATCAGATAAGGTCGCCGAAGGGCGGCGTAGATCATGATGTAGACGGAGGTAGCCGAACGTAGCTGAAGATCGCCGCATGTCGGCACATATCGGATAAGGTCGACACACGTGCGTCTACAGGGGGTGGGAACGCAGTGAATGCTATTTAGGCCGGGGTGGCTCCCAGTGACTCGCAACATCGGTAAGGCCGGGAAAGTAGTTCCGTCAGAGAACGACTAGATACAACAAGTTAGGAAGTTATGGTTCGAAAACATGCACGCAAGCGAGCCTCGCTGCATTCAGGCCAATGATCGCGGCGCAGCGCTGGAGACGACCACAGCGTTAATTTGGACCAGCTACTATATCGGTCAAATATCGGTAGAACTGCGCACCGAGTCTCGGGCTCTGGCAGCTGCTCATTTCCCTCTCGCAGAGTTTTACGTATATCTACCCCCGCTCTAAACAACTACATCTTAGAGTTGAACCGGCCGAGCCGCATCGCAAAGCAAGACCAAGATCAAGCCATCAATAAAGTTTTTGTCTCCTTCCTTTTGGGCCGGGCTAGTGATCTCCTTTGCGACCGATCATCCTCCCTCAATTTCGAGGATTCCATTGCGATTTGCTGGTCGACTTTGTATAAGACAGCTTACATCTGGACTTGCGAACGGACGCCGACTGACGCTCGAGGATCGACTCGTACCTCACTTGCACCTTCGACTATTGGACTTGTGCACGGACCTGTATTCAGCGCACATCGTCGATAACTTTATTTGAAAATGTCAATCGACCACGGACGCTCCGCCGACGATTCCGACCGACCTCCTCCCCTACGAATCCTACACTGAAGACCCGAAATGGCAGATTCGGTTCACGGCAATGTGGTGTGCCGTCCTCGGCAACCACGTCGTCTTCGACCTCCCCATCCTCACCCAGCAAAAGGAGGCCTGGGGCGCTCGCGACACTCTGATTTATCGTGCTGACGAGCGTCGCTCCGGTGAGGCGGTGGTGCTATGCTGCGTTTTTGGTACTGCAGTGAGTGACGTTTTGCTTTTTGCGCGCGCCGCGCGCTTTCCAGGTCGTCCTCTCCCTTCCTTCGTGAGCTCCCATTGCCTCCCTTCATCCCCCTTCCCTCCTGCCCGCTCCCCGCACCTGTTCCCTTCCTCTCTCCCTCTATCCTCTCATCCGTCTTCACACCACGCTAATATTCCCCCCTCCCTCGCCAGCTACCTCCTCTTCCTCGCCCTCTTCGTCACCCTCTGCTACTACGCCATCTTCTCCCCGCCATGGATCTTCTCCCCTTGGGTGTTCCACGGCGCCGATCTTTTGTTGCAGATACTGAGGCGGCGGGTCGTGGTGGGCTGTAGAGGGGAAGAAGGGAGAGATGTCACTTGTACGTTTTTTTAATTTCCCTCTCCTCCTCTGCCTTTCCTTCCCCTCGTCCCTGACTCTCTCGCTAACGACATCCGAGTGCTCGCTGACACGCACCCCACACACCCACATCCTGCACGCGACCGCCGGCCGGCGCACGGGTCAGCACATCCAGCCGCGCGCGCTGATCGGGGACGGACTTAGGACGCGTACCCGCTTAGTGTGTGTAATGCACCGAGCGGGCAAAGGTGTTTGAGAGGTGTGTTGTGTTTTGTTGCTTTTTTTTTTCTTTGTCTTTTTTTTGGGAGGGTGGTCATGTTTCGTTTTTGGGTGGTGCGATGACGGAGGGGGAATGGGGAAGAGTGCGGAGGGGTGAGCAAGCTTGTGCGGCGCAGGGCGAGGGGAAGATTCGACTGCGGGCTCCCGGCGTACTAGAGGGGGTGGAGTGCGGGGGATGTTTGGTTGCGGCACGACGTTTATGTTGGCTATCGGTGAGCTAACGGACAAGTGCGTGGGAATTGAGCTCGCGGCGCAGCGCTTCTTTCAGCGTGGCTGGGGCTGGACTTCCATGCGCCATGCGCAGTGAGGATTCGGGCCTACGGTGTCTCGAGATCGAGAAGGCCCGACGGAAGCACGGAAGCTTGGTTGACGAGCAGGAGCAGCAGTGCGCACTGCTTGACAGTGCGGTGCGGACTCCAGGGGAAACGGGGGCACGCGGTGGTCGACGAAAACCAGCTGAAAGGCGGGAAGGGGTGTGTGACTCTTGGGATGTGCGGACGGAGAGGCGGATGCAATCGCATTGTTATTTTCAACACGGTCAGCTTATGGAGAGGTCATCGATTTTCCTCAGATATTTAGGGTAGGAGATGCCATTTGATGAACATTGATAGGCATCGATGGCGGCCATTTCCAGCTGCAAGATTTTCATGGCACAACGGTGAGTAGGGTATTTGCATGGAATGCATACGCTATCAGATTGCTTTGATTCTGAAGCTCGATAATCAACTATCGTGGTACGCGGATATCACTGTGATGGAACTAAATAAGATACAGGAGAGTAAAGATTCGTAGCATGAGGTTAAACCTCCGAGATATAGCAGCCATCGACAGAACTCTACGCCTCAAGGAACTTGCCGAGAAAATTTCTAGGCGAGTGTAACCTATCCCTTTATTTTCTGGATAAGGGATGGACGGAAGGTAAGAGGGCACCCAAGATTCGCCTTGTTTATTTGAGACAGGTGTTGTTGGAAAATGTCTATCGCTGTCGCTGCGGATTGTCGTTTCGAATTCCGGCGTCGAAGTTTCTTCATGAACGGTATGATGAAGTCGAATCCGAGATAGCACTGGATAGTCAGACAGCTCTGTCAGTGACAATCGAAAACACGGCAGCTGTGAACCAATTTGTATACGTGCCTCGAGAAATTCAACTCATAGATATCTGGCAGATTGAGGGGCGAAACCGCGAAATCGTCACATCAATATTTTGATCTTCTTAGCCGCCCCAGATGTATCCATCCCGCATAGCAGCAATTCAGTCATTCTTCCGCACTTGAACTCTGATACGAAGTCATTTTACTTCCCAACAACAGTCTGGTGCCGGTGACGCATCGAAGCAATTCTGAATCTATGCTTTTCGACTGGTACACACGATTGCTCTCAGGCCCTTACACAAGGACCACGGACAAGCAGGTCCAAGCCCGCAAGCATTAGGTCCAAAATCAAGTGCCCGTTTGACTCAGGCTCAGCCAGTTCGTGCACCACTGATTTTTTCGTCAACAGACCGCTAGAATCTTCACGAACTTGAACTCCACTCGCAAAAGACAATATAGCGGGACTGCACAGTGATCCTGCGCTGGCTCCCGTTTACCGCCTGCCAACGCTCAAGAAAAAATAGATTTGGTAGGAAGAATTTTGCAACACCTAACCCGCGGCCGTCTCCTGAACGTCCTTCTGTCGTCTGCCGAGGCGTTCAAGTCTGAGCCTGGGTCCCTCCGAAAACTCAAAGACAACAACGACAAGCTTGAGAGTGTCACCCACTCGATGTCCATCCCGAAGTGAGCCCGAAGTGCGAAATTAGTTAACCCTTGCTGTGGTGGCGCGGACATGTACGATGGTTCTGTAGGCTGCTCTCCGCACATTATCATCGTTTGGAGCAAACAAGTCTAAGACGATTTGCATAATCTCTTGCGCCGCGTCCCTTTCCAGTTATTCACAATGGACCCGGTCGCTGGAGGAGAATGCGAACATGACAATTCGACGCTACGATTATGGGCACAAAATGGGAGCCATATATACTCGATGATAGAATGCGACCAAGATCAGAAAACTCTGGAAAGCAACGACATGGGGCTATCTGATACGGAGAACCTCCAGCTAGATTACTCATACCTCTCATTCACACAATAATCGACCACACATTCCGTGGTACATACTGCCGCCAGCCTGGCTTCGAGAGCGGGAGCGAATTTCGGACCTGCGAGGTGAAGCTGGACGGAACGTAGAGAGGGTAAACATCCATTTTGAGGGCCAGGATACCGTTGGAGGGACTCGGCCATTTCGACGACAGCGACGCCATCCGCCCCATCGTCTGCTGCGGGGTGATTTGTCCACGACAAGAAATCAGCATTCTCTGCAACTGCCAACTCTTTGAGATTGGGAAGAACGAGTGATGCAACGGTCGGATCTCTGCGATATGTCAGTGCTGCAAAAATATTGCCCGCACAGTGAGAGGAAGCCAACGAGAACGTTTGTAGACTGGGCATGAGGCGGAGGAGTTGAATGATCTCCTCTGCTGTGAGACGCAGGGATTCCATGGCAAGACGCTGGATTGGGGACTGTGAGCGCCCATACAATTCCAATAGGGAATCTCCGGGTACTGCAAAATGATTGAGGGTAAGGCTTTTCAGGCGCGGAAACGCCAGCGAGTCGAAAAATCCTATGAAAGGAAGGTCGCTTGTTGCGGAGAGGTCGAGAGACCCCATCTGGTTGAGTATACACAGAGGTGGTTGATGAAGGATATCCACTGACTCCAGATTACCCAACTCGCAGATTTCAAGCCTATAACAGTGCCGCAGAATGTCGCGAGCAGTGGTAATCGTCACGGAAATGATGCTGGTCAGTTTTGTCAACTGGTGCCATGGGAAGAAGTCGGGATGGAAGATATGTGACATGGTGTCCACTGGGCTTATATTGTACAACTTTAACGACCGAAGGAGCGGCGCGTCTCCGAAGACACGCAGAAATGCCGGAAGGCCTGGGCTCGTTTCGGAAGTCCCTATTATCGAGATGTCAAGGGACCAAAGCAGCTGAAGCGTGGTAGGGGCCGGGAGGGAGTCCCGCTGGACATCGACGAGCGAGAGGAAAAAGCTTAAATGTTTGAATCTGGGATGAAACTCCCAGATCCGCTGCAAGAACTGCGCTGTTCCGTTTTTAAGCACAGCCTGGTCGGACCTTGTGGACGGTGTGGAGAAATGGATGGTAAGCGGAAGATTCCCCGACCGTGCCAATATTGTTTGAATGCCGGGTAATCTGCCGGTTGAGACAAGGTCGTGGGTGGTGAAGGTCACGATATCCCAGAGAAGCGGGGTCTGTAGTGCGGCTTCGCGGAACGAGGGACACACACGGCCCAGAAGCATAGGTGCCACGCGAGGATCGAAGATGGATTCGGGGTCAATCTTGTTTTCATCCCCGTCATCCTCCTTGGGATCACCGTTGTCGTCCCAGATCCACACGTCGTCGCGGCAGATGCTGAATATCCTGGTGAGTATTTCGAGGGGGATTGTTTCTATGCGAGACGGCCTCTTTTCAAACGTTTAGCAGGGTGCTCCAATCACGCAGAAAGAACGACGTACATTCAACGCAGTTTTCTGGGCTGATTTATGCGATGAATCATTCGGGGGTTGCGCAAGTGCGTGCTCTAGATCCATCTCGGTCTACAAGCAGACGAGAACAAGGGGCTTCGAAGATAAGAAATTTCCTTATATAGGGGGGGGGGGGGTCCCTCCCGGGCTCGAAAAAAAAGTTGTAGGCCAAAATTTATAAAGTGGTTTTAACAGCTAGAACAGCCCCAGAAAACAAGTTTCAGTGATTTCTGAGACTTTGCAGTCAGATACAGCGTGATGTGTGGCAGTGTGGCATTGTTGATTGTTGGGGATAACGTCCTCAATCAAATTTACCTTCGTGCCACATCCGCGGCCTGATTGCGATGTCGAAGAAGACGCCGTCAGAGTTTAAAAACAGACTGTCAACGGTATATATCTACTTCTATTGGCCTTCTGTCTAGCCTGCTGATCCGTGATTCAGTTCTCGCTGTCTCTTTGGCGCTCCGACTCTCCACCATCGATCGCGGAAAGCAATGAGCAGCCTGACCCTGCGCAACCGCTTCGGGCCTCGCCTGTGATGCCTAAGATCGCTGAAATAGAGGCCAATATTGATGCGCACACTGCAGCTGAGGATACACCCACCGGTCCCCCTCGGATTGCTCATCAGGTGCTGATGCTTGACGAGATTGTAGTGGAAAAACGGGCGCGCTGGGACGACAAAACCAACATGATTCTTGGTGCATGCCAGGAGCATAGCCAGAATGCCACACTTGAATTCTGTCATCTCGACGATGCCTCAACTAGTAGCTGATATTGTGTGTAACAGTTACTATTTTATAAAACAAGAAGCGCCCATGGCAGCGTGCCGCTAGCTGCCGACTGGTCGATCACTTCCTAAAATGGGAATTTCCTTTTCTGGGGGGGGGGGGGGGGGAGGGGTCCCGATTTTCGCTGAGAAAAAAATTTCGAGGTGTAGTGTAAATTTCGCAAATCGGTTACCCCTTGGACGAGAATGAGCGCCAGCGCCAGCGCACGGAGACAAGGGGACCACGACGCACTCAATATTGGGTCGGGGAGAGTGGTCTGGCGGTCCGAATGCGAGATTTCAATGCAGTGTAGCGTTCAAGGTGTAGGCAGAAGACAAAGGACAGTGGAAAAATATGCGATCACCGATTAACCATCACCTGACTGATTGGCGCCGACTGATGGCAGTGACTTGGTCCAAAAATGTTTGGCATCTGGCGGCGGTCTGGCAGGCCTGGCGCCAGACCTACCACACACCCCATGTCGCCAGAAACGTATCTGGCACCAGAATGACCTGCACAGGAGCAGAAATTCATAAAGGGTTCGGGTCAACCTGACGGGTTTGCAGGTCGGGTCGACCGGGTACGGGTTGCGGGTTGTCGGGTGCAACCCGCGGAAACCATGGGACAACTGGTCGTGATTTTGTCTAATGGCACCAAATGAACAGGCTCCTACCCACCGCACATTATGGGGTTGGGGAGATAGAGTAGGTGGTACTCAGAAGTGAAATCTCTATGTATGGCAATACAAAATGTCAAATCACACTTAGCCGACACTATTGCTTCCGAACTTCCAAGGCCCCAACCCCTCCACGGCGGCTGGCATTTAACAGACGTAAACAACAAAGCCACCGGCATAGCAGCGCCGCCATCACCGGTCAACTCTCCCGCGCTTTCCATCAACAAACCCAAGTCGCGTCAATTCCTTCGCGCTGAATGCGTCTTTCGCATCTCTCTTTGCACCACGGCACAACCTAACATTGATAAACTCCTCCTGAGCAGGTTTTCGGTTACGGGCTGTGCCTTTGGCAAATCAGAGTTGTCCGTGCAATCCTCAAATGCGACAGAGACATTGTTTCCATCGCCACGACTGGCTCTGGGAAGACATTGACATTCTGGATGCCCCTTCTTTTTGTTCCGGATGGCATCCAAATCATTGTGACACCACTCAATATCCTCAGCAAGCAGAATGTTGACTCCTTAACCAAAGTCGGTATATCAAAACAGCCACAACAGAGGATTTCCAGGTGTGTTATGCACTTCTTTCTTCTGATTATGGCTGACACCTTCTTCAAAGGCTATTGCGGAGGGCCAACACCATGAAATTGTAACAAATATTGAAACTGTCAAGAGAAGGTTGGACTTGGTCGATCCACCAATTGACTAAGAAACCATACTCGGGTACTGGGAAGTGACAGCTATCACGGTTTTTAGACAAATCACTTAAGTGGTTCAAAGCAGAACCAGTTGAAGCAAATGGTTACCAAGGAGGGTAACGGTGGTCTGACAAGGAAGTCGGCTAAAAGTTGACATATCAACAATATCCCATCATGATCGTTCCAAGCGATGCAGATCTTGACTCATCGTTAAGCTCAGCTTGTTGAGGTTCCTTATAAATCTGTTCAGTTTTTACTAATCTCTTGATGTCCAACAGGAGTTCATCAGTTAGCTGCCATACCACTAGTCATATACCCTAAACCCTGCCGCATATTTGTATCTGTCTCGTTTATATTGTCAGCAACAGCCTCTGGGTCGGCTAAACAGCGAGTAACCCAGCGAGAACCCCAACCAGGATAAACCTGATAGATGCTAGTAGCTCGTGTGTTCCCCAAGCAGTAGGACCAGTCGTATGGTGTCCTCCCTAGGAGGCCGTATGTCGTAGGTCGGGATGTGAGGCGAAACCCAGAATGAGTCAAAGAGGGTGTGATATCCACTCAGGTATACAACCCGGGGCATGGATACAACCAGTAGTACAATGTGGAGGAAGCGGGGCATGGTGGAGACAATGCCTATGTCAAGTCACGGTAGAAGCCTGAGATTAGACAAGGTAGAATCTACTGTACATGGAGATTCTACCGTGCTTATATAGGCTTCTAATAAATTAAAGTGATCGCGATCAGTTCCTGTACCACAGCGTTAAGGAGTGTTAATGCTGATACTCCTGGACTCCTTTGTGTTGGTTTCCGTGGCGTCGGAGGACTTAGGAGACCCGATGTTCGGGTTCCTAGTCCTGAGTGTCATTGTATCCAGTGATTCAAACCCCGATCAGTTTGCAACCACTCATGTACTTCGTGTACACTTCTGTGTCAGTCGTTGGTGCGTCTGGGGACTAGGATTCATCTGTACGGGTTCCTAGTCCCTAACGTCTTCTGTATCCCGTGGCGCAGACTCCCTGAGTCTGCGGCTTTTAGAATCCGAGGTTGGGTTTCAACCATGAGAAGGTCACGTGGTGGCGTCATGAGAGTCCCGTGCCACTAAGACGTGTCTGTATCCATACGGACATGTCGTGCGACAAAGTAGAACCCAGGCGATTCATGACATATATCTAGAATCCTGTAAAGTATTTAAGTGGATAGTTATAGGAGGGATGTGAGTGAATCTCACCCCACCTGTTGGATGTGAAGCTACTAGGCTTCACACTTAACTGGTTGAGTAGGCATTCATTCGGAGACACCCAGAAGCTATACCAAGTTTCATTTTTTTCCCTGTTTGAATATTATCTGTGTTGGATTTGGATCTTTATAAACAGTGTGTGGACATATTGGATAAACAAAACGGACACATGGAATATAAGGAAACGGATCAGACTTGACAATTGGCTGTAATCTTACAAGGATTAGCAACCGTGGATACTATTAGAATTGGGATTTCATAAGAATCATTGTGTTTCACCTCGGAGTACTATCTCTATAACCTAGACTCACATCATATAAAACCATTGAACATAAAATCCCGTCTGACTATCTATGATTGTGCCTAGAACAATTTCAAGCAATTTATCTACACAATTTATAGACCTATAAAGTCTTGCTTCCAAAAGAGAACTCAAGTTCAAATTGCCACAATCTATACTGGATTGGAACCCTGAACTTGCATGAGGATTATGGTGTTTGAGTTGTTGTAGTTGCATTATCGAACCATGTATTCATTTATAAGGTTTGGTTTGTGGTTATTTCATCACTAGCCCCATAGTCACTGTTTCAGCAGATTCGAGAAGTTGTGGTCCAACAAAGCTTTGCTTCAAAGGTCATCAGCATTGTCTGAGACAAGGTGCAGTGCATCAGCAAATGGGGAACCTTTCACCCAGAATACAAGATTGCCAGCTCACTACATTACCTCCGCCCCAAGGATATCCCTTTCTACATCACCTCCACAACACTTCCTCCAGATGTCCTGGATGACATGATGACAACTCTGGGCATGCGTGAAGGCAAGACCGAGATATTTACCCGCTCTAACAATTGCTCGAATATTTACATCACTGTTTGCAAAATGAAGTACCCCTTGAATAGCTTCAAGGATCTGGCTTTTCTTATCCCCAAAGACTGGGATGGGATGACTCTGCTCCCTTATAAATTTGTAATTTTCTTCAACAACATCACGGAATCCCTGGCAGCTGTGAAATATCTCCGAAGTCTTGTACCGCTCGCATTTAGGGACAAAATTAAATGGTTCAACTCCGAAATGTCCCCTGAATTTCAGGCAGAGGAGTCAGACAAGTTCAATGAGGGTATCAGCTATGGGCTCTGTTGCACAGAGTCAGTTGGAATGGTTTGTATTCAATTTTGTTGCACGTCAACCTAATCTGATATTTGTGTTTGACAGGGTATCAATCTGCTTAACATTACACTGGCGATTCAGTGGAGGGCAACGTGCGACATGTGCACGCTTTGGCAGCACTTTGGACACAGTGCGCAGGATCCAAGATGCGAGGCAATTGCACTGTTTTTGGTGGAGCCAATGTATTTTGACGAGACGAAAGAGGACAAAGTGGCCCACAAGGCAAAACATGACGAGGCTAAAAAAAAGTGTAAAGTATGGGATGATCTCGCTGCATTACAGCCGCCCATGAAGAAGATGTGCTCTGATGCAGTCTCACGCAGCGCAGGTCCAACTATCTTAGCCCTGCTCTCTGACCTCGCCTCCTGCTTAATCGCCTCACCTCCGCGGATCGCCTGAAACGAAACGAATAGTACCACAGCCACAACTGCACCTACCCTACAGTCAACTCCTCCCATTCCTACTCCCTGAACCAGTGCAAATACCCTGGATTCAAACACGCCGGCCGTTGCAGTTCCCGAGGACTTGGCAGCGCAATCCCAAGAGCCCAACTTGGACTCTGACAATGAGTCTGATGTCAACATTGCAGAGACACTAGAGGAGAAGTGACAGGCTTACCAGAAGGATAAAGTGGTTGAAAAGGCGAAAAAAAAACGCAAGGATGGGAACAAGCTCTCCCTGGAGATGGATGACATGATTAATGCAGGCTCGGGGTGCCGCTGCATTAAATGTTTTTGAGCACCTGCTCGACTTTGGCAGCGACCGCACAGGTACATTTCCATTCATTCTCCTCCTGAGTTTGCATTAATTTTTTGTTTCCAGTATCGGGCCATATTCAGTGTTGAGACGACCTTCCTGAGGGTTGTCCTCATTGTGTCATAAAATCACCGCCAATCTGCTGCGAGCTCTGCACCCCTGCATATTTCGAGTCTTTTTCCATTGTCGACCTCACCAAGCCCCCTCCCATCCCTCATAAATCGCGTATTGCAGTGTACATGGCCAACACGCAAGACATGAATTTGAGCAATGTCCTCCACAAGTTCAGACAAGCGGCTACAATCAAGAAATTCAGCCACGCAGTCCTCAAGAACAGTGGGCCAGATGTTGTCATGTCGAATGAGATGCTGCAGCACATCGTCGACTGTGTGCACTTCCACAAAATTGAATTGAGGGAGCAGCTTGAGAAGGAAACTCACTGGGCGGGTGCTGCCGAATTTGGTGACGAAGTAATCACCCTCGTCCAGGAGCACTGTCCAAGACTGCCTGCACCGGTGTAATCTGATTCTACACCGACAACGATAACGCAGTCGCTTCATCGGCAACAGTGAAGGTGATTACAGCTAATGTCGGAATCAAAGCTGTGGTCAAAAATTTCGTGTTTTGGGATGTTTTCAAAGAATTGTTAATAGCTCAACCAGTTCTCCGCCGATTTGGAAAAAACCTAGGTAGATCTGTCAGGCTAATCTATGCGCAATTAGCGATTCATCGAAATATTATATATTAGGTAATCTGTGATTTTGAACCATTTTCGTGCCAAATACCATCTTGCATGTCCAGGACATGTCCCAGTGACCTAATATTCTGGGAGGGACAACTTATATCCTTCCCATGAAAAACATATAAATTATAGTGCTCACAGAAAAAGAAGGCCTACTATATCTCCAAGATACCATATGTACAGAGACCGAAAAAGCTATAGAAGAGCCGGTGCTCATCTTCCTTAGCCCCTTAGACACACTGCCCCGGCAAGAATATGACGAATCGCATCCGAAAGCGGCAAGCTATCCCGTTGTCAAAGCAGCCAGGCGCTTTCTCCAAATAGATCTGCAAGGAGCTCAGCAGTGGGCGGAGTTAGTCTACAGGCAAACACGTTCCGGAGTTCCATCGAGCGAACTCGGAGCTCACTCCACTTTCGATTACAGATATCGAAACGCCTCTGTATACTAAATTGCTCCCCACTTGGTCATTTAATCTGCAGGTGCATTATTTTGCGAAAATTGCACTGAGTTTCAAGTTCGGCAAAGCCATGCCAAAGGAATCTTTAGCGGAGTAGCTGTCATATTTGTAGCGGCGAAGGGGAACGAAATTAAATGCATTCTGACGAGTATGGGCTTTCAAGTACGATGTCCGTCCGTTTATGTTCGTTTCGTTATTTCGATAGCAGCGGCGCAGCGCTGGAGACGACCACCGCGTTAATTAGGACCAGATACTGTGTCGGCAGAATCGTTTCCCTCTTTCAGATTTTTACGTATATCTACACCCGCTCTAAATAACTACTTACATCTCAGAGTTGAACCAGCCGATTCGCAAGCAAGACCAACTAGATCACACCATCAATAAAGTTTTTGTCTCCTTCCTTTTCGGGCTAGTGATCCTCCCTCAATTTCGAGGATTCCATTGCGACTTGCTGGTCGGCTTTGTACAGACAGCTTGCATCTGGACTTGTGGGCGGGCACTGACTGACGCTTGGGTATCAGCCGACTCGCATCTCACTTGCGCCTTCGACCGTTGGGCTTGTGCACGGACCTGTATTCGTCGGTAGCTTTATTTGGAGATGTCGATCGACCACGGCGCTCCGCCGACGGTTCCGACCCATGGATCCTGCGCTGGGGCAGTGGGGACCCGGGATGGCAGATTCGGTTCACGGCAATGTGATGTGCCGTCCTCGGCAACTACGTCGTCTTCAACCTCCCCATCCTCACCCAGCAAAAGGCTTATCGTGCTGACGAGCGTCGCGCCGGTGAGGCGGTGGTGCTATGCCGCGTTCTTGGTGCTGCAGTGAGTGATGTTTTGCTTTTTCGGCGCGCCGCGCGCTTTCCAGGTCGTCCTCCCCCTTCCTTCGCGAGCTCCCATTGCCTCCCTTCATCCCCTGCTCCCTTCCTCTCTCCCTCTATCCTCTCATCCGTCTTCACACCACGCTAATATTCCCCCTCCCCCCTCCAGCTACCTCCTCTTCTCCGCCCTCTTCGTCACCCTCTGCTACTACACCATCTTCGCCCCGCCATGGATCTTCCCCCCTAGGGCGTTCCACGGCGCCGATCTTTTGTTGCAGATATTGAGGTGGCAGGTCGTGATGGGCAGGGTGGAGGGGAAGGAGGGAGATATGTCGCTTGTACGTTTTTATTTTATTTCCCTCTTCTCCTCTGCCTTTCCTTCCCTTCGTCCCTGACTCTCTCGCTAACGACATCCGAGGGCTGACACGCACCCCACACACCCACATCCCACACGCGACCGCCGGCCGGCGCACGGGTCAGCACATCCAGCTGCGCGCGCTGATCGGGGGACGGACTTAGGAGGCGTACCCACTTAGTGGGTGTAATGCGCCGAGCCAGCAGAGGTGCTTGAGAGGTGTGTCGTGTTTTGTTGGTTTTTTTTCGTCCTTTCTTTAGGGGGTGGTCATGTTTCGCTTTTGGGTGATGCGATGACGGAGGGGGAGTGGGAAAGAGTGCGGAGGGGTGAGCAAGCGTGTGCGGCGCAGGGCGAGGGGAAAAATTGGCCGCGGGATCCCGGCGCACTAGAGGAGGTGGAGGGGGATGTTTGGTTGCGGCACGACGTTTATGTTGGCTATCGGCGAGCTAACGGACAAGTGCGTGGGAATTGAGCTCGCGGCGCAGCGCTTCTTTCAGCGTGGCCGGGGCTGGATTTCCATGCGCCATGCGCAGTGAGGATTCGGGCCTACGGTGTCTCGAGTGCGGTGCGGACTCCAGGGGAAGCGGGGGCACGCGGTGGTCGACGAAAACCAGCCGAAAGGCGGGAAGGGGTGTGTGACTCTTGGGATGTGCGGACGGAGAGGCGGGTGCAATCGCATTGTTATTTTCAACACGGTTTGCTTATGGAGGGGTCATCGATTTCCTCAGATATTTAGCGTAGAGGATGCCATTTGATGAACAGGCACCGATGGCAGCCATTTCCGGCTGTAAGATTTTCATGGCACAACGATGAGTAGGGTATTTGCATGGAATGCATACGCTATCAGACTGCTTTGATTCTGAAGCTCGATAATCAACTATCGTGGTACGCGGATATCACTGTGATGGAACTAAATAAAATACAGGAGAGTAAAGATTCGTAGCATGAGGTTAAACCTCCAAGATATAGCAGCCGTCGACAGAGCTTTACGCCTCAAGGAACTTGCTGAGAAGTTTTCTAAGCGAGTGTAACCTGTCCCTTTATTTTCTAGATAAGGGATGGATGGAAGGTAAGAGAGCGCCCAAGATTCGCCTTGTTTATTTGAGACAGGTGTTGTTGGGAAATGTCTATCGCTGTTGCTGCGTCCGGTTGTCGTTTCGGATTCCGGCGTCGAAGTTTCTTTATGAACAGTATGATGAAGTCGAATCTGAGATAGCACTGGATAGTCAGACAGCTCTGTCAGTGACAATCGAAAACACGAAAGCTGTGAACCAATTTGTATACGTGCCTCGAGGAATTCAACTCATAGACATCTGGCAGATTGAGGGGCGAAACCGCGAAATCGTCACATCGATATTTTGATCCTCTTAGCCGCCCCAGATGTATCCATCCCGCATAGCAGCAATTCAGTCATTCTTCCGCACTTGAATTCTGATACGAAGTCATTTTTCTTCCCAACAACAGTCTGGTGCCGGTGACGGATCGAAGCAATTCTGAATCTATGTTTTTTGACCGGAGTTACTCTGCGACTATGCATCTCTCGGGCTCTCTCATGCGTTCCAAAGATCTCCTTCAAATACCTATTCGTCCTTAGCCCAGTTCACAAATTCTTCCTGTCGGTCAATTTCTCGTCTTGACGGTGTCGAATGAGAAAGCTAGGACGGCCGACATTGTATGGTGAGCCCTCGAGAGGGCGCTTGATTGACGTTCGAACTTGGAGGAGATGGCAATTCTTCAATCCGATTTGTAGCGACTTTTACAGGCAAAGCCCCGTTCCAACAGCGAATACTGTAGGCGAATGAATAATCCTCATGTTGGATCAGCAAGAGCGGATATCAGCATTCCGAGTTGACGTTTCCCCGCGTTCTCCGAACTTCTGAGACAGCATGATTCTGATCAGTGTTTGTACATCGGCGCTGACTTTGTGCTTCTAAGTTGCCCGTCATTGCCGCCGGCAGAATAGTTGCCTTACAAGTTGGCTTGACAAGCTTGCTTCGTAAAAGCGATGGTCCGTGCTCGCCGCCACTGCTCGGACAGAAAACAATGTCAACAAAGGTGCTTTGGAGGTGCCGTCTGGGAGTCGAAATCTGACCGAAGGACGCAGGCCGCTGCGTTAAGGTCGTGAAGCTGGCAAGCAGGGTGCTGGTCAGTCCACTGAAGGACGTCAAGGGCGATGCGTTGGCGAGCGGTAGGCGGGCGGGTGTCGTCTATTCGAAGTTCAGCTTTCGGATCCGAGACCCGAAAGTTGGATTTTTTCAACCAAGCAGTTCAAATAGCTCAGGGTGGTAAAAATTGTTCAGGTTGCTGCGTTCCAGAACTTTGATGCATCAGACCCTCTTAATATCTTCAAGTTGAATAGAACGAAAGGAAGGCAAAATGAAACTTTATGGGTCATTCCATGTATGGTACCTCTAAAGGAGCACCAACGAAAGTACCGGTCGAAGACCTCTTGGGAAATGGATGTACTATAATGATATCTTGGCGCGAATACAGAATTTTCATCGGCTACGGGATTATCCACTGGTTCCAGATCATCTACTATTGAACCGAAGATCCAAACAGCCCTGAACAATTGAGTAAACATGAATACCGAGAAGAAACAAGTAGACGCTTACAATACATCGACGCATACTTGACGGCGATTGGAGGCGATCCCACCGTGCACTAGAGGAAACCGAAACTCAGTAACATTGTTCATTCTCGGACATTTGAGGGGCCGACGCACCGACGCCGGGGGCAGCCCGCCAACGGTGTTGACGCGGAAGACTTGCGTGGCGAGATTGCCTTCGACTTTATTTAGACTTAGCCAGTCGACGTCTGAAGGTCCTGTGGGGGCTGGGATGTCGCCGGCTTTGGCGGCGATGACATAGGCGTCAGGATGTCCGACGAGTGCGGCGGATGAGAAATCCCATCGAGGACTGATACCAGTGCCTACGATATCTGTGAGGCTCAAGGTTCTGTGGGGAGGCCGCTATACATACCAGAGGGAGAGGTCACGAAGAAATGCTGGTTAATGTATGATTAAAGTCGCCCAGACAGAAAAAAAGAAAACCGCCTGCTTACCTGCCCAAGCACAAATGACGCATGGAAAGGTTGCAAGAACTGAATGACCTCCGAGATTGGGACAGCTGGGGGCGCAAGCTTCCACACAGTGTACGCTAACTCTTGCAGGCTAGCGAACTCGGGCGTGCCGTGTAAACAGGATGCATCGAAAAGCTCCGCCACCGCGCCGACGTTGCTGGTTATCCAGATTCAGTTTACATGGGACACAGGGGTGGCCGAAGATATTTACGTGTACGTCCCGGTGCTACCACAGGTATAGTTTTGAGTTCCGATGGCCACCGCGATATAAGAGGGGTCATGGGACGGCGTGACGAGCAGCGTTTGATTCGAGGGTAAGTTGATGGTCGCCCCAGAGAGATCGCAGCCCCCTGCTCTGTTTGGTACGGCTGATACCACGGAGAGGAGGAGAGGAAGGATTGTCAAGGCGAACATTTCGATGGTCGTGTTGAATGGTAGAGATTCCTAGAGGTTTTTATATCTCCACAGATGAAACACGGGCCACTTTACGGCGAGCTCCAAGACGGGGACAAGTGACAAGAAAGGGGCACATACATAGACATCGAGAGACACTGGCTGGCATTGGACAGTGATATTTGTTGATCTGGGCCAGGAGATTCTTTGGTGATGTGGAAAGCTGTGTGGTGGGAGCCCTGAGCCGAGTGGGTCTGCAAGCTTTGGTGTTCTGCAGTCTCGAAAGCTCGGGTCTTGTGCAAAGCGTTCGGTCAGGACCACTGGCAGAAGGTTCTCAGAGTCTCCGACTCGGACGACGGAGACAGCGAACGCCAAAGTAACATTCAAGGTGTCGTGTCCTGGGACAACAACGGCATTATGGTGCAAAGATGAGCCAGCCAATGGGGTGGGATGTTTCACAGCATTCCCACCTGACAAGATATTTCGAAGTTTGGGTGCTGACCGCGGGCTCTGTAGTAGATGAGACATGAAGTGGCGGCTCGCTGTCATCTTCATGAAGCATGATGGGTTTCCGTCGGTCGATCGCTGACAGTTCGTTGAAGCTGAGTTGGCCGCAGTTTGGTCTTATCGACAACACAGATATTCAGACACCAAATTCTGCGGCGGCGGGGTTGTGGAGGGTTGTGGCGTGAGTGCGCACTGCCATTGCACTGCCATCATAATCACGGTTCCGTTCCATCAATGATTGAATCAAGAAAGAAGCATGATGGACGATCGATCAATGATCAGCGCAATATATTTTTGAAATTCTTTTATTATAAGTGGTGCCCGATCAAGCTACATACAAGGTCAGATACAGCGGGGCGCTTTTCACAGACGGGATCAGAAGAGCCAGCAGAGCCAGTCTTCGACTCTATGTCCACCATCACAAGAATGAACTAGTAAAAAAGGAGGAAAGAACCGAAAACCGACGAACAGCAAGCTGTTCGATCTACGAGAGTGCGCTAATTTAGTACAGGTAGTACTTGGCAGTGTATTTGACGCTGATGTCGGCGGAGCCGGCAACGCACTACGACGATCTTTTAGAAGCTAGATCGACGCAGCTTGGGAAACAACACTCACAGAGGTGGGGGGCTGGCCGTTGACGGTGTCGACACGGAAGACTTTGGAGGCAAGGGACCCTTGGACATTGTTCAGCATCAGCCAGTCGACGTTGGTTGCCGAGTTGGTGGGAGCGAGGACGTCCCCTGCCTTGGCGGCGAGGATAAACGCGGTGGAGTTACCGGCGAACTTGCCGGTGGAGGTGAAGTCCCACTTGGGAGAAAGGCCGGTGCCAGAGGGCGCAGGGACGAAGTAGTGGTACTGAAATGAAATGAATTCAGAGAGAAGGTATACCGATAAGAACAGTGTGAACGTACCCCCAGCAAGGTGGCCGCTCCGATCTTGTCTCCAATGGTGGATGGGGATACGCCAGCGCGAGCAGCAGACCATGCCTTGAACGCGGTGGTCTGGATGGTCGCGAAGGCGGGGGTTTTGTCGATGCACGAGATGTCGAAGATGGAGGCGACGGCGCCAACAGACCTGAGCATAGGTTAGTACTGAGTGCTTGCTGTTGGACCCGCGGGGACATACGCGTATTTCAGGGTGGCAGCAGTGCAGGTGTAGTTTTGAACACCAACGCCAAGAGCAACGAAGAGAGGGGCAGTCGTGGGCGCAACCAGCTGTGTTTGGTTGGCCGGGAGGCTCAGCTTAGCGGCAGAAGTGTCGCAGCAAGGACCCCCGCGGAATGAAGGTGCTGCAGAAACCAAGAGCGCGGCAGAAGCAAGAACAGAAAGGAGCTGGAAGGAGAACATCGTAGAAAATGAACGAGTGAGGACGATGTGGAAGGAATGTGGGGTACTGAAAACAGTGACTATTGTCTTTCGTCCGGAGCGGCATTTATAGGTAAAAAATCAGCAGACTGGGACCCGATCGCTAAGGCTTGACGACATCCTGGCAATGCCACAGAGACCCCAAGTCCGTGTTTCATCAATTTCATGTGATGGCCAGGCACATCAACGCCCACTGGCATAATCATTCCGTTAAAATTTTGGCATGATAAATTGAGATAATTGGGTATTTATGTAGACTCATCGCTTGAACTGAAGGTTATCCTCAGTGAACTGGTTTCCCACATCGAAATCGACTGTAAACTCCGGGTACCTCGAGATTTTCGGAACTATATCACGGTGATCGCCGCTGATGATAATTTCGCGGATGGTACAATTCTTCCGGATCCGCGTCTTCCAGAGAATCCCGGATAGCCTCAAATGTGTCGTTGCCGTACTAACGCAGACTGAATGATGGATACGCGAAGTATTCTCCGGGTGTGAGATCGTGATCCTCCTGTTAGAACAGGGGGAAGTCAGAACCCCTCAAAAATTCTACAGTGGCCGTTGCCTCCCCACGACCACCACTCTCCTTCCTCTTTCCATCATGAAAATCACACTCGTTTTAGCTGCCTGTGCCAGCTTCCTTCTTACCGTTTCGGGATCACCTGTGGCGAACGCTGGCTCTAACTCCTCTCGGATCGCCTATGCCTCCCGCTGGGCTGCGGAACTGCAGGCGCTTTCGCTTGCGGAGGCCGCCGGATTAGCGCCGAAGGGACAACGGGGAACTGCACCCGCCCACCGGGAAGACATCGCTCGCTTGGAATCTCAATGGGCGGAACGGGCAACAGCAGAAGAGGGCTTTCGTAAGTTACCGTTGATCCTTCAATACATATTCAGCGGCTCACCGTAGATCAGCCCGTCTGCCCAATGACGTTTCGCGGGACCAACGACCACTGGTGGAGACTTCACGGTGCGTATCGGTGTCGCGGCGCTTTTGGTATTTTTACCAAGAAAATTACCCCGCCACATCACAGCCCGCAGTCAGGTTATATTTCGGTGCATCGAGGGAACTCTCATGGGCCGTTCCTTGGGTTTCTCGCGACCAATAAGGTTTTTGAAACTCGGACGGACGCAATAGCATATAGCATCGCAGAGCCGGAGAGCTCTGTAACGCACATCAATGTCGTGGACTCTTCCCTCCAAATGTGCGTGGCCGCAGGCCCGTTCGGAGAATTCATCGGTCCCTCCACGAAAGCCTTCCATCTTCCCCGCCACGCTTCGGGTGGTGTGTCTTTTTCTTCTCCCGCGGAGAACTTGCGTGTGTGCTGATTTATCGATGATGTAGGAAACGAAAAGGGCCCTCATTGGTCGCCAGAACTGAACACATTCATACTAACATCCGCGGTACCCATCTGCTCGTACTTTCCTTCCATTCCTCTGACCTTCGAATCGCACAGTTCTCACTGAATCCCGATTCCAAGGAGATCACGGTCCACTGGGTAAACCCTGACGGAGGTTCGCGCAGTTCCATCTTGATTATCTGCCGGCTTGCCTTCTCAGATTCTTGAATTGATGTACATAGATTCTCCTCGCACGACGATCGCTTTGGCGGACGAACGCGTGTTCTACACCGGCGACGTATCTGCGTTTGAAGAAATCGTTGATGGGTCCGATGTGGAAGTGGTCGTATGTGTTTCTGTCTGTCCAATGACACGCTGTCCCTTTGCTTATGTTCTCGCAGGCTTTCAACTGGGTGGAGATGCGCGCTGATTGATTCTGATTCCCGTCTCTGCTGCCGGCTCGTACAAATATAGGATTCGTGCTTTCTTGCTTGCCGCATGGCGGCTAAATAGTAATGAACATATAAAGACATATAACATGCTTCAGTTGTTGCTTATTCTCCGCTGGAGCCGTACTTCCGTCGCATTTAAACACGGCGAATATGTATCCATGAATTTATGTCCTCTCCGACGGGAGTTGACGCCGGGTTGTCTAAGCCGCCCCATAGCTGGGTATCGATAGGCGCCAGGTGATATGACCAGCGAAGCGCGGGTGCCTCTGGACGCTCAAGGCCGATGTCCGTATTTTCCGAATTGTGGGAAGCTCTTCGGAAGCGTTTGAAAGTTCAAAGATGCAACGGGATGTGGGAGTTGGGATTGCTGTGGTTTGTGCTACCATCAATGCTGCCATCACATCCCATCAAATCCTTGTTCTTGCGACCTTGAACCTTGCAATGGATCCACGAATGCCCATATTGAACAAGCACAGTCGTTGGCGCTACCGGAAGTCAGAATAGGGTCAAGGTCGTGCCGGAAAGGGCGCCGAGTCGCACGGCAGAAATCCCCGTGTACGCAATGAGATGCGAGCTCTAGAGGTAGATTATCAGAAGAATAATAAAAAACTTAGCTTCATTCGTGTCGAAGCTCAGATGCACGCAGAGGAAATCCGAGTCAAAGAGTGAATTGAGGAGGTGGTAAGAGGGAGAGAGAGAAGATGATGCGGCAGCGGTACAAATAAGTACAAAACCGTATGTAAAGAGTAGTCTCTGTAACAGAACCGATATCGGGATTAACAAAACTAGTCCCACCCCATACATTCCAAGCGTGATACATGCCTTACCATGCACGATACATCTGATCAAACACGATGCATCTGCTGGGGATGTATCGTGCCTCTGCGCAAACACGATACATTGCATCCACCATCTTCTTTCACCCATTCTGTTATGTGGGGATCAGAGAAATCCTTAGCGGCGGTATTGGAGGGGGGCAAATGCATAAACGAGCCCTTAATAGGAAAAAACTGTTGTGTTGAAGTTGAATTCAATTGCTCTACCTACAGTCTGTACTACGTAATTTAAGCCCGCGCTTTCGCACACGCAAGATGCCTGCATTTTGCACGAGTCTGCCACCGCCACGTTCCGCATGTGATTTTCAGCTTGGAGCACCAAAGAGCAGCCGCTCCCGTCGATATCGCGCCTCTCGATCGAATCAGACGCCGGTGTGATGGTTCCGTGCGCTCGCATGCAACCACAGGCGGCAGTCGCGTCACCTCACACTCCTGCGCGAGATTGAGAATCTGCTCAGTGTTCATGGATTTCGAAAGGGTAGCTTACCGGTGAACGAGGGGCGGGGGTAAGACTGATAATGAAACGGTTGCACGCGCCTCACATACCTGCCGGCTTCAGACCCAGAGCGAGGGAATAGCAACGCTAACACACCTTGTTCTGCTCCTCCAAACCACCACATTCGCCCACAGTCACCGTCCAGCTCACCCCAGCCCTCGCAATCGTGATTCGTGGTTGTTGGGGGCATCAATGTCGTGGTTGTGTCGTGGGGGAAGAAGAGATGTGGGTACACACAGGCAAACACACCGCACCACATGCAGATTACTGCGACTATCATCCCGAAAGAAGCAAGTAGCGTGTTTGATACAAACCCGACACATTCCTATCAATGTATCGTGTCTGAATGCATGTATCGTGTTTATGAATGTATGGGGTGGGACGGGTTTTGTATATCCTCGGAACTGATATCCTAGTGACGATCAAGATGTACTAGTATATTTAGATAGTAGTGTTTTGTAGTAATTAATGTGAATGAATTTTATTTTACGCCTTCTTTTTGTGTGCCCGGCCAAATGCGATTATTCCAGCGAGTAACGAGAAAATTGATGCCGCGCGAACTAACAGTAAGTAATGATTGCCAAGACATTGCAGGTACCAATCACCATCGGTCTGGCGGTGTCTGTAGGTTGTCTGCCAGGTGTCTGCTGCAAAAGCTGTTGTCTGGCACAGTCAGGGGGCAGTCTGTGTGTCTATTTGGTCTGTAGTGTCTGCCACAGACCACTAACAGACATTCAGGATTTTCCTGATGGAGATTGCCAGGAGGCAGTGATTGGGGATCAAACAATCAAAATAACGGACAGGGTGATAGTGATATATTATACACAGCATGGTCCAGTCTCTGAACACTGTGTTCCCAGAGGTATCCCGGCACGCACGAGCCCTTCGCACCTTCGCCCTGGACCCCAACAACCCTACTTGACGAGCTATTCGAACGTTGACCGAACGTCTATCTAAAGTAGGATGGAAGTGGTAAAAAAAGAATCTAATCGTACTGTAGTATTTCAAAGGTTCAGATGACGGGTGACAGCCACCCATGGACCGAACAATTTTGGTGCTGGTGACGGTGACTTTGCGATTTTCTAGCCTAAAAAGGCAGAAAAAGCGTCAAAAAATTCGGTCCGGCTCTGCCGGATGACTATATATAGTAATATTCCCGAGCAATAAACATCAAGTTCAGTGAACAATTGAGGGGACGGGTGACATCCCGTGAACCTTTGGTCGTAATACTACGGTACACATAATAATGTCGGCAGAGAATACAACCAGTTTGCAACCAGTGTTGGTCCTAAGGGCTAAGGCCTTAACGGCTCTAAGGCTTGCCACATTAGACCGAGTTGTGTTACACAACTCGGCCACGGCGGCGTAAGTTAAGATAGGCGTCACCAGGAAGACAGCGAGCGGGTAGAATGATCTAAACAGACGACAAAGACGAAAGATAATCTGTAGAGGTGTCCAAGGCGGACATATATTGATTTGTACCCCTCTGACGGGAGTGCTTTTGGCAGAGGTTCGGCAGGTAAATACAGACGAGCTGAGTAATGACCCTCTAAACCCACTGAATTTTAGCCGAAGTCTAAGATTTGACTTCGCGAAGTTGCGAACAAGTTCGTGGTACATTTCTGCTGTCGTCCTGACACCGTGAATGGCGGACGTCCCTGTCAGCCAGTCGGTGCCTGTAGTAGAATATAAATTGCAAAATGGACTCCCGATCCCCCAGAAGTGTGAGGATGTTTTCTAAGATCTCTGTCATTGTGGAATCTGCGCTCTTCGTGTGTTCTACTCTACACTGCAACCTTGAAACTTCCTGATGTTACTCAATCAATGTGTTCTACTAGTTACTAGTACAGACCTGCGCCGTCACTGCCTCTCCGCTGGCGCCCCGTTTTTCCACCGAATGCTGCGCCAGCTTCGGGTCATCCAACGACCCGAACGTGATGACGATGTTGGGACTATTGGGGGCCCCAATCCCAGATCCCCCTACTTTTGTTGGTATAACATGCACCCCGTACGACGGCACCACGCCTTGGTATGTCTTTCCTGGCCATTGTCTATTGTTCGACTGGTTCACGAATCGCCCGACCAGCGATGGGTTTATTTTTGGTTGTAATGATGTATATGCCGGTGGGCTAATTGCGGTTGACTGCGGGGGACTACCAAATTAACGCCAAAGATTCACCGTTGTAAAGATGAATTTAGAATTATGTGCGTGACGCTTTAAAGTACGTTGACTCCGCACCAAATCCTCTCGAGACGTTTCGCATGGTGATTCTGGCTTCGTACTCGACCCTCGACGTAGGTTGCCACATGGTCCCCCAAAGAGGTGTCCATGCCGGGTATAGCTGTCGGTTCTTGACGGGAGACCGAAGCAATTGGCAACGGTACGAAAAACCCAAGGATGTACAATTGAGGGGCGTCTTCCTCAAAGGGCACAGGGCCGTCGGGGGCACGTCCTCAAAAGCCTGGAGAGCGGAGAGAGCCTTCGAGGTCGTACAACTCATCCGCTTTGATGGAACGGGCCCCTCCGCGAGAGGAGCGGTGGTGGGGTTGGTGTTCGATGGCGTGACTCTCCTTGGAAAAAATCATTGTCGTTGGCATCATAAGGCTCCAACCATTTAGTTTTCGTTTATGGCGGGGCCTAAGCTAGACGGAAATGGTAACAAAAGTTCAAAGAACCGTCTAAACTGTTATTAAACAGTATTTTAAACAAAACCTTTTCTATACAGATCCAATACACAAAATTTCCTTGTATTAGTCCCGTGAATATATATAGCCATTGTGTCAATCAAATACCACGTATGGTACCACACAAAGCCGCCAAAATACAATAATCCTCGAACCCCGAGCCACACCTCGGGTTCGGTCTGGTCTTTCCGATATGCTCGAACCTGGATTGAGGTTTGGGTTCGGTTCAAGTTCGGAATCGGTTTTAAACCGGATAGCAGTAACACTATTCAATGGACGGGCCGAGTTAGATGCATGTCGATAAACCGTGTGCATTCGGGGAGGCTATCCGGACCTTGGCTTAATCTACCCAGTAATTTATTTCTGGATGGCTCCCAGAGGAGAACTCGAGGAGCGCATCACCGCATGAGTTTTTTAAATCCTGCAACGAAGATTCAGGGTCCCCCACAAGTAGAGACCGCGATGTGTCCTGGGGCTGATTTAGACTGGCTGTAGCTATGGAAGAAAACAGAAGGAGACGATATCGTTGCGGCGGGTGTGCGGTGCGGAACAAAATAAATCGCCAATAGGCTGGGCAAATTCCAATCGCGAGCAGCTGGAAATAAAGGCATGAGCCGTTCACGACCCAACCATAGTGGCACAAATGTTGTACTCAGGAATCAAGGTGCGTGTGATCCAAGTACCGATCGGTGATCTCGGCGATGGTCGCTTATGGGCGTATCATCGTCGACGACCCGGTCCTTATCTATCGCAGAGCCTGGAGGAGTTCAATTATGGAAACAAGTATGTTTTCACCAATTTCAATGGGCAGGAAAAAAAATGCCTCCTGCCCGGGTCCCGAGGGAGTCGAACCCTCCCGAGCACGTGTAATCGTACTGGTCTCACCGGCAACCCATAGGCCCGTTCTTGTTTGGATAGGTTGGACCAGAATTCAGACGCAGAGGCGAGACTGAAATCAAACTGAAATCAAACTTTCTCAAGTTCACGTTGAATAAGGATAAGTAAGAGAGGAAAAAATACAAACAAACATCTAATATGCCTGCAGCTAAAAGGAAGAAAGAAGCATCACATCATCGTAATGACTGGGTCTGGGGGAGATTGAACTGTCCCGGGCACATAAACCGCATTAAGCATATATATTTGTCGTGCTTGGCAACCCATAGCCCCATTTTGACGAGAAACGAATATCCTTGAATACCAAGTTGGGAGATTCGGGTCAGATTTTATATGCCATTCACATATAGTCGTCCCAACGGAACTGCCCAGCCAGCACGGGTCAGCCAGGCTTATAGCCCTTTAAGCGGTCTTTAACGAATTTCTCCGCCGAAAGCTTTGGGGGAAAGAAATTCAACACGGTCGATCCCCTTAACGTTCGTCGTCCGACTCGTCATCGCTGTAGAACGACCCATGGGCCAAATGCATGTGGCTATATATCTCGTCCAGAACGAAGCCGCCCCCACACGCATAACACACATGTGTCCCGCACACGCACGTAATGTGGTTGCACCCAGAAATCTGCAAGCGCGTTTAGTCAACAAAACCAACCGTCATACATTATCAACGACCTTCGTAAGCCCATACCCGCACTTCGACTTGGGGCATATCACGACCCGAAGCTTAGGCGGCTTTGGCTTGCGGCAAATTTCGCACTTGAAGCCGGAAACGGGCGGCAGGGCCTCCTCGGTGCATGCGGTGCGCTCGAACGCCTGCTTGGCGCGCGCGCAGTCGACGCACCACGCGTACAGGAAGCGCCGATCGGCCATCGCTTCCTGCAGGCCGCCCAGCACCAACGCCTGCTTGTTGTACCGCGCGAGTGTCTTGACAGTGGGCCTGCGCCGGCAGAAGGGGCAGGTGAATTGCATCATGTTAAGGAGTTTTCCGGGCTCGTTCTGGCCGTACTGGAAAATGAAAACGAAAAGCATAAGCATGGAGGAGTGCAATGCAGGGAACGAATTCAGTGGAAAACGAGTCGAAATGCACATACCCATTCCTTCAAACACCCATCGTCGACACGCTGTGTGCACCCCGTCCGTCCGCACGCAGGAACAAGTTTCCCCGCCGGCATCTCCTCAAAACACAGCGCACAGCTCGCCAGCACCACCTCCCCGCTCCCCACCCGTGCCTCAACCTGCGCCAGTGTCCCCGCGGTATCGCGCAGCACCTTGTGTCCGAGCAACAAAGCCGGCGCCGCGTTCGCGGGTTTCTTCCCGAAAGCTTCCACGCCCAGCGCCTGCATCAGCTTGAAGCACGACTTGCCGCCGAAGATGGTAGTGGCAGTCTTGGCGGCGAGATCCGCCTTGTGGGTGTTGTTGAACCCAAGCCACGCGACCCCGTTCTCACGGTTGAGGATCCGCACCGTGGTGTCCTCCGCCGCGATGCACTTGTCAGCCCACGCGGCGTTGGTGCACCCCGGGCAGGTGTACTTTCCGTCGCCACTGCGGTACAGGCGCGGAACGATGACGCGGTTGGTGCAAATCGAGCATTCGAGCCAGGGGCAGGGGAGGTTGTTCCGGCAATAATAGCACCGAGGACGAATCTAGCGCGGATTTGAACATTTGAACCAGAACAAAAGAACTGTGACGAGACGCACCTTGAGCCCGGGTACGTTCTCGACGACGTATTGCGCGCGACAGGTGCTGCTCGAGCATTCTACCCAACAGCTCTCGGCCTGCGAGTTCGAGATACATTAATTTATCAATTAATGCAGAAACACGCTTGGAGTAGCGCTTACCTCCTCCACGCCAGGAAAATCTTTGGCCATGTCGCCGCGGTAACCCGTCAGCCTGGCAGTTGCGCAGAAGCCACACACGTCCGCGCGCTCGTGGCTCATTGCGGTAACACTTCGTCTGAACGCAACCCGTCAGCAGAGTGTCTACAATGAAAGGCCGGATACATAAAAGACAGGACACACACCGAACCAAACACGTCGTGCACTGCACCTTCACGTCGCCCGGACCCCGCGTCTTCCTGGGCGTCCACGGCACCCGCACACCCACCGGCGCATCGAGGTTCAACTCGATCAGCCTGTACCGCCGCATCGCCTCGTAGACGCGTTTCTCCCGCGCGGTTAACACGACGCCCTCGGGCGCACTCAGGAGGAAGCGCGCGCAGTCGAAGCTGATGTTCTCTGGCACCTCGAGGTCGAGCCACTTACCCTTCGCCGTCGCGAGCAGGCTCGTGGCGGAGTCGCGCAGGAAGGGCACGGCGGTGATGAGTGCGATAATGGCGGTGAGGGCGGCTGCGCGCGGGGGGTAGAGCGTCCCGGGGACGATGAGGTGCGGGAGGAGGCGGAAGAAGTCGCGCGCGGGGAGGGTGAGCGGGAGGGCGCGCTGTGCCGGCGCAAGCGTGACGCCTGGTTCGACGAGCTGCAAAAAGAAAATCAGTCAGTGTCCATCGCAGGGCGAAGTGAGGGGATCGGAAATACCTTCAAATGCGTGAAGACGCGAGCGATCTTCTTCAAGACCCCGGCGTAGCAGCTCCGCGACACCTCCAGGAGCTCCGTGCGCGTGACGTGGACGTCGGCGTCAAAGTCCAGATACACCATCGGCGTCGGGCCAGTCGCAGCGGCACAGTGCCGCTTGATGATCTTCTCGATCTCCTCGGTCTGGTCGAAGCTATCCTCCAGCCACTGGCGCAGCGCCGCCTTCTCGGCCGCCCCTGCGATCTTCCCGACGTATTCGCTGAAGAGGTTCACGAGCGTCGTCTTTCGGCCCTCGGTGTCCTTGCAGACCGCGCGCCAGAGCTGCCCGAAGACCGGGTTGTACGTCAGGCACGCGACGTTCGTCTGGATGATGCTCGTCAAGGACTCGTACACCAGGTCCCGATAGGCGCCTTCGGACGGGGCCGCGAACCGCTTCCCGAGGTCCAGCTGCGTGGTCGCCGCGCACAGGGGTATATTCGAGAGCTCCAGCGGTTTCTTCAGAATTTTGCGCAGCGGCGTGCCTGCAACCGCGCGGTGAAAAGATGGGGGGAGGTACCCCCGGCTGCCGGCGCCTTCATCAGTGAGTTTCGGGGTCGCCGTGCGGGGCGAGTGCTCGTATCGCAGGAGCGCAGCAGAAGAACTGCGGATAACGTCGCTCAGAGTCGAGGTCGCGCGCCCCATCCACTGCATGATCACCCCTAGCGTGAGGCGCGAGATCAGCGCACTGGAGGTCGCTTTCGACGTGATGCATATCCCGCCCGTCAGTTCAGCCAGCAGCACGTAGAACGAGGAGAAATTTAGATCGGCGGAGTGCGGGGTGAAGCAGAAGACGGTGCAGTTGCGGCGGCGCGCGGTGTGGCATAATTTGACCCAGTCAACGGCGCCGGCGGGGAAGGCCTTGGCCTCCGCGACGTCGTTCTGGTAGCTCTGGATGGACATGTGGTGAGGAGGCGCGTCGGCGTACCACAGCACGAGCGTGTTGGAGTTTTTGTTGACGGCTTGCAGGCCGCGGATCAGGGCGGTTTTGGCGGCCTCGGGGTAGTCGCCGCCGCCCGAGGCGGTCAGGTCGGACACGAACTGCGGGAGGGTGGGCGAGTTCCATCCAGACCAGGCCGCGATTTCGGCGGGCGGATCGCTGTAGTCTTTGTATGCGAGGACTCCGAGACGGGAAAAAGCGCCGGACAGTTTTGCGAGCGCCAGGATCTCTGGGATTGATGCTCGCAACGCGTCCAGATCTGAGGACGAATTCAGTCAACAAGAAAGAAAGGAAAGATCGATGCAGTAAAGTTGATGCGGACGCACATTCACCCATGCTTGCGGTAGCATCTGTCACGATGAGAAGATCGTAAGTCGCGGGCTGCTGGGGCTCTGAAGAAGCCATGATGGTAGTTGTGTTTAGCGCTGAGCTGGTCCCCTTATTATAGGTCGCTGAAGTTTTGAGTTTTGAGTCAGGCACACAGTCAAGGCTACTTAAATTGACTCGAGCTGTGACTCGATCATTGAGCAGTGCACTGTGCAGTGTCAGTCGCCAAACTACGCGGTGGGCCGTGGGGCACACCAAGGAGAGTCTAGAGACGCGTTGGTTGCTCAGATATTTACGTCAGGCACCCATTGCTGGCAATTTCTAGAGCTTCCCAAGAGTTTCCTCTATCCGCGCGGATGAATAGGGATGGATTTAATATTGCAATATGCGGCAACTTGACATCGGTTGGTTCAATTTAGGAGTCCTGCCAGTGACACATCATGTCGAGCTGTCCGTGCTCGAGTTGCCAACGACTTGCAGAGCTCCACTGCCAGTGAACCATCCGTTGAACGTTTGTTTGCCGGTTGCGAGACCGTCCGAGGTGCCAGCGAAACGTAGGGGCAGCTTTTACCATAGAGAAAAAAACGGTGAATAGCGGCCATTTTGAAGGTCCTTGGCTCACAAAATCCACAGAATTTAATCCGGGTCGCAGTTGGCGATGGCTGATGGGAACTCGAAACAGTGGATGTGACGAAGGTCACATCATTGTCACGCTTTTTACATCGGCCCGAATCAAGTTCCCTACGGTCCCAGCGGAAATTTATGGGCATTATTCGACGCCATCCAAATCTTCCGGCCTGGTCGTCTCAGGAATCGAATCCAAATCCATGACGAACCGCGGAAATCCAATCGTTTCACCTGCATCTGGGCGTATACGGCGAAATCGCCTTGTCGAAGTGTGGATTCCATCGTCTTTGTTATTGCTACAGCGGAAATTAAACCCAGATCAGGTCGCTCTACGAGAATCTCGTCTTGACGGTCGCCCCAATCGATTTCACTTTGAGCTCTATTCAGCGCACGCCTGGGACATGATCATCACCGGCAACGCCGTAGCATATCTGCCTCGCGCGGGATCCCGTTTTGCTTCACGAGCCACCGGTAGACCCTTCCGGGACGTCGCCGCTGCTCTTGCACAATCCGGAAACACGCTCGAATGACTCGGGGCAGAGTGTACAAGATACAGGCTAACAGCGCTGCTCGGAAAGACACGTACACCTCTCCAACGAGTACCGAGTCCAGAACTTTGTCGCCCTCCCCGATAATCCCAGCGCGTCTTCGATAACAGCCAATTCCGCCTCTCGCGGCACCCGCACCTTCGTGGCCCTTGATCTTTTCCTGGTTCCACCAGTGTGCTATGGCCAACGAGTGTCCGCCTCCGTCCGGTATTGGACATCTCCTGCGGCCCTTCACCCCTTCACCACTACATGTCCGCCGCGGCTTCACAAGTCGGCATCCGCTCCGCGTGTCTCCGTCCTTCCCAGTACCATGCGCCCCCGATCTCACCGTGGACGTACCAGACGACTGGGGCGGTAATGCGACGGCGGCATGATCAGTGGTACGTGCTCGTCCTTTGCTTGGCTTCTCTTGAGCGCGTTCGAGGAGTCCGCGTCGGAATCGGCGTCGGCGTCGCAGAGTGGGCAGGAGAGTGATCCGGATTCTGCTCACTGCTCGCTGCGCGGTGGCCACTTATCCCCACTCTGACTCTCACACCTCACCTTTCCCATGTCTCGTGCGCCCTTGTCGTGTTCTGCCCGATCGCTGACCCGTATCACTTACAGGCTCAAAGCATGCGAGCACCTAATGGCGTCGCGCACCGATGGATACCAGCGAGCGTGGTGAATGCGACTGCCACTCCGCTTCGTATGGTATCCGAGCGCGGCTTCTCTGTAGCCAACGTCGCTCGAGCTGTGCTTTGTGCGGCAGATGCTGCAGTCCTCGCGAGGCTCCCGGTAATGTATGGTGTATTATCCGTCCGTCCTTAGTACTTGGCTAATGCTGAGCTCGCTCCGTGTAGAGTAACGCGACCAAACTCGGCTCTTTCTTTCGCTGTACGTCTGGCGCACGTTTGACGGAGAGTGCGAAAGTAACCCCTCCCTCCCTCTGTAGACGTCGCCGGCTGCGGAGCGGTCGTCGCGTTCGTCGCGGGCACGAGCAAGGGTCCGAGAAGCAGGGGAGGAAGCAGGGCGGGACGCGACTCGGAGCCCACTTCGCCCCGCCTGGAACAACGACAAGCTCATAAGAATAGCGGGGCCCGGCTTCGTATCGGTGGCGCCTTCTCCCGCCCTCGACAAGAAGACATTCCTCCTCCTCCGCCTCCTATCTACGCGCACCCTCCGCGAGCGAGGGGGGGTCGATGTGTATGCCGCCCCATCTACGAGCCTCCGCAGCCGTGAGCGTCGCCCGCGGTCGTCCGACACCGCCCTCGGACTATCTCGTCGCGCCACGCCACGCTTCCTTCCCGCGCGCGGCGTAGTCGGTGGATGGAGCGCGCAGTGCGTGGCGGTACAGGCGCCGAAGCAGGATGCGGACCAACGAGCTCGGAGCTGCGAAGGGACGGAGCCTCGCCGCCGCGGGGCGTGGAGGCGGATGGGGGGTGTGCGATGGGGCGACGCGCGCGCGTCCCGAGTCGAGTCAAGTCGAGGCCGGTACTTTCGCGTCGGGTCGAGGGCGCCGGGTCGAGTGTGTGTTTACACCGGGAGCATGGGGCGAGCCTACCATACGCACCTGCGACGCGTCCGCGTACCGCGGGAGTCGGCCGGAACAGGCGCGCCGGAGGAGGGTTCCGACACGTGTAACGGGGCAGACTCAGAGGGAACAGCGGGGCGAGGGGCGGAGGCGACGCACGGGCGGCCGCCGACTTGTACTTCGTCTTTGTGCGCGGCGTCCGCGTGCGTGCGAAGATGTGATGTGGTGTCGGGACGTGCCTTGGAGAGGCGGCGGGCGGAGAGGCGGGTGGCGCTGGTTTGAGCGGGGCGGGGCGGATGAGAGGCGAGGTGTTTGCGAACGCAGGTGGTCGGGGAGAGGCGAGACGAGGCGGCGACGAGGAGAGGAGGGGGGATGCGCCTCTCTTCTTGGCGCACTTGCAGCGGTGAGCCTCCCGCTCGGTCTTCGTCTCCACCACTCACGCCCCGTCTCGGGCGCAGCCCCGTCCTGCCGAGATGCACGTTCATCTAGCATCCAGCCGAAGGAGCGCTTCGTTCCGTGAATACAACTCCAGTCGCGTCTTCCCCACGTCAAAGGCTCTCATCGCGCAGTTTCAGTTTCAGCATCCTCGAGCCTTTGTTCTCCCTCCGGCCGGGGCGAGATGCATCCCCCGCCACCGACGCTTGATGGGATGGGACGACCGTGGGCACGATCGAGCCGGAGCATATGCTCGTTCTCAATGCTGCGCATGGTGACACCGCTCTGTCTGTCCGATCTATGAGCCCGAGCGCCGCCCGCCGCATTCAGTCCCGCCTGGCTGGCTCGCGCTCGTGCGTGCTTTGTCTCCCACCCCATCGGTCGGCGTGATCGCGCGGACACGCCGACAGCCGTTTCGCCCAAACGGATACGACGGTCTCTTGACCGGACTACGGGAATGCTCGCAGCGGTGGGGGGCTTCTCCCACCCTTCGTCTTCGGCAATGACGCGCCGTCGTTCTCCAACCCCGCCGTCGGGCTGCATGCGCCGAGATGGGCACACGACCAAAGTGGATGCGAATAGAACCCATACACCTCAATAGTATACACACGAAGCCTTCCAGCGTGGCCTTCTTTCACTCCACTTCAATACACCCCTTCGTCTGGCCAATGACGCATCCGTCTCACCGTTCTCGACCGGCGCCACGTTCTGCTCGGGCCACGGGCCGACTGAGGGCACTCAAGGGGAGCATATGGAGCAAGTTGCTTCGCTATATCATATTATACTATATGGATTTTTCTCCGCGTTCTCCGCCCATGGTTTTGGTAAAGACTGATCGCTGCGCACAGGGCCATGCTGTATGTATGTCAAGAGCACCCCGGCGATTATCGTTCACCCGCTTGACGCATTCGCTGGCCTGTCGCGGGTAGATTTTGGGAACAACAAGTGCTTCGTCGTGGGGCTCCCAAGACTCCGAGCCCATCTCTCGTCATCCTCGGGCGCCGCTCTCGTTCTGTTCGGCCGAGTTACATCCACCGAAGCATGACGCGTGACGCGACCGAGGGCATGACCGATAGGGGATGCGCGTCGTTAATATGTTCCCTCGAGAGGATATGCGCCAGTGTGGCTCGGGCTCGATCATCTTCTTATCTCCCGAATGATACACGCCGACACCTGTTTCGCCCGCCTCTTGACCAGACTACGCGACGCTCGCAGGGGTGGTGGGCTCCTGGTCGGGTTTCTCCTGCTCTTCGTCTCCGACAGCGACGCCTCGTCGTTCTCCACCGCCGTCGCCGTTATGCTTCGGTTGAAGTGCATGCGCCGACATGGCGGAAGGACTGTGGGCACACAGCCAAGGTGGATTCGGACAGAAACCATAAACCCCAAGAGTATACGCACGCAGCAGCCCTTCGCGCACTCCAAAAAAACCTTTCGTCTGCCCAATCATCATCCTCGACCGGCGCCACGTTCTGCGCTCTCCGCCACGCGCTCTTGGTCTTCTCATCGTATCAATCACAATGCGACCTGGCGCTTCCGCTGTGCTCATCGTGCCAGTTCTACATTTACCCCACGTCCGGCTCACAAGTCGGCCTCCGCGCCTCTCCGTCCTCCCACCTTCCCACTATCACGCACGCCCCGATTTCCACGCGTACCCGAAAACCGGAGCGGCAATGCGACGACACGCACGATCGGACGGTAAGTGTCAGTCCTTTTGCTTGCTTCTCTGGAACGCGTTCGAGGAGTCCGCGATTCTTCTCCCTGCGTGTTGGCCGCATATCCCCATGTCCTGTTATACGACTCTGACTCTCACACACATCCCTCCGTTTGCACCCCATTTCTGCTTGATCGCTGACCCACGTCCCAGGCTCAAGCATGCGAGCACCCCATGGCGTCGCCTGTGGATCGCCTGTAGATCGACTGCTAATGCGGATGAATACCAGCGTGGTGGGTACCCCGCTCCGTATTGTATCCGAGTGCGCCCTGATCCCGGCTTCTCTGTAGCCTCCCGCCCGAGCTGTACCTTGTGCCGCAGATGCTGCAGCTCCCGGTATGCTGTTATCCGTCCGTTCTTAGTACTGCTCTAATGCTCGCTCCGTGTAGCGCGCCCACCAAACTCGGCTCCTTCGGTGCACGTCCCGAATCGGGGGCTCGAGGGTATCCCCCTCCCCTCCCTCTGGAGACGCCATCAGCGCGGTCCTCGCGTTCGTCACAGGCACGAGAAGGGGAAACGTGGGGAGAAGCGCCGCTTGGAATGACGATAATCGGCAACGGCAACATCGCTCATGAGAATGGCTGCACCCAACTTTGGGTTTGGGCGCGGCTCGTATCGGCTCCCACTCCGTCTTCTCCCGCCCACGACACCGCCAAGAAGCATCTTTCCGCCTCCGCTCTACCTCCCATGCCCCGCTCGCGGGGCCGATGCGCGTGCCGGCCCCCATCTACAGCCTCGGGTCACACCCGCTGGGATGTCCAATATCTCGTCTCCCTGCCCTTCCCGCGCGCGGCGAAGTGGGTAGTCGTGGCCGTGGAGCGCGGTGGCCGCGGCGAAGGAGGATGAGCTGCGAAGGGGGAGAGGATGGAGATCGCGCGACACGCCGATGTCTGGCTCCTGGTTCGCCACGGCCTCTTGACCAGACTACGGGGTGGGCGGCTCCTGGTCGGGCTTCATCTCCACCACTCACGCTCACGTCCTGTCTCGGGCGCAGCCCTCATCCTGTTCCCGTCGAAGTGCATGCGCCTACGCGGCGGGACGACGGGGGGTACGACCGGGGTGGATGCGGACAGAACCTATACACCTTAGAATATACCCACGAAGCAGCCTTTCGTTGTGCGAGTCCAGCGTGGCCTGCTTTCACTCCAAAGAACCGCTTCCTTCATCTGCCCAATGACACACCCGTCTCACTATTCTCGACTGGCGCCACGTTCTGCTCCGGCCACGGGGAAATTCAATGTACCCAAGGGGAGCATATGGAGCAAGTTGCTTCGCCGTTCGGATTTTGCTCCGCGTGCTCCCGCTCAGGTTTCGGTACCGACCGATCGCTACCCACGGCCAAGACGTCCGCTACGAGCCCGGTTGCGCCGACATGGCGGAACGACTGAGGACAGACGACAAAGGTGGATGCAGACAGCTGACAGCAAGCTCCTCGCATACTCGTCTCATCATCCTCCAGCGCCATCCTCCTGCGCCGACCGAGATACATCCACTGACGCGTAATGAGATCGAGGACACGATCAAGCCGGAGCATATTCAGCAAGTGGCCTCGCTGTATTGATTTTGCTCAGTGTTCTCTCACCCATGGTTTGGTAACGACCGATCGCTGCGCACGGCGAAGACATCCTAGCGTCGGTTACGAGTCCGGTTACTGTCGAGCGCCGCCTGCCGATCATCGTCCTCGGTCCCTTCCGCGCTCGCGGGCCATGCTGTATGCCAAGAGCGCCCCGACGACTGTCTTCGCCCGCTTGACGCATTCGCCAGCCTGTCGTGGGCGTTCTTGGGAACACAGTACCAGCAAGTGCTTCGTTGTGGGGCTCCCAAGCGCCAAGCCTCTGAGCCCATCTCTCGTTATCCTCGAGCGCCGCTCTCGTTCTGTTCCGGCCGACATTCACCGACGCGGGACGGGACGACCCGGACCGAGGGACGACAGAGAGGGGATACGCGCCCTTGATATGTTCATATGCGCCAGTGTGGCTCGCGTTCGTTCTTCTTCTCGCCTTCCGAATCATACTCCATCTACATACGAGCTAGTTGTCCTCGCGGTCGCCGACACGACACCACCGTGCCGGTGCTCATAGACCGCGGTGGGGTTCGCCGCATTCAAGGGAACCCCTGCCAGCAGACGGGCCACGAAGGCGGTGCGACTTGCGGAGTGTCGCTGTTCCTGGAACAGCGACGACGGGTACAGAACCACCGCGAGGTCGTGTGAACGGAAACCAGCCTCCCTACGGGGACTCTCATGTCTGTCGGCTGCTCTCGCTGTGCCCTTCATCCGACTTGCGGACCACAATGCCATTGCTGTGCACCAAACGGCATCGCTTCGTCTCCTTCATTGACGCTCCATCTTCCCGTCTCGTCATCTTTGAGCGCCACCCTCGCTTTGCTCCGGTCGCGGGAGCACGAGCGACTCTCGTCGTCCTCGACGCCCTCACTCTCCTCCGCCCGAGGTGCATATATCGATGCGGGCGGGAGAGTATGTGGAGATAGGCGGACCGTTCACCGCAGGGCATGGTGCTGCAAGTGCGTGATGTCAAACCCGACATGTGGCAGCACGACTGCCGACAGCCGATTCCCCGCGTTTATATGTACGTTCATCCCACGAGCATATGCAGCAAGTCCTTCGGTCTTCCCCTCCGAAAGAAAAACCTACCCCAATGATGTCTCGAGCATTCTTATCCTCACGCGCCGCCCGCATCGCTGTGACCCAGCCCTCAAGGTGCACGTCCTCCCAGAAGAGAGCAAAACACTTTCTAGCACGGAATCGGAAAAGACATTGTTCTAGATTGCGGCCTCGAGTAGACAGGATAATGTTCGGACCCTGACCGTTCCTGTACCTAGTCAAAACTCTACGTTCCAGGGTTCACTTCTAAGCTTCTTGAGGGTGGATCATTATTACGCGACGATTCTAAAATATCGACGCTTCAACGCCGATCATGCCACATCTAAATCCACGACCACCGCTCTTTGCAGGCCGGGGTCCCACGCTGGTTTCGTCTTTTCTACATAGGCTTCGTCTTCCCGGATACTGACCCTTAGACCTAGTTGGCCGCCTCGAACCATGCCTGGAACCGTCACCCTTAACACTAGGAAGATCGTCATCCTGGGATCCCGGTCGGTTGGTGAGCACCAATTCTCTCGCAAGGACATCAGGTACCTGTCCGCTCACTCCACATTTGCCCAGGCAAATCCTCCCTCGTCAAGCAGTTTGTAGAGAACAGTTTTTCCGAGGACTACTACCCCACCATCAACACGACGACGACAAAGACTATCACCTATCGCGGCGCGGACTACCCGTGCGAGATAATAGACACCGCTGGAGAGGTCAGCTAGCTACCCCACTTCTCTCCCTAAGCGCACACAACAACTGACTTGGAGTGCGCTCTGCCCCAGGATGAATTCTCGCAGCTGAATTCGCACTACGCCATTGGAGTGCATGGCTACATACTGGTGTACTCGATCGCATCTCGCGCGTCGTTCGATATGATTCAAATCATATACGATAAGATTATAAACTACTCAGGGCTTCCCGAGATTGCCGCAATTATTGTGGGGTCCAAGGCGGATCTACACCTGAGGTACGTGCTCTTATTCTCTTCATACTCCGCCACTGAGTTTGAATTTTTTTCCTGCAGCCGTCAAGTCGACTCGATGGCGGGTCAACGCCTCGCCCAGCGAAACAACACCGCCTGGATTGAGGCGAGCGCGTTGCGGAACGAGAACGTCGGTGAGTCGCACTGCTGAACATATACTCGCTCTCAGTCATGCACCAAATTACAGGCAAGGTGTTTGAGCTTTGTCTGGCGGAAATAGAGAAGGGAAATACCGCGCCTCCCCCGTCGACCGGTTTTAAGTGGCCCAAGTGTCTTGTGATGTAGGCTGTACGGTGGCGGAGATCATGCGAACCAAACTGTATGTATTTCATGTCTCGTGCCCCCCGGCACATACTCCTTGAATGAATAGATTCATCATTCGTCGTAATCTCGTACTCCTCAGCCGGGCTCGCCACCCAGAACCCAAAATTACGTCGCCTGTAGAAGATCCGAGCCGGGTATTTAGAGACCTCAGATATTCAACACAACAGACAGCTTCCGAACTATTTGTAGGGACGGGAACTATAAGCGACTCCGCAACTGTAAGTCTCTGATATTGGGCAAGTAGCATCGTGGTCTTACTTCCATGAATCGACCACGCGCACAACTCTGGTCAAATATCTACAAGGCCCGACAAGGCCATAAAGGTACAGGCGGAAAACTCTCCGTGAAGATTGAAACACGACTACTTTGAACTATATGGACTAGGGCTCATTAGTTGCGTACTAACTCGAGTCAGAGTGGGGCGGGACCACTGAGCCGTCTCCCTTAAAATCGGACTGCTGCTGTTCCATTCGTCGTCAGAGCGAGCCATACCGAACGCCACGCGCGCCGCGATCAACGTAGGTCCGATTCCCTGCGAACAAGTAAGACTCGGCTCCAAGATTCTGGACCAGAAGCTTGGGAGTTCACGTACGGTGGAATACAGCAGAATCGCCTGTAGGTATGAGCTGCCTGGATCCACCGCAGAGCTCTCCACGAAGAAAGGGAGGACAATGATCAGGATAAGGCAGTTAGGAGCTGCCGACTCTACCACCATCTCTACCACATGCGAATATCCGCGGATCTGGCCATGGGTGACGTTGAGGATGCGATATATAATCAGGAGTGTGGTGGATAATTGTGAGACGAATGTCAGAATGAAATATGCAGTGCCAAGAGCGATCAAGGTCTTCTCGAGCTTCATAACGGGATACATTTGATTTCCGCTGATGAGGAATCCGAGGACTGTAAAAACATGATCATTGTGAAGCAGCTTGAATATCCCGGATATTGGCAAAGACACATGCCTGCTCCGACGACAGCACAGATTGCAGGTAAAAGTACTATCTTGGTCTTGCGGTTCCACACAGCCCAACAACGCCATATCTACGCGTAATTCAGAATCGTTCCTTTGAATATTAGTGCCGGAAAACGCACCAAAATGCAGTCCGCTAGGAATGTGTCGACCGGCAACGCGAATTCTGTAACCTTCCCCAACAGGTTCCCCAGTGGTCCTGGTCCGTTCCCAAAACGGAGGGGCCCGAGTACACTTTGATCATTTGAAATGAAAACACTTTTGACCACGAGCCAAGTTGCCACGGTATGCACGGTGGACAGAGCATACATCACGAGAATCGCCAAAGACACAAGGACTCGACTTGTGCTCATCTGTGCCCTGCCATATATGACTGACCACATGGTGACTCGGGGTAAGCACAAACTTTTAAAGAACATCGGACTGAGATTCACCGATGCCGTAGACCGTCGCGAGAAAGACCGCGGTGGGTAATCCTATAGGAGCAAACGTTAGGAGTAGATTGCCTCAAGATTGCCTTGCAGCAAATGCGGGACTCGTGCTTGCCATCGAGGAATACAGATAAAAGCGCGTAGTCTTGCAAAGAAGAAAGAGATGGAAGGTCCTGCTGAGACATGGGGAAAGAGAACGGAATGGCTAGCTATTTATGGGAGGATACTAGTATCTGTGAGAAAGGGTACCCTTTCCTTCCCGACAAGATACTCGGGAGCAGACAGCAATGGGGGACCATCTTGAATCTGTATCTACACGACGGCGCTGCATCAAGTTACCCAGGGCCGCGAGGAAAATATTTTAAGGCTAGACGAACCATGGCATGTCTCCTTCTATCAGTCTAAATCATTGTCGAAAAGTAGCCGCTGTGCAACGAATATGTTAGAGTCTGTGAAGTCGAGCTAGTCGGCAACTTGCGCATGACTGATAAATGAAAGAATCGATCCAGTCGTTCTGTAGTCGTCAGAAAAGCACTTCGGAAGTTTTTTCAATCTAGAAGCTATGTTTGTCGGATAGACCATGACGATTCCTTGAATTGAGGGTAGCTTCGATTCAGAAGCCGCTGTGTTAGAGATTCACTGGAGGAGCACCTTGACTCTGAGCGCGCGGTTTCGGCGCACAAATCTTATCTTATCGTTTTCAATCATCTCAAAATCCAGTTATCTGCACGCACGTCCGTAGGCCATGGATGGAAGTGTGAATAAGTACACCGGGACGGTATCCCGATCCCGATATGGACCAAAACTCCTGCGTCCCAATTAGGAAAATCGAGATGCGTGGTAGCGCTACAATGGCGGGTGTGATGGTGAGGACGGGTGAAGACGACCGCGGGGGCCGCGTGGAGAGCGCGGGGAGCGAGGAGATGGTATACATCGGACGCGCCCCTATACGCCTCATGGCACCCAAATGCGCGTATTGTTCCCGTAGATGCCTATATTTGTGACACAGGCACAAGCATCCCGCGGCTTACCAGGCGAACTGTGAGATATCCCGATATGGACCAAAACTCCTGCGTCCCAATTAGGAAAATCGAGATAAAGTGTGGTAGCGCTACAATGGTGGTGGGCGTGATTTCTTAGACGGGTGAACACGACCGCGAGGACCGCGTGGAGAGTGCGGGGAGTGAGGAGATGGTATACATCGGATGCGCCCCTATACGCCTCCTGAGTCCACGTGCTACTCAAATGTCGTAGTACAACGAGAACGGGTCTTGGATGTATGTTATGGATGGAGAGACAAGCACGAGCACCCCCGCGGGGCCAAGGTCCGTCGTCACGTAACACACGGCTTCAATTCGACGGGCGCCGAATTTTGTTACAGCCGAGGACGACATGGACTTTGGCAGCCGACAGTAAGCATCCGCGGGCGGCGGCCGCGATGGCCTTGACAGCACATAGGGTGTGTGTAGATGGCGGTCCTGGAGGTTCCCGATATCCTTATGCAGGTGCAGGGCGCTTGGAGCGTGCAGTTCCCCCCCACACGACGTGCGCAGTGGCTCATCTCACCCCCTCCCCCCTTCCTCCGAATACCCCGACATCCGACCCATCGACCAGGAGTGTCGAAGCCCCGATGAGAAGGGCTGTTCGCACCTTCCTTCATGTTGTCCCAAGAGATGCGGTGAGGCGTGAGTTGCCGCCTGACTTAGGACTGACAGGGCTGGAAGATAAATGGGGGAAAGGGCGCCGGGCTGAGGGGAAGGAGCTCGCTGCGGGAGGACGAGTGTCGCACGGATTGTGTGATCGTAATTCTCCATCGCTCCCCCTCCGCTTCCCTGTCATGACAGGGGAAGAATCAGATCTGTAGGCGATCTGACAGACGCGCAAAAGCTCCCAGGGAGGAAAATGGCGAGGGGCCAAGCAGGTATGTACATGTTTCACCACCTTGTTGAGACGGCCAGCGCGGGGAAGATGACGGGGAGGCGCCGGTAACGATAATTCGGAGACCACAAATTGTACGGCGTCCGGTACGTGGTTTAGAGTACGGGGGCGCCGTAGCAAGCTCCCGCCGGCGTCAAAGCCCCGTCAAAACCGACTTCGTCGTCGCCTCTGTGTTTCGGGGAGGCTGGCTGAGTAAATATCACCACGAGATCACCACGAGATAAGAAAAGACGCGCCATAGAAAAAGGTCACGGAATGCGCGAAGTATTGGCGCTTTTCCACCTGCGCTTGAGGAGAGACATGCAGCGGCATTCGACACGACGATGGCAGAGGGTGGGCCTGGCCAATGCCTTTACCAGAATCGGACACAAAAGAGATCGTCAATGTCCCGAATAAGGGTGCTGCAAAGTGTGGTATCCGGACTTCGGGGCTGGAAAACTGGAGTGGTTGGCCACGGAACTTTTCCTCAAGTTCATGTTTGTGAGATACAGCTAGTTCTTGCATTAGCTTCAAAAAGTCTGACATTCCCATGTCCTTCCGGTCCACAACCCAGCTCCTACAGTAGAAAGCGTCAGCATAGTATGGTCCATTTTGAGGATCCTTGGCCCCACAAATTCAGCAGAATTTCATTCTGAACTGGTTAGCGCAATCAGTGGACTGACTCAGAGCGTTGATGAAAATCACATCACTCAGGCTTGGCGAGACTTGGCGATACTCACGGCCGGTCTCGAGGCGCCTCCAGACTCTTGCCTTCGATGTTAGTGGTTTTGCACAAACACCCCCTTTTGCTCCTTCTATCCTGTTTTCTTTTACTCTCCTTCACCCGCGCATCCACCACACTCACCCAGGGCGACTTCGATTCCACGGTAGTCAAGGGCGTCTCGTTCGTCCTGTTCACCTCTCCGTATTGTGGTCATTGCAGAGTCTTCGCTCCGACTTGGGAGAAGCTTGTTGCATACAGCCAGATATCTGCCGATGTGCAGCTTGCCCGAGTGGACTGTTCAGTGAGCGGGGGTAAGTGTGCGCCGGCGATTGAGATCTGCATGCAGCTAATAACGCCTGCAGTCCTCTGCAACGCTCATGGTGTCGTAGGATACCCGCAAATGAACCTCTACCGTGACGGCGCATTCGTGGAGGAGTACCGGGGCAATCGAGACTTTTCCCTGCTCGTGGAATATCTCGCCGCCAACGTGCCGACCGAGACCCCTACGTTTTCGGCGCCTTGTGTGGATACCACGGTCATCCAGAGCCCCATCAAAACTCAAGATGAGTTCAATTGCACGGTCGCCGGCGGGCTCTGGTTTATCGAATACTTCACTCCGTGGTGTATCAATTGCAAAATGTTTGCGGCCACATGGGAAACGCTGCTTGCACGGGCTCGGTCCGATGTGCGGTTTGCCCGAGTGGACTGTTCATCGAGCGAAGGTGCGCGTTAGTCTCTATCCAACACCCTACATGTATTTGATTACGGCGCGCCAGACCTCTGCAGGGCTCACGGCGTCAAGGGATACCCACACCTGAACCTCTACCACGACGGCGATTTCGTAGACACCTACTACGGCCATCGAGACTCTGAAATGCTTATTGCATCTCACCTGTTCACCGAATATCTCACTGAATATCTCGCTGCGGCCGCACCCACACCCCCGCCATCCGTCCCACCTCCCCGCGCCTCCACTGAGGTCGGGGGGATCGACCCTCCTCCCGTCATAGAGCTCACGCGCGACACGTACCGAACCGCGATGGCTGCGCCCATTCTCGTCATCGCGACGGTGGGGACGGACACGGAGGAGAGCGTCGCCGCCCGCCTCCGGGAGGTTGCACTCGAATGGAGCCTGCGCCACCTCAGCGGTCGTTCGGTACAGTTTTTGTGGGCGAAGCCGACAAGCAACGATGGGGCAGTTCGTGGTCCTAGTCGGAACGCCGATGTTTTCGTCCACATCGTGGACCACGAAGTACGCAGGCCTCATTCTGGACCTTTCCCTACTAAGTACCGTTTGCTATTCTAATCTATGGGATAGGACGGGCGTGGCGCATTTGGGACGGTCTACCTCACGAACTGGTCTGGGTTGCCGATCAAGCTGACGGCGTCCAGCATTTTCTCTGTGCTCGCCCCGCTCGTCAGGACGGGGGAGCAAGACGACCAGTTCAAATTTGTCGAAGGTGCAGAAACTCAGGGTGTTTGGGAGCTAGCCATGCAGGTGCGTACGCCTATCCTATATTCATCCCTTCATCCGTGCCTACCTCATTCTCTCATTCGATGCAGTATCTTTCCGCGGCCGGCACGTTCGTGATGGCACATCCTCGGGAACCGCTGTGCACGCTCGGGCTGTTGCTCTGGGTCGCGTACCTGGCATTCCGGTGGCGCTGTCTGCGGGCAGAGTCCGAGTTGCGGGATAAGAAAGGGCTGTTAGGCGCGATGTAGGTGCGATGCTTCACCAATGGGTATGGCGAGGACGCGAGCGGATTTTGGTAATTGGCCAATGGACACTGTAATAATGGTTACTGCGAATTTTCGCACTACAGTATAGCAGAGAAAAGGATGAGCATCATTCACAAGACACGACGGAAATCCGCCTCAAATTATTCATCACCGTACAGAGAGGCGCGCAGAATTTTCTCGGCAAGCCGGTGAGACTGGGAGGTAGTCGAGTGTGTTGAATTTGTTTCACTCGCTTATATTAAGCTTCCGCCCATGTCCTCGCGACTATTCTCTTCCGCTCTCACACAATGCACGAAGTGTATCCTTCGCTTGACAGTTAACCAGTCCACAATGTCCATCAGATCATAGGGTCAAATTTTACGTTAAGGAAGAAGTCGAAGTTGACAAAATAATCCGAAGCGTGTCACAGCTCCCTCCACCTTCCACTGCAGAAGTTACGGATGAAGTACTGAGTAGTAAGATGCGAGGCTGACGGCACGATATCAGAACAAAGCCAGAACAAAAAATCAAACAAGACTTGCCGTTGTGGTTGGGAACTTGGATGGACCATTCAAGCAATGACACAGCTACCGCTAGAGCCGGTGCCGCCGTCCTCGTTGACGATGGGGAGGGAGGTGTCCTCCTTGCAAACGACACAGCTGCCGCTGGAGCCAGTGCCGTTGTTCTCGCCGACGGGGGGAAGGACGATGTCCTCGACTTTCTTGGAAGTGGTGGTGAAAGAGTCCATTGTGCGTGTGCGAGAGTGCGGGTGATTGAGAAAGGTGCGTGGCGAGTGCAGGTTAGCCTGGTAAATGCTGGAGACTCGTTTGCCTTTTATCCCTGGAGAAGGGTGGCACTGCGAAGTGCGATTGCCAAATAGGGAGATCAACAACGATGCGGCGATCGTTCTTGAGACAGTCACGAATAAAGCGGGGGTGGAAGGACTGGGTAAACAAAAGAACAACATCGGCGTACGTAGAAGGCAGTATGGATTCCGTACTACGATGACGATACAGAAGCGCCAACAATTACGCCAACGCAGCTGCGAGGTATTCCCGATGTAGACCGAAACTCCTCCGGCCCGATTAGGAAAATCGAGATAAGCGGAAGGTGGACAATCACGAATCCCTACTTGCCAAAGTACCGCCCAAACTATTAGCGCTCATGGACGCTGTCTCGTTGTCTAACGCGCTTCGAATAGAAAATGATGTGACGTGGACGGATGCAAAGTTCGTAATTATCCCACTCTGTTTTCCGTCTAAGACGCGCAATTTATTGTTATCTACATTGTGTGATACTCTAACTTGGAGGTATTCTAAGTAAGGTATTGATATAAATACACCGCAGATGAGAACGAAACGTGATAATTTAGAGTAAAAGAGTGTCCAACCAGCTCAACTGGTATGTGGACAGAACTGAAAGGAAAGCAAGACGACTAGCAAGGGATCGCCAATTGCGCGTGAAATGGTAAATCCAGCACAGGCAATATACCAATTCAAGTTTGACGAGCCCGGGCCACGACCGGCACGTCCGAGTAGCGGAAGACTGCGTTTCCAACAGCGGTGACCGGGGGGTGGCTTTGTCCCTCGTCCTCGAAGCGAACATCGTAGTTCAACAGGAGATGCGCCATCACGATCTTGAACATGTTGACCGCGAAGAATCGTCCAGGACTAGATAACAAGTCAGCCAGATGCTGCGTACAATTGGACAGAGACGTACCAGGCATGTCTGCCGTACCCGAAGCTCAAATAATCGGCATTCGTCGTGAGCATCTGGTGCGAGGGCTTTCCGTCTTTGAAGGTCATCATATCGTAGAATCTGAAGCCCTTGAAGAGTTCAGGCTCCGGATAGAACCTCTGAAAAATTCGAGTCAAAATCACGAGAGGCACAAACAATTCGAGGAGTCCTGACCGCGTCGTTGTGCATGTTATGGGTCGCGACGGAGACACTTGCTCCAGCAGGTATTATTATGCCGTTCGAAAAAGTGAAATCTTTGAGCGCTTTCCGGGTAACATGATCTGGGGTATGAATGAGTGCAGGAGCGGGCGTAGACACGATGGAACTTACACGTTGATTGGCCGACCATTCTCGACGCCTCTTTCAAAAAGCTATCGAGCCTGTACATCTTCGAGACCCCAATCTTTGTCCATCCTTCTTGCTCAACGACCTGCTCGATCTCCTCCCGAAGGGGAGCAAGGTATTCGGGATATGCGCATAGATGGTAGAGTGCCGAGCTGAATGCCTGGTAAAAGATAAATACAGGGTTACGAAAGTCGAAAGAGTTGTTCACCCCAGACGTCGAATGAATAGAGCCGAACCCGAGGAAAAGAATTCTGGAAGTAAGATCTTCGACAGTTCGTTGCGGGCCTTTAGCCTTGGCGATCAGCCACGAAATCATGTCATTCTGGAATTTTGGTGAGTAAAATAAATCATTGGACAGTGAGGTTACAAACCGGCTGTATTTCATATTTGTCAATCCCCTGGTCTGCTTTAGCAAGACGTTCCTCTATGATGGGGCGCAAGAGTTTGACGCCGTCCTTCAGCCTCTTCGGGATATTGGCAAATAACTTGATGAGAAGCCTGAAATGCCGAATTAATTCATGCAGTCATCAATGACAGGGTATCTTACGGCGCCAGGAGACGGGGGGAGAGTTGCAGAATGACGGCGGCAGGCACAACTTCAAGCACGAAATTGATACAAACAGCTTCATACTCCGGATTCTGGCCTGAATGTGGGTTGTGTCAAAGCAGATAATAGAGGGAAGAAAAAGACTCACAGACAGGGAGTCCAACGAAGATTCGGCTAGTGGCCCTGGTTATGAGGGACCGTCCAACATCAGTCACGTTGACCTTTGTCCACTCTGTAAATGATCTCAGTACCTTTGCCAATGAAATCTGGGTGTATATAACATACCTTTGGTGGGGGGAATATTGACGCTGTATGCAGAGACGATTTCATCGCGAAGATCTCCATAGTAGGCCTCGATGTTTCGGGTCAGCGAAGTGAGCACCTCAACGTGGTAGTCGTCGAACACAACGTGGTCGCCAAGCGTCCCACCCGTGTGGAAGATCTAAGCAGGAATATGTTCGTTGAGGGATTATACAAGTTGATGGGCGACTCACATCTTCCAGAGCTTGAGAGAAAGACAATTCGTCGTCTGGAGCACGGCGGATATCCTCGACCATGTCAGTGCCACTAGCCATGATCATCCAACCGCCGATCTGAGGAAACTTGTAGACGCCTCCATAAAACTGGCGACATTCAATGATCAGCGCAGGCAAGGACGGATTTTAGGTTCTTCTCACCTTCTGATATCCCTCGGCAACCATATCACGAGTTCTCCATATGCTGGTCCAGGTGTCGATGAAATAGGTGAAGAAATTGGCGGTTCCAACGGTAGGGATTTTGCGTAACTGAGAAAGTTCTCAGGCTTAGCTTAACGAGAATTCAATACGACTTACACGATAGTACATAATCAGCTCGGCGGCAACCATATTGAGGAGGTATAGGCCACAATAGGCCAGGGGAATGTAGAAGACGAGGGAAATGTTAAGGAAAGGTTGGACAAGCTGTTGAACCTGCTGGAACAACGGCTGCGAGCGAAGCGAATCAGCCGTGCCGGAGGCATGAATCATAAAACTTGTTGTGTTAAGGAAAGGCTGAAAAGGCTGGATCACTGTGGTAACCAGACCGTGGAAGTAAGGAGTGGGAGAAGACATTGGACGAAGCTGCAGGCATCAAAATCAAGTGACTCCTTTTATAGCTTCCATTGGGACCTGATTCCGCTTCAAGCTTGGTTCAATCTGAGTCGCGTCGGGTTCCCTAGCAACTCCGACCTTGACTTACGGGATTGATTTCCGATTTCAGCCAAGGGTTGCTATTATCATTAATGTTGAAACTGAGATCCACGCGCCGCTTGCTCCAACACCCCGCCGCTTGCCCGCCGAATATACCGCTCGTTGACTCGGACTTACTGCGTGACCTGATTCCCAACAATTAATAGTGTTGCCGTCGGTGTGAGTTGGACTCGCTTTGGACTGATCGGCCGTCGAGTTGATGAACTTGATGCGTCGAGTGGAGTACCAAGTTACAACTCGATTAGTCATGGCAGACACTTTATTGTACCTAGCTCGTACCTCGCTAAATAAACAACTCAATGCCACAACTGCTAACCAGTGAATGATCCGAGACACGGAAACTGAATGAGCCTTGGGTAGTAAGTAAGTAGGATTGCACAGCACGGATAAGCATCCCCCTAGGAACGCGGGGTCCAGTCGGATCAGATATTATCCTGAGTCTCATCTATTGATGCCGAGAATAAGTAAGGCTCCAACCATTTAGTTTCCGTGTAGTCCGCCAGGTAAATCAAACGGAAACAGTTTAATACAGTTTAAACGGTAATTTTGTGGGTATTCAAATTTAGAACAGGTATTACCAACCAGCATATCTATATTCTACATCCTATCTTCCTAGCACTAGGCTGTCCTGCGCCGAGTCTGGGTCCGGAGGATATCAATAGTAGTCAGAGAATCAGTGATTTACAGTCATTCACAACATTACATAACCGAGTGTCCGCTTGTGTTGAATGGTTGTTGAACGGTTCAAATCTGTTCCACTTGGCTTTATTGGTTCTAGCTCGTACCTTGCTCAATAAATTCTGGCCTCATTATTCTCCGCACCGCCGTGAACTTTCTGAGTTTGGAAGCCTACCTCCCCACACAGTTGCCATATTCAACCGCCAAGCCCTGCGTATCCCCAGCCTCCGCGGGCACGGTGTAGCTCCCGATGCGAATCCGCTCGCCTGTGCCAGTGTCGACTGCCGTGCCGATCGATCTCCCGTTTCTTCAACGAAATGTCGATTACTCAGTTCAATCTTTACCATCACCCCCATCGAGAATTTCCCCTTCCTTCTCCCTCTGCTCGATCTCCCGCAGTCCGGAGTTAAATCTGATGCAACTTCTGATTGATAAACACAGCCTCGAATACTTACAGTTCACAATGCATCCAATACGCGGGTTTTGTTCTTACCAAGCCGGGTGTTAACGACGTTACGGGTGCACTGCCGTCGACGGCATGCCGCCCCGTCCCATCGAGCCTTTAGCCAAAAGCATTTACGGGACGGGGAGGGGCGGCCAGACGGTTTGGATGTACGAAATGTGTTGCAGGCCATTTTCTAATGAAAGCAATACCCCATAATTTGGAGACAGTCGGGAACAGAACCCTATGAGCCGATTGAATGGAATTTGTATCCATGCGACGGCACCGCGGATGAGATTATCAAGTTATCCTGGGCCGTGAGGACAATATAATGCGGGGCCATCATGGGATGCCTCTTGTCCCGCGAGGGCACGATTATGGATTAAAAAATCAAGGACAGCGGGACAAACTTGACGAAGAATTTTGTGAGTTTCGAAGTCGGAATAGTTAGCACATGGTAATCTCGAGGTTCTCCCAATCATCGGCTGTGGAATTCCTCACGGATACAGTACTTCAACTTGAAACTTCCGGAGTAAACGAACACAGCTTTCTGCACCTTTGTGATGGTTGAGACGAAGGTTCAATCATTTGCCTTTGCTAGCACTAGTAGCAGATATCTTGTGTGTCGCAACGGCATTTAGCACAGTGCTGTGGGACTTTATTGACAACACCTGGGTCAGCTGGCCATGAAATCCAACGATGTGCTTGGTATCCGCATGCCTTTCTCTCCCATCTTACTGCCAGACAGACCCTCCCCTCCGCCTGTGCAACGACCACTTGGTAACCGTTCACACCGCCGAAGTGGCACTGTCCATCTCTTCGTTTCTGGCTCTGTTCCCGTGCTCCATATCCGCTGTTCCACTGGTGATCGACTCTCTCGGCATCCTCCACTACTTTTCCTTGTGCCGTTTCAAACAGGATCCCCTTGAATGGTGCATCGGCGGGATCACCCTCGTGTTCCACGGCCGGGAACGCAGCACCGTCAATCAACCGCTGTACCTTGACATCCTGAGCAGAGAGTGCGACAAGCCGTTTATTACGCACTTTGCGCTCTTACCTGCTGCCCGCGCAAGCACAGATCCAACGGACGCCCCGGCGGCCTGTGAGCTCGTGCCCCTCGGCAAGAGCCCTCTCGACACCATGTATGAAGTGTGTCACTCCCTGCATCTCGAGTGGCTCGCACCCAGGACCGTACAAAGCTTTATCGTCGAGGGGAGCATGTTACATGTGTGCATCTCGGATGTGGATGGGACGACCTCGAGGTCTGTGGCCGGGGTCCTTGCAACGTCAGGTTTCCATCCAAACGACCTGAATATAGATTTCTGCTCGTTTTCGGGCAGGGTTTGCGCGCGGGTGCCTGCAGCGGAAGGGCGATGGGTTCAAAGTCTTTGGTCATGAATTATGTCGCGCCGAACCAGTCTGCGACACTTCACTAGCCTGCGGTCCCAATGGCTACTCTCTCGCAGACAGACACTTCAATAATTTCTGATCTTGTTCCTCGATATATTGAACCCAATGGCCAACTTTTAGACGCTGATTTGGAGGAACCATTATTCATCACGTTGACTATTAATTACGATGGCTCAAAGATGTTAGTGCCAGCAATTGGTACATACGAGTTTCCGGTCTGGACAACTTGCATACACCTTTTGGTACCTATTCAACAGCTTTCTGTAACGAGTAAAACTGGAGGATACTTCGGCCAATTTCGACTGCAGCCGTTCATTTGGGCAAGAATAGAACTACCCAACTCTAGCCCAAGATCTATGAAGCCCATTCACATCCACGGGCGGAGAAAAAAAAACTCAAGTTGAAACGTGCCAAATAGCCACTTTCCAGCTAAATTATATGGACTAGGGCTAACTAGTTGCGTACTGACTCACGTCAGACTGGCGCTTGACCACCCTGTGGCCTTCTCTGGAAGCGCGTTGCCGCTACTCCATTCGTCGTCAGAGCGAGCCATACCGAAGGCCACGCACGCCGCGATCAACGTGGGTCCGATTCCCTATGAACAAGTCACTGCGTTCTGAGGGTCTGTAGACCAAGGGTTAGTCTACCCCCGTAGAGAGACATAGACAGACTTTGAACTAGACCAACCTTGTCTACATGTGTTGGTTTCTCAGTCTTGTTTGCGGAACCTGTGTCGAGCTGTGTCGACTGAGATAGGGGCGTGTATATAATGCTGGTTTGTAAACCGGTTTATAAACACCGGTTTATAAACCGGTTTTTTTAATGGTCGGGCAGAATCACCTGTTTTTTAATTTCCGGTAACCCGGACCGCCGGCAATCGGCCAGCAAGAAAACATTTTTCAAGTCGTCCGACCACCGTCTTTTCGTCGTCTCGACTCGTTCCGCCACTACCTTCGGGAAGAATATGCCCGGCACTGGGGTTACCTACTACGACGAGGAATTCAAGCATCTATTCCGCCTTCTAAAAGCCTTACCCGACGATATTTACTCCGGCAATGCCCACAACTTCATCGGTTACATCCCGGATCCAGAAGAAGCAAAAGATTTTGGCTCTGTCCAAAGTGTGGTCAGTCACTCGCTGGAGGTATCCTTCAGTTCTCGGCGTACTCCTGCAGGCGAAGATGTCGTCATCCAATTTAAATCCCGTGGCCCACCATTGGAGGAAGTCGTATCTGTGCGGTTCAGGGCGCTGATGCGATCCGGAGCCTTGCGGACTGGTCAGGGGGAAGTGCGGGAAGTGGTGGGAGCGCCAAAGCAGCAGCCGGGAGCACAAGCTGGGACAGGGAGGCTGAAAAAATGGCCTTTTAAATACTTATGTTTGTAAACCGGTTTATAAACGGCCTGTTTACAAACCAAAATAAAAAACCGGTTTTTAATTCGCTGAGAATTATATACACGGCCCTAGACTGAGAGTACTGGCAGTGCTGCTGATATTTTGACAGTTGACGTGATCTCTGATGCTTGGCACCACCATCAGCGGACTGCGGATCTCCGCTGTCTCCACTTAGCCTTACGGCAAGCCTCGCCTCGTGAGTGACTCTTCGCTCCTTTCTTCGAACGTCCATGGCCGAAACACCCCCTAACCGGTCCACTCAGGCCCATCGAGCCTCAAGGAAAGACTGTAATAGAGGGAGAGAAAGAAATGGGGAGAGCCGCTGAATCATGCCAGCGCACAAGGAACGGGAGAAGCCTCCAAAACAAGAAATTACTACAGGGATGATATTAATACAATTAATCAGTAGCAATGCACAGCCCGAGCACAATCGAGATGCCAGAGGAGGCGGCAGAGGGCGGCGGGGAGTCCCTGGGAGTAGGGGCAGTGTGTCATGAATTGCCTGGGTTCTACTTTTTCGTGCGACACGTCCGTACGGATGCAGACACGTCTTAGTGGCACGGGACTCTCATGATGCCACCACGTGACCTTCTCCCTTCTCACGGTTGAAACCCGGCCTCAGATTCTAAAAGCCGCAGACTTGGGGAGTCTGCGCCATGAATCCTAGTCCCTGGACGCACCAAACAGCTGACACAGAAGTGTACACGAAGTACATGAGTGGTTGCAAACCGATCGGGGTTTGAACCACTGGATACAATGACATTCAGGATTAGGAAACCCAAATGTCAGGTCTCCTAAGTCCTCCGATGCCACGGAAACCAACACAAAGGAGCCTAGGAGTAACAGTATTAACACTCCTTAAGCGCTGTGGTACAGGAACTGATTGCGATTGACCGCGATTGCTTTAATTTATTAGAAGCCTATATAAGCACGGTAGAATCTCCATGTACAGTAGATTCTACCTCGTCTAATCTCAGGCTTCTACCTTGGCTTGACATAGGCATTGTCTCCACCCTGCCCCGCTTCCTCCACATTGTACTACGGGTTGTATCCATGCCCCGGGTTGTATACCTGAGTGGATACCACACCCTCTTTGACTCGTTCCGGGTTCCACCTTGCATCCCGACCTACGACATATGGCCTCCTAGGGAGGACACCGTACGACTGGTCCTACTGCTCGGGGAACACACGAGCTACTAGCGTCTATTGGGTTTATCCTGGTTGGGGTTCTCGCCGGGTTACTTGCCATTTAGCTGACCCAGAGGCTGTTGCTGACAGAAGGTAGAATCTCTTCTGCCAGCCCCGACAAATCGATCAACGCTTGGAACGAGAAGATGGCTCCCACAAATATTATGGTTTCTGGAAGCACGACTGGACAGGGTGTTGGAGAGTGGGTTGGAACCCTACTCTGGTGGGGAGGCTTGGTCACAGGAATGGCTGCACTGTGTGTTGCCCTGGTGTGGGAAACCCAGGAAGAACAGGTTGCTCTACCTTCGGGCAGCTACAGGCGGGTTCCAAGACATGGACCGCACTCCCCTTGGATGAGAAAACTCCGGTGTTTAATGGAATGTGTTGGAGCCTGGTTGGTGAAGATTACAAGGCCTCCGACTGATCGCAGTCGAGAGGAAGAAAGAAGGAGGACTCGCGCCACAGGAGGGCAAGACGGACCCAGGAGAGAAGACACTCAGAGAATGGGACATCCGAATCGGAACCCAGGGGTATCGATCTACACTGACAGGGGGTGACTATACCCTATGGTAACCAACCTGGATAGCAGGGCCACTCTCTCCACATACATGGATGACATCCTCCTTACGGAGTTGGCACAACCATGCAGGAACAGGAACCGTCCCACTCCCCCTCCCGGTCCCCAGGTCTCCCAAGCCGGATAGTGGATGACAGGTCAGGGTCTATCCCACCTCACGAAGAAAGGCCGGGTTCCAACTCTAGAACCCGAACCACCAATACGTGGGTAGAGGTGGTGCAGGGGCGACCCTAAAGGAGGAGAACAACAGGAACCTGTGGAACGAGATATACCCATACCCATACCCCTCACTCTCATCTACTTGTTGAAAAATCTCTTGGTGAAGATCCTTAAATGAAACTTAATCTTGGCACACCAAATGAAGCAACACTACGCTTTCGTCTGGATTTGGAAATAATAATAATAATAAAACGAAAATAGAAAAAATACAAGGCACTACGGCATGTGTTCTCTGCCCTTTCCCTTGTTGCTGCAATGTTTCCGACCCAGGTGTCTGCCTGCCTGCCCAAACACCTCGGACATCAGTAACAATGTGCTCTCCAGCTGTCCCTCATTCCCTGCATCGGGCCAACTGCTGCACAATCTCCTCCACGAGAGAGGAGCGAGAGGCAGTTGCAATCTCCGTGACAGGTCGGAGACGAAACCTGAGGAAATGAGTTGCCAGCGGGGGCGGGTTGTCCAACGTCATACGGGAGGATGACGCTTGCTGTTCCAGGGGAATAGCTGTGGGCACGGGTTCCAATCCAGGATTGTAGTTACGTTTGTCGACCACGAGGGTGGCTCTGGAGACAACATTTGCGTGTCTTCCTCCTCAAGGTTGTAGTTCTGCGGGGCGTCCACAGTCGCGAATGTGTCGTCCTCGTTGGTCACCTCAACCATCTTGGGATGTGATGGGTGGTGAGGGTTCTGGGGGTGTGACATTTTACGCCTCTTGGGGGTGGGAGGTTCGCTCCCTACAGATTCCTCTCCAGAATCCAGGGAAGACGTGGCAGGACGGCGATGCAGTGAAGGGCCTGGCGCACAAAGCTCAGGGAGAAGTAGGAGAAACTCCCAATACATGGTCGAGAGTCCTGTGGAACAGAGAGCAGCCATTAGTACAGACCAACCCAGGAAAGCGAGACAAATACGAACGGGTTTGCGACAAATCCGACCACCGAGGGTCGGGGTGCTTAGGGGTGTAAGAGCCCTCCCCGAGATGCTCCCAGAGCTGGATCCGGAACCCACGCAGGACCTCGCCATCGCCACCCTCATATACATTAGAGAACTTGGTCCAATTAGGGCAGTTGACGTGCGCTGCTTTGCAAGGCGAGCAACAGCGGGGTGTTTTGACAGCCAGTGGGTGCCCCACTTCCAGGGTGCAAAGCTGACCGCTGTTATTGCACTGTTTACACGGTGGAAACAGGGTACGGACTATCGCTCCCTTCGGACAGGGCGCCTCAAACAGGAAAACACGAGGGAGCTGGGCAGGGTCTCGCCCTGCACTAGATCACGTATGTGCTGAGGGTATACGGATGGTGGGCGGCTTTCGACCCTCAGGTTGCGACGCATTGCTCTTCGATGCTTTTGGGCTGCACACTGGTGTTCCCTGCACCCCGGCCCGTTTTCTGCCTGCAGAAGCAGGAGGCGGGGAAGGTGCGGACACGGACAACACTTCCTCTGTCTCCAATACCATGATTGGAGGCGAAGAGGTGGAATGCGCGGCAGGTGGAGATGAAGAAGGAGTGGGCAGCGAGAGTGGCGGTGGTGTAGGGAGGGTCGTGCCTAGAAAATTGCTGGGCGACAAGTCGGCAGCGATTATCTTGAGATCCAACTCGTCGCCCACCAAAATATGCCCAGGGTGTGTGGTCTCCTCTGGAGAGTTCCACTGCCTGTCAGAAGAGGCAAGGTCTGCAGAGAAGTGTCAGTACCACACCAAGCTCTAGACGGCTTCAGGTTACGCACCATCCAAATACTCGAGGATTCCATCGGTGGAGAATCGTACCGACTCTTCGCTTGCCGAGGGAACCGACAAATCCGAAGAGAGCTGGAACCCGGAACGAACATCAGGTTCCCCTGTTGGGATTAGTCAAACCTGAGGGATACCCTGGGGCGCTTCAAAAGGCGCAGGACCGTGGCGAGGACCCGAAACTGGTCGTTGGAAGTCGAGAAGTTGAGAATGGAGCCGGGTCAATTCCAACACCCGACTTGTTTGAAGTGTGTCGGGGTACACCTCAGGAAACAATCTGACCAGGAGCTGGTCATATCGTGCAGACCAGGACACCCCAAAGCCCATGCGACTAAGCCAGAAGAGGACTCGCTCCATGTGCAACTGAACTGCAGGTTAACCAGGAGAATTTGAGAGCATTCAAGGATGAAACAACGTACCATGACCCGGAAAAGGTGCTTTTGAAGACAGTGTTCATGAATGTGATCTCGCTGAGCTTGGCAGTACACATCAAAGGAAGTCTCGAAGGACAAGGCCATTTGGCCCAGCAGTTCGTCGAAAATTCGAGGCATAGTGGGGTCTTCCTGCTGCCGGAGCCAGTAGTCACGAATGGGCCAGTTTACTGGACCCCGCTCCTCGACGCACCAAAACGACAACCAGGCGCATGCCAGGAAGTGTTGGTGGGCAATTTCGTCTAGGGACCAGACTTGAGGGTAGTCTGCAAACCGAGGACGAAAGTTGAAGATGGGGAGTTGAGGGGAGGGGTAATAACAAACGGGAGAGAGAACAGATTCCAAGAAAACCTGGAAAAGCATCCAGGAAACACTGGCGGCAAATGTCGTCAACCAAAGGCGAAGGAACCCATCGGTTTGGCTGACGGGTTCAGGACCCGAAACATCAATATCTACTCCATGATATCCAAACACTAAAATCACTGACGCGCCGTCAGAACGCTCGTGGAACAAGCGACGAGGACAGTGGAAGTTCTCCGCACTGTACCCAAGGGGTAGTGGGGCTCCATCCGTGTTCTGTTGGTCCCAATCAAGACGGTGGCAAGGGGAGGTCACAGGGTTGAGGAAGAAGCAGAGTCCGAGATTCCAAAAGAGGGCGAAGTTGCGCAGAGGGGAGGACATAATGGTGGAAAAAGAGAATGGCATGCTGCAGAAAAACAGGAACAGAAGGGCTCGAGGCTCAGATTAAGCTCAGAACCCAGAGCCCATGTTTTAAGGAGAAAGCTTAAAAGTGCTTCGAGAAGAAGCACTAAGTGAGCTCTACTTTTGGAAGTAGATCAAAGAATCCTCCCTGGGCACCATAACAACGGAAACATCACAGCCATCAAAACCTCGCTAAAAACTTAGCTGGAATAACAGATAGGGGGTACAGGCGGGTTCAGAACCCAAAAGTGCCTTGACAAGGTTGAACCACAGAGGAAAAGGAATACCACGACATGGGGAGTCGAGCACCAAAGACAACGGGGATGCTGGCGCGACAATAATTGATAGGCAGTGACAATAAGCCCTACGACCATAGCATGGTGTTTACAATCCGGATAACGGGACCACCACGAAGGGAGAACACTGGATAATTTGGATTGCGGGTTCCCGAATGGAGAAGACTGAAGGATGCCTTCGCAGGTAATAATTGATGGGCAGTGACAATAAGCCCCACGACGCAGGAAGTTTTTGAAGGATAAAACTCGCCTTACAGAAGAAATTGGGAAGAAGGGGACGCGGTACCTGGGGGTCGTTGGGGACAACGACCTTGAAGAGGGGGGGTGATGTCACGAATCGCCTGGGTTCTACTTTTTCGCACAACGCATCCATACGGATACAGACGTGTCTTAGCGGCACAGGACTCTCATGACGCCACCACATGACCTTCTCACAGTTGAAACCCGGCCTCGGATTCTAAAAGCCACAGACTCGGAGAGTCTGTGCCACGGGATACAGAATACAGAAGACGTTAGGGACTAGGAACCTGTGCAGACAAATCCCAGTCCCTGGATGCACCAAACAGCTGACACAGAAGTGTACACGAAGTACATGAGTGGTTGCAAACCGATCGGGGTTTGAACCACTGGATATGATGACATTCAGGATTAGGAAACCCGAATGTCAGGTCTCCTAAATCCTCCAACGCCACGGAAACCAACACAAAGGAGCCTAGGAGTATCAGCATTAACACTCCTTAAACACCACGGTACAGGAACTGACCGCGATTGCTTTAATTTATTAGAAGCCCATATAAGCACGGGAGAATCTCCATGTACAGTAGATTCTACCTTGTCTAATCTCAGGCTTCTACCTTGGCTTAACATAGGCATTGTCTCCACCCTGCCCCGCTTCCTCCACATTGTACTACGGGTTGTATCCACGCCCCGGGTTGTATACCTGAGTGGATACCACGCCCTCTTTGACTTGTTCTGGGTTCCGCCTCGCATCCCGACCTACGACATATGGCCTCCTAGGGAGGACACCGTACGACTGGTCCTACTGCTCGGGGAACACATGAGCTACTAGCGTCTATTGGGTTTATCCTGGTTGGGGTTCTCGCCGGGTTACTTGCCATTTAGCTGACCCAGAGGCTGTTGCTGACACAGTGGTAGACCTTGGTAGACACACATAGTCTACCTGGGGTAGACAGATGTAGACCGACAGTAGACCCAGGTAGACCAAAAATAGTCTACATGGGATAGACACACTCGGTTTACTACGTCAACTGATGTAGACTGACGTAGCCTCACGTAAACAGGGTCTGTCTACGGGACCTCGGAACACAGTGAATAGTGCTAGGAATTGCCACACATCAGCTTCGGAACTTGCCACCCGTTGCCGATACTCACCTGCACTAGTTGAAAACAAATTTTCAAAGGCTGTTTCTTCTCTGTAAGGCATTTGCGACTCAATATGCATGATTCACTCACATCTGGACCAATAAAATGCTCATTAATCGTTCCGAGCTGGTATTTTTCAAGAATTTGTGGATCCGCGGGTCCGATACCATGGTGTTTGATGTCACAGAGATGTCACAGAGGGGTGCGGGGGGTACGGCATAGACCCGTACCCCTGCAGGGGTGGGTTATTGAGGGGTACGGGTCCGGGGCTGCTTGAGGTAGACCCGCGGGTGACCCGTGCGCATCCAAGAGTCCAGTCGATGTCTCGAATAAAATGGTGCCACATCCAAACTCATTTCCTCTAGCTCAAGCTGGAGTGTATGACCAGAGATCTCGTCCTCTTCTCGACCCATGAATGTAGTGAGATACAGCTAGTCCAACTGCTCTGTATTCACTTCTTGGCACTTAGTACTAGTACACTGAGTCACTGACGTGCCCAGGTCCTCCCGGTGCACAACCGAGCCTTTGCGAATAGAAAGCCGGTGTATATGAGTACTACGTCTATTTCGGGGCGAGTCTTCGGCCCCAAGAAGTGCAGGAGAATTTAATCTAGAACTGGCGGCTTGTTGGTGCGAGCGGTAGTTGTGACAATGGTCACATCTGTGACTATTTTCTCTCTGTCTCCAGCATCTTTGCCAACATCGCTATCCATCAAACGGGGCTCCCATTTGATACGATCCCGTGTACAACTCTACCCCAGGACACAATTCATTAAAATCCCCCTCCTGACCCGATCCCCCCGGCGGCTCATCCGTTTTTTTTTCGCCTGGGTGGCCTGGTCACCCGGAACAATACAGACTCGAAATAATGGGATACCTCGAAGCGGATGCGAACTCTCAGTCTGCAGACTACTTCTCTTCCCTCCCTGCTGATGCGATCCTTGTTAATCTTGGTTTTCTATCTCTCCACGACGCTCTTGGCCTCTGAACAGTACGTGTGCTTCCATAGTTGGATGTCTGGCTAACTTATCCCATCCGAAGGCATCCAACTAATGTCAGATGCCACTCGTGAGTGGATTGGGCTGCTCCGAGGGCTTTGCATTCAACACGATATCTACGCACCCGCATTCCCAGACATGAACCTCGAGGAACTGGAGCACGCTGCAACAGCTTCCCGTCGATTCAGCTCGCATCTTCGCAGCGAATTTTTCCAGGGCGGCTTGGTTGGGCCCTCGTCTGTTCGATACCTGGATCCCCCACCCACGGGTGAAGAATTCGAACATATACGCCTTTTGCCTGATGGACGATTTCTCCTAACAAGTCATAAAACCACGATAAAATTATTATGGGATCTGGGGAACCACGTCAGTAGTCTGACACACCACGCAATTGCCTCCTTCGAGATCCCTGGTGCTGCCACGATCAAGAGTTTGCGCACACGGGCATCGCACTCAAGTTCTGAAGCGCTGGTTATTATCTCGATCACTGATTCAGAGGTATCTAGTTTTTTGCTGTCTGAGTGCGGTTGACTTACATACTCTCAGCAATTTTCGCGTGCATACTCCCAGCGTCTTCCCACCGGCGTCTATCCCACAGTTCACCCTGCTTGCGCCTGTCCTCGTTCTCCCGCTATTCGACGACGACGTCCCAGGTATTCTTGGTACCACCAGCAGGCATGTCGTTATCGCAAAGGCATTTACTACCGTGCTGTGGGACTTTATCGACGACGCCTGGGTCAGCTGGCCACGAGACCCAACCGAATTTGACGATGTGCGTGGTATCCGTGTGCCCTTCTCTCCGATCTTACTGCCGGACAGACCCTCTACCTGTGCGGTTACAATTTTGTAACCATCCACACCGACGAAGCAGAGGTCTCTATCTCGTCATTGCCGGTTCTCTTCTCGCGCTCCGCATCCGCCATTCCATCGGTGTTCGACTCCCTCGACAATCCTTCACCGATATCCCTTGTGCCGTTTCAAACAGCCTGAGGATCCATTCGAATGATGCATCGGTGGGATCACCCTCGTGTTCCACGGCCGCGAACGCAGCACTGTCGACCAGCCGCTGTACATTGATATCCTGACCAAAGGGTGCAACAAGGGGTTGATCTCGCACTTTGCGCTCTTACCCCCCGCCGATCCGACGGCCGCCCCGGCGGCCTGCGAGCTCGGACCCCTCGGCGAGACCCCCCTCGACACCATGTACCACGCGTGCCACTCCCTGCACCTCGAGTGGCTCGCACCCAGGACCGTACAAAGCTTCATCGTCGAGGGGAGCATGTCGCGTGTGTGCATCTCGGACGTGGATGAGACGACCTCGACGTCTATGGCCGGGGTCCTCGCGACGCCAGGCTTTCTTCCGAACGACTCGAAGATGAATATGGATTTCTGCTCGTTCTCGGGCAGGGTTTGCGCACTCAAAGTCTTGATCATGCATTATGTCGCCTCGAAACCGCCTCAGGCAATTTCCTCTTCCCTTCGACCTCGCTCCAGCACCGCTCATTTGAATTTGCCGGCGAACCGGTGGCCAGTAGTAGCCATTTTACGACACCCGTTTTCAAGACAGCACTGATGGTATTGATCGTTGGATGACCAGCAAATGGTGACGACTCGTGGAAGCTCTCATATAGGAAAATTTTGGGTAATCTGGATATATTCTTGAAGTTGAACATATTGAACTTCATGTGAATAGAAAAACTACGAGCGGATAAACCAAGTTGGACTGCATTCTGGTACATGCCAAGCGAAATCCACGGAGAGTGTTCTAGAACATCCTTTGATCCTGTATTCCCACATTGTGTGAGTGCTTTTTGGCCATAAAAAGCATGTTCCCGAGTCCGCCGGGCCTTGGACGTTTCAACAATGGCGCGGCTTACCAACATCATCATATGGCGTCATCGATCTCCTTGCCTTTATCTTCCGCTTCCAAACCTCACAAGCATCCACCTGTTCTCCATATGTCTGGTTCCAAAACCAATTTTTTCCTCACTGGCGCAACCGGCACGTTCATCGCGAGCTCATTTCTTTGCATTCCCTTCAATTATCTTCGCAGGCTACGTCGGCGGCTCTGTTCTGGCTCGTTTCCTAGTGCATCCCCACGCCGATAGTTTCCAGTTCACAGTCCTCGTCCGGGATCCCAAGAAGGCCGAAAAATTCAAGGATCTTGGCGTTAAAGCAGTTGTTGGGTCGCACTCTGATGCTCAGCTAGTCGAAAAACTCGCCAGCGAAGCCGACGTCGTTATTGCCATGGTGTGTAATGTCCTATTCCAGCGGTTCGAATCGCGTTCACACCAGAATTCAGGCGGATTGCGATGATCTCGGAGCAGCGAAGGCCACACTTGAAGGTTTGAAGAAACGCCACGCTTTGGGAGTTGTCCCTATCTTTATCCACACCGTGAGTATTAACATCCTTGCTCGTTTGAACTGCATCTGAGTCGAGGTCCTCTCAAGTCCGGCACTGGTGTGATCTTTCTTCTTGAATCAATTACTCGATCGGTTAATTTATCGCACATTTTCAGGCGTTATTTCCGACGATGCCAAAGGACTGCACGCGGACGTCACGGTATACGACGATTCGGACGCCGACCAAATTGAGAGCATTGCACCAACGCAAATGCACAGAGAAGTCGACTTGGCGATTACTGCGGCTGACGCAGAAGGTGTGGAGGGGCCCAAACCCAAGCCTCAATATATGCTCTAATGTTGGTGCCAAGGCTACGTCAAAACCTACATAATTCTTCCGTCCACCATTTACGGAATCGCCAGTGGGCGCCTCGTCGACGCAGGACTCCAAAACCCGCACTCGATGCAGATTCCCGCTCTCATATCTGCGTCACTTGATCGCGGTCGAGCGGGCATAGTCGGAGAAGGTAAGAACCTCTGGCCCAATGTAGAAATCCACGAGCGTGCGTACCCTAATTCACCCGCATTGAACCGCAATACGTAAATTTTGATGATATCCCAGTCGCGGACCTGTACACTACCCTTTACAATAAAATCGTGGGGGACGCCGAGACCAGCCACGGGAGAAATGGATTCTATTTTGGCGCGAGTGGGGAGCACTCGCTGTACGATGTCGGCAAGGCGATTGGTACGGCCCTTGTTGCGCTGGGGAAGAGCGAGAGTGCGGAGCCGACGACCTTCACGCAAGCGGAGCTCGACAAATACTTTGGGGTACGGTGGAGTTTCCATACCTGGATTTCTGCTAATAATTCCCTGCAGGGCTCTGCGTACCTAGGCTCCAACTCGCGCTGCCGTGCTACACGCTCGCTCTCGATCGGCTGGAAGCCCGTCAAGACGACGAACGATATGTTGGCTAGTATTCAGCCTGAAGTTGAGGCGATTATCAAGAAGAAGGCAGGGTCGGCCGCTTAACCCCGTGACCTGAAGAAAAGATGCGATGAAATGTATTTGTATTGACTTTCATGTATGAAGCTCGGTATACATGCCCTCGGGCCTCACTTCACCACCGATATTACCGATAAAGCTGCAAGCACACTCAAGCCTCTACATTCAGCAGCTTTTCAAAGCGCCCGTCCATTAACAAGTTGTCAACGTGCCAATCCCTCAGCCGAACTAGATGGTGGTGTGACATGTCCTTAGTTGAGATGCGAGATTGGGTCAAAGTCCGTTGGTTTAGATGCGAGGTACACGTTCTCCATATTGGCATTGGGGTGAAGGTAGCAGAGGTTCAAGACTTCGAGTGTTGATATGATCTCCGTCCTTCACATTACTTCACCACTTTGGGCAGATATACGCGGTCGACAAGACAAATACCTCGGTTTCTCTTTCCTCTCACTCGCTAGTAGAGAAAAGAGCAACACCTAACTATGCCGAACTTCTCCCGCTCCCAGCATCTCACTCTCATGTCGAAAGGTGAGGGCGGTCGCCTCTTCTCACTCGTAAAATCACTACAACGTCTAACCCAAGCATACGGTACAGTTACTACAGAGGCAACTCAGAAGTTCCCATGGTTGATTTTTGATCAACGAGCGCATATTCCAACGATTATCCTCATGAGATAGGCCCGCACGCTCTGAAGTACATGTTTTGGAAGCCAGTAACTGTGATACACTAGGACGAATCATTTCAGGCAAAATTGAACCCATTCTCGGGCGCGATAACGATAGAAGCACTCGTGGGGTACGGTATTTAAAGGTAGAAGGCTACCTATTCAATGGGAGATTGCTATGATGTGCCTTGATCAGTCACAGTCTTGTCCTCATTGCCCAAAACATCATTCGGAACCTGTGTGCCACAATGTATGATTTGGCCACTATTCGCTCGAAGCTGGGGGTATTTTTGAGGAGTTTTTTCCCTTTGTGTCTAAAGACCATACTTAGCTACTCGTCGGATAGATACTTCAAATCAAAATTGGAACTGGCGTCATCGACGGAACATTCCATGAACATTCTGTGTATTCGCGGACTCATGACCGCCTCTCATGGCTGCTCTGAGTCAATTAGGCATTCCTGCCGCATAATGGCCGAAGAACTGATCTCCTCTGAGACAGAGCTAAGCCGGTATAAGTAGGAAGAGGCCTTGGTCTGCGGGAAAGCACTGACTTCGAGGGAACAGGTTGTTCTGAACAACCCCGAGATTTACGAAATCCAAACAGGCCTAACTGGCTGGCCATGCTTTCGTCCCCTGATCGTGAGACGTTCAAACGGTGTTTTTAGCTACGGTGAATTGTTGGATGTTGGTAGTTATATGGGCGGAGGGCCAGTGTTAGCGACCATGACCCGCTGTTCCGCATTTTTCTACCATGAGGTACGGGTTTTTCTGGTTGAAGTGTCTGCCTAGGGGAAACTAGCATCTCTCGCCGGCACAGCGTTTAAATTATCCCGTAGGTGCGGAAACCGTGCCCACTCTCGTTTCATCGGGGCTTTACGTATCTCAGGGTTCAACCCACTGGGTGGCATACATGCGCGCTTCTAACTTTGGGTAAATATCCAGCCACCCGCCCTCCGAGATATTCTTCCTGTACGTGTACTACCGTCTTCCTTGCGCATTTTCACCGCCGCTTTCGCATGGACAGGATCATCTGGTGTGGTTATATTTTTACTTCTATAGATGCTAACCAAGGATGGGCCCTTGCAGATAAGGTTCAAACCTCGACAAAGGGTCCAAGAGTCCAAGACCACGTTCCAATTAATATTCTTCCCATAATACTGCGGCGCCGCGCCAGCTACTTACTCTCGAGAAGCCCCGGACAATGATACCCCAAGGCGATAGTGTGGCCAGGCTTCTCGCTACATATGGCTCCATCGATTTGACAGGTTGAAAGGAAGACGAAGCGAGGCAACACGACCGGCTCGGGCTCGAACCTTCTACCGGGAGTTTCCGGATCCGCGTTACTTTTGTTGGTCCTGCTTGAGAACAAGTTGAGAAGCTCGAAAGTTTAACTCGAGAATAATCTCTTGTGAGGTCATATATGACGTAGTACCAATGCCACTGGAATCGTTAATCTTGGCAATGCATATAAAGGAGGAACGGAAGATCGTCGACAACTTCAGTATCAGTCACCATTCTCGAATCCCCTCATATGCTCCACTCCAGCGCGCACCTTTATGACCTCTGCGGGTTTCCCTCCGCTTCCTACCTCATGATGCCCCACCAAAGTGGATCAGATCATAATCAATATCTCACCGACCGCCTTGGGAAAAGGCTCATCGGGGGGCCAATCTATTTTACAGCCGGACAGTTTGCTGGAAAGATTATTCATGCTAGGCTACAGGAGATGCAGGCACCCGTGTTTGGGCGCAAGTAAATTACATTTTCCCCCAAATGGTTGCTTTTAAAGATTACACTAGAACCATTTCGGAATTTCGGGAAGCCCGGGTGGATCGGCGTCCACTAGACCCGCCGCCAGGTATGTGCACCCGCTCACCGCAACAGTAATATTTAAGTTGTCCCTCTGTTCTTATGTAGTGGCATGGCTTCGCCTCTTTGAGGTATTCAACATCGGCACAGCTTGTGAAACTCAGCTGGAGATGAACTACGAGTGGGTTGACTGAGTTGGAATTTGGTTCATTTCCATCTGATCTATTTTCTGGCCAGTGATATCGATCCCTCGGGCCTTATGTGCACTGTCGAGCTATTCCCTGTTCCGAGTCCTGAGTCCATGTTGCCTAACGCGTTCGAGATGCCAATCGCTGCCCCGTTGCCGCCTTCCACATAATGCAGCACGACCGACTTCGCTCTGTCTCCGGTGGATGAAATCTGGTTCTCGAAAAGCCCAGACAATGCAACTACCAAACTCGTGGGAACAACGTTTGTGCAAGCAGATAGTATCCCTTGGAAAGGGAGAACATGTCTGCTTTTCACATTCGCTGTCAGGACTTTTCACCTCCACTCTGTTTCAGACGCGAATTGACGGATTTATTCGAGCAGGACCTAGCGGTTAAAATTGAGGGATTCTTCATCCTAAAGTACGCGGAGGCTGCATCTCGTGCACTTCAAATAAATAATGCTCTGCCACAGATACCGCTTCTTCGACATTTTCTCTACGCCAGGAGATGATACCGACCCACCGATTCAGGCAGAGTGCTGCAGCGCACCTCTCCGTATATACTCCACCAAGGTTTGCCCGAGACTTGGCCCCTCGACCGAATTGTCCAAGGTCAGTGAGCCCATTATTAAATATCAGTACGGTAACGGCGAGCCTTTGGCAGCATCTCGCGCACTACGGTGTGCGCTTGAATGTACGCGCCACTGAGCGGAAACGAAAATATCAGGAACGGGACGTGCGTTCACCGTTTACGACGCAGATATTGAGGGATCAAGCGAAATCGGAGAGCGCCGACGACGAGCGAGCTGCCGCGACCTGACGTGAGTCACTGGGGGAAGGTCGACGTGGGTAGTAAGCCAGGGGGACGAGCAGGTTTGTTGTATATAAGAAATGAAACGGCTTCACGTGCGAACGAATCGAAATGCAAAGTGCTGCCCAGTAGAAACCGCACAAAATGAACATGCCGATTTTGATCATGTCGGCAGTTGCTCGCCGCCTCGGAGCGACGGAAGAGTTTATCCGTGTGGCAGTGCTGATCTTTCTCTTCATTCTGGCCAAATCCTGACCAATATGTGTTGTTCCCATTCAATTCACAATGAAACCGGCGACATTTGAATTTGCCTAGCGCTTGTCCTACCTGCCCCCAGCTTAAGAAGATCAAGCTCTGAGTCAAGCACTGCTGACTGAGCCATCGATTTCCGAATAGCCGGTTATCGAGGCCGCGCGTCCTTGTCATAGGAGTCGGCACCCCTCCTTATAAGAAGGAGCCCAGCGTCGCAAAACTGCAACTCAGACCTCCGTAATCCTCAATGGCGTCTACAATACGCAGCATCCTTGTTACTGGCTCCAACCAAGGTGCGTCTTGCTGCTGAATTATCTCAAGCACAGAAAATTGAGAGACTCGGAAAGGCCTCGGACTACATGCCGTCCATCAACTGGGAGCGGCGAAGGACACGCTCGTCTTCATGGGTGCGCGAAGCAGTCCCCGTCGCGTCGTCGTGCGACTGACGATTTTGAAGGGTCGCGCAAATTAGAAGCCGCCGAGGAAGCACGCGCCAAATTCGCGTCGGACATCCACGCGTCCTCCTCCGTCGTGCCCGTGCAGCTGGACATCACTGACGCTGCTTCCATCAAAAATGCGCACGCTTTTATCGCGGATTATCTCAAAGGGAAGAACCTCTCCGGCCTCGACGTCCTCGTCAACAAGTGCGTCTCCGCTGTGTCGCGTCGCGATAATTCTTTAATCGCTGACACAATCATCCAGCGCGGGAGTCGTCGGTGCCACCTTCGAAGCCACCTACGCCGTCAACGTCTTCGGCACCGTCGCCATCACCGAGGCGATCCGCCCCCTGCTCAACAACGGCGGGGCGATCCTCAACATTTCGTCTACCCTGGGCTCCCTCCACGCGCACACGCAGCGCCCGCCGCCGCCGATCTACCTCCAGTACAGCTCCAGCAAGTCCGCGCTCAACTCGGTGACGCTGCAGTGGGCGATCCAGGAGGAGGAGAAGAAGTCGGGGATCCGCGTCGTGTCGATCTGCCCCGGCTTCAACGCGACGAACCTGAACGGTTACACGGGGACGATGAAACCCGAGGATGGGGCGAAGGTGATTGTCGAGGCGGCGCTGGCGAAGGAGGGGAAGAGCGGTGTATTTTTCAATAAGGATGGAGAAGTCAAGTGGTGAAAAGAGGCAAATTCTGCTGCGTATGTATAGAAAAAAAGTGTGCTTGACATTACAGATCCAATTTTTCGATGACACGGGAAGCGGACGGGCGGAGTGTTACCGCCTTTCGCGCGAAGCTACTCTATAACAGCAAATTGTGCGAAGGTTTCTCCTCAAAAAACTCCAATCACAATTGGATATGAGTGTTTTGTTCAATGGATTCTATTTTCTTCGGTACATTCTAATATAATTGCGCTGCCCCACTAAACCACGCAAATCTTGGAACGTTCCAGGGTTTGCAACTTCTCATCTTCGACGAATGGCACAGGGACACCCAGCTGAGACCCCGCCGATTGTGTCCCGGTCTCAGTGACAGATGCGCGATCGGCCATCGCGGCACCAAAGTCGAGCGTATGTATCGTGGGGCCGTGTTCCAGCGCGGCGCGGATGTCGTCCCGCGAATTGAGTATCCACATAGCAGAGATGGCATACAACTTCGGGAGGATCATGTTGGAGATCTCTGAGAGCATCAGCTCCACGCGCACTTGGTCTCCCGTGATATTTAACACCATGGCCGCCCCAAAATTCACAAATGCGCATGCTGCTGCTGGGGCCGCAGACTGCATTATAGGTCAGCGAAGCGAAACCGAAACACTATTCAGCGAGCACACACCTGTATTGTTAGTCTGAGGAGAGAGTCAAGCATACGAGCAGTTTGACCGCGAGGAAGAACGACGTTGGAGTGACGCTGGATCTCACTCTGTAAGTAGCTTGAACGGTGGAGAGGTCGAATGCATACCAGCAACCAAAACACTGTGCCTCCAGTCAGCAGAAGGTCCCCACACATTGCGGTCCCAAGGTGCGCTGCAACTGTCACGGCAACTATGAGTGCGTATCAGACAGGAAGTGAGGGAGAACATACTCCAATCGATTGACTTCAACGGCGTGTCCGAATATGTGAGAGAAGTCTGCTCGAGCATCCAGTATTGATCACGGTGTCGAATGTCAGAAACATACCGCAACGGCTGCTGCTGCAAGAGCGACAATGAATAAAGCCATGGTGACAATTGTAAGACAAAGATTCCGAGATATGGCCTATGAGGGGAGTAAGTCCAAGTTAAGTGCGGAATTGAAAGAAAAACTCACCCAAAGACGGCAGCAAAAGAACGTCTGGACATAGAATGCAATAATGGCCGTTGATATTACGGCCGTGTGGAATAACCAGTGCGTCTGCCACAAATCGGACTCGGGATTGTTCACTATGGCGTCATTTAGTATCCATAACATCGATCTATGACACATGAGGCCAAATTTTCGCGAGGAAGGGATGAACGTACATGGCCTGTATGGTTTTCAGTGTTGTTAATAGCGCCAGTCCAGCCACGAATAGTTTCAGCAGCACGGAGTCGCGCTTGTTGGCAGTCATGTAGCGTATAAATTGCGTCCACAGGATCCCTTGAAAGAACAGTGCCGCGCATATCGCGAGATCCTGCGCGGAGGGTGTCAAATGTCACTCTCGCATCGATGGGCCTTACGACGAACCCATCCCCCAAGAATGTAGGTTGAAATGTCTGAACGGTTGTCCGTGGCTTCCATAATTTGATACCATTGAGAAGTACTCGCAAGCCCTTATATATGTTCGAAGTGAGTCGGGAGATCAGACATTCGGAAGAGATCGAAGTTCAATCGAAGGCGGTAATGGGAGAGAAACATTTGGGAAGTAAATGAATTTGCGATGCATTGTATGAGGGGTAGAAGGCGGCATAAACACCTGGCGGGCTTCTCAGTGAGGAATCGCCGAGGAATCGCTGAGCACTGTGAGCACTCCGAGTCAGCAGTGAAAGTCAGCCCAAAGTCTTGCCAAAGTCAGCCAGCGGAAGTGCGTACAGTGCAGAACCCTCGGTCAAGATATGATATATTGATAGTCGTTGTCGCTCAGGCTTCTGTGGTCTGGCGCCACGATAATCCAAGAGGCTGTTGAGAGTCTAAGACAAAGTCAGAATGCGCAGCCTCGATCAGAATGATGGTTAACAATGATCTTTGATCAGGCACATCGCTCTGACTCTGATTTCACCCTCTTTGCGCTCGTCTTACATGAATATCGGACAACTTCCCCAAGACGTGCTCTTGGAACTCGCGAAACAGCTGAATGTCAGAGATCTTCTCGGTTTCCTTTCGGTAGATCTCAATTCGTGTCTACGACCGGCTACGTTTCACGAGCTCTTCAGACCTGCCGCGTCATCCGCGAGCTTCAGTTTCAAAGGTCCCTTTGGCTCGAGGCTCTCTCCCGCATAAGGGAGACAGGGTCACAACCGCTACCTCTTTCGACTGCCGATCCACCTGATACACTATCTCTGCGCGAACTTCAAAACATCGCCCGTCGAGCTGATCGACTGAGGAGAAACTTACAGTCGGATAATCCGCGTCTTTTCGATATGCGAAGCTTGTCTGTCGTAGCCAGGGCCGGCCTAATCTTCTTCATTCCAGGGGCCCACCTCGCCGTGACTCATGGCCCGGGATTCGTGACTTGCTGGGATATTGTTTCCTCACAGATGGTGGGGCAGCTGGAAATTCCTCACCTTCTCGTTCGTGACGAAGCGCTCTCTATGGATATCTCCGGCAAAGCCCTGATTGGTGCTTGTATCACGTACGTGTCACGATATGTGAACTGCGTTTCTTTTCGCTGACAGTGCAAATAGTGAGTCCGGGATGCTTAAGCATTTGGTCGTCATTTGCATCAATTTCCAAGATCGTACTCACATCTCTGTTTCTCATCTCATCTCTCCGGCGACGAAGGACACGGTGAACCGTCCAAGTAGCTTCTTCATCGATTCTCATCTTGTGGGATTCGTCGAACATTCGAAAATCGTTTTTTGGTGTATGAAATCAGATATCGCAGTGCAAGCTGCGCCACAGCCTGTCAAATCATCGGTGAGATCGGTATCTTTCGAAATTCATCTATCTTCAACGCCAGAACAGTTCAGGGCGAAATGTTTGCCACTGGGGCGAAACATATATGTACTGCCGTGGGGGTCTACGTCCGATGGCGTAGTAGAGGTCATTCCCCATCCCGCCTCAGACCGTCGAAGGATCACCACCGATACGGCTCCGACTTCTGGTGGGACCTCATTTGCACTTCAATATCCCGGCCAAGGCAAATGGACCGGTTGCGTCGAACGCGGTCCGCAGGTCTTCGTGCCCGACTACGGCATTTTTGCAGTAACCTGTCGATCCTTCACGTTTGAGGCTGCCTACACTACCTTCATCCACTTCCGGCCGGGACGCGCAATTCGTGGCGATCTAGAGCTCAGCCAGGGATGTGTCTACGAGCACCCCCAGTCCATCGCCCGAATGGCCGTGGGTGCGTCCGGGACGTATGTGCTGTTTTTGGTTCGGCAGAGGCACCAAGAAAGCTATTTGGGACTGGTGCATTTCGATGCGACTCCGATTCCGCACACGACGTTCCGGAAGCTGGACGTGGGAGATGCCCCGCTGCATTCTTGCGTCCAAATCGCGCTCGACGACGCTCTGGGCTTGGTTCTGCTCGTCGGTCTTGAGGGAGAAACGACTCTCTTATCGTATATGTAGTTTAAAACAAATATATATATATTAGTTGCCGCGTTCTTCAAATTCGATCCAGGTCTCCGGGTCGCTCGACAAGGCGTAGAAGGGACTGAGCAAGCTTGAAGCCATCCTGTTTGCATCTTCTAATAACAAGTGTGATCGATGACTGCAAACTCGTGTGTGCGTCGAATATTTGTTTTTTTCCGTTTCCAATTAACCACGCATCTGCCCGAAGAGCCTTCGTTGCATCTCAGAAAATTGTTCTGTGCGTTTGGGGTCGGGCTAGCAACGGCACCAGGGTGCGTGCGCATACATAACATTCTTTGCTTTCTGAACAAGGTGTTTGTATAGCGGACTGACGTGGTACTTCAGAAGCCTCGGACTGTCTACGTAATCCGGTTTCCAAGGAGTATCCCGATATCCCCTCGGTCTGCGGACGAGAGCTGATCACAGCTACGGTGACAAGATTTGCCTCCGCTCCGCTCCGGTGGTGGTTATGTATCGCACATGTGTTCCCGATTATTTGGAACATATTTCAGAAAGACAGAAAAAACATTCATTGATTCCGCAAAAGAAGACATGAAATCTGCGGTTAACATGACTGATGATGTAAAGCCTGAACAGTGTCGAGTCCAGGGAAAGGGGATTGCACGGCCTTTTTTGTTCAATGGCAGACAGAAAACTGTTAGAACGTAGACTTGTTTGAATAGCGGTCGTAAATAGATCGCTCGCCCGAAAATTTGTCTGTGCCCGAGTTCCGCAAAATCCAATGACGCGGAGCTTGACTGACGACTGGAGTCAAGAAAGAGAAAAGTCGCAGAAAGACCGTGATCATTGTTCTGTCATACCACGAAGTAAAACAGGTCGTCCTATGGTAATGGGGAGTCCGCAAATCAAAGCCGATCCACCTGCGGGAGCCCAAGGAGCTCTGGGGATAGAATATCCATATGAGACTCAATTTCCAGTGGATCCAGAGCTGCATTTACGAAAGATATTTCATTCCACAGCGATTGCGAGTGGAGGAGGAAAAGCATAGCAAATATCATTGCCCAAAATCCAGCAGGAAACGAAAACGAAAGACGTAGCTTAAAAATTGCGCAGCCGGCTTGGTGGTATTGAAGGCAGCAGAGATCGCAAAGCGGGACTTTGGGACCAAGCGTAAGCAATCGATAAGCGAAGCAGAATACTGGAGGGATTTTGACGGGGATGGCAAACCAAGGGACATACTGACGGGTCCACTTTATACACCAGACACCGCCGCAGTACAGTACAGCAAACGTTGTCTTGCGGCGCAGTGGGAGAATAAATCCAAATTCAACTGCGCTTAAAAGGTGTTGAACTACGCCGGAACATGGTATTGCTGCGAGTCGTCCAAATCTGGGTCAAATTCCACAGCTTTCACTTGTTCCGCGGTTCAGGAAGGAGGCGTGGACTCACGAGACTCGTCATTTGGCCTGACCATTCCAATTTGGGTTGGATTCCATAGTTCGTAAGTCGTTACGCAGTTTCGCAGCATGGGAGGTCAAGGTTATAGTGAGAAGGGTTGAGTCGGATCGGGATGAAATTCAATGAAAAGGCCATGCTTGTCAACTGAGTTTGCAGTTATAGGCACAGGAAATTAGGAAAGAAAGGAGATAGTTGTGATTGGCCAGCAGAGGAGCCTCTGAGGAGGACGAAAGGATTTAGGATAAATGGAGAAAACCTCAAACAAACGCAAAGAATCGCGAGCGTTTCGCTAAAGAACGGTTAATTACAGCTCTTTGCGGTACAACAGGCGCGGTCTGTTTTTTTCTGTTTTGGCAAGTTTTCACGAGAACAGCTGCCCTGAGCTCAATTCTCAACTGTTTCCCCTCAAAATAGGCTCATTCGATTTGTATTGAAAATCCACAGCGAATGAAATACCGGTATTTTTAATCCTTTTACATAATGAAATTTCTTCTGGAAAAACTTGGTTTTGAGTCGGACATGTGTAACACTCGGAATACTGCTCCGATTGGCCTAGTTTTTGGATATGCTGTACATCTGATGCGGCCGTAGACAAAAGCGTGTTTATTTATATTACATGCAGAGTGATTGTGATCTAGCGCACACTTTAGCGAAGTAGATATCCAGACACTGCCATAAGTAGAGCTGTTAATGAAGGTTTGAGTCTATTAAGCTCCGTAAACACCCACATTGGCTAAGGCTGCATCAGATGTATAGCATATCCAAACACTAGACCAATCGGGGCAGTATTTCGAGTGTTACACATGTCCGACTCAAAACCAAGTTTTTCCAGAAGAAATTTCATTATGTAAGAGGATCAAAAATACCGGTATTTCATTCGCTGTGGATTCTCAATACGAATCGAATGAGCCTATTTTGAGGGGAAACAGTTGAGAATTGAGCTCAGGCCAGCTGTTCTCATGAAAATTTGCCAAAAACAGGAAAAAAAAAAAAAAACCGACCGCGCCTGTTGTACCGCAAAGAGCTGTGAGAATTGAGCTCAGGGCAGCTGTTCTCGTGAAAACTTGCCAAAACAGAAAAAAACAGGCGCGGTCGGTTTTTTTTTTTTTTTCCTGTTTTTGGCAAATTTTCATGAGAACAGCTGGCCTGAGCTCAATTCTCAACCGTTTCCCCTCAAAATAGGCTCATTCGATTCGCATTGTAAATCCACAGCCAATGGGATGCCGGTATTTTTGATCCTTTTACGTAATATAATTTCTCCCGGAAATTTTTGGTTTTGAGTAGGACACCTGTAGCACTCGGAATACTGCTCCGATTGGCCTAATCTTTGGATATGCTACTATATCTGATGTGACCCTAGCCAATGGCATGTTTGTTTGTATTACATGCGGAGTAATTGTGATCTAGTGCACACTTTAGCGAAGTCGATATCCAGACACTACCATAAGTAGAGCTGTCCATGGAATTTTAATTACATTAAGCTCCATAAATACCCACATTGGCTAGGGTCACATCAGATATAATAGCATATCCAAAGATTAGGCCAATCGGAGCAGTATTCTGAGTGCTACAGGTGTCCTACTCAAAACCAAAAATTTCCGGGAGAAATTATATTACGTAAAAGGATCAAAAATACCGGCATCCCATTGGCTGTGGAGTTACAATGCGAATCGAATGAGCCTATTTTGAGGGGAAACGGTTGAGAATTGAGCTCAGGCCAGCTGTTCTCATGAAAATTTGCCAAAAACAGGGAAAAAAAAAAAACCGACCGCGCCTGTTGTACCGCAAAGAGCTGTAATTAATCATTTGGCCCTTGGGGTAGACCAAGTTACTCATCAGTGGTGGCCTCCCGTCAACCTCCCGTGCACCTCCCGCGTTTTTGTGTCAAACTCGACTGTGAATCTGCTCCTTGCTCTCAGTCCATGTGCATGAACATCGGAGAACTTCCCCAAGACGTGCTCTTGGAACTCGCGAAACAGCTGAATGTCAGAGATCTTCTCAGTTTCCTTTCAGTACGGTTCGATTCCTGTGTTGAGCTACGTATACCACGAATCTCACAAGTTCCCAAGATCTGCCGCGTCATCCGCGAGCTTCAGTTTCAAAGGTCCCTTTGGCTCGAGGCTCTCTCCCGGATAAGGGAGATAGAGTTACAACCGCTTCCTCTGTCGACTCCCGATTCACTTGACACACTATCTCTGCGCGAACTCCAAACCGTTGCGCGTCGAGCTGATCGATTGAGGAGGAACCTGCAGTCGGAGAATCCACGCCCTGCTCATATACGCAGTTTGCCCGCCAGAGGCAGAATCTTCGTCGTTCCAGGGGCCCACCCCGCCGTGGCTCATGGTCCGGGATTCGCGACTTGCTGGGATATTGTTTCCGCACAGATGGTGGGGCGGCTAGAGATCCCCCACCTTGTAGTTCGCTCGGGGGCGCTCTGTATGGATATCGCCGGCAAGGCTCTGGTTGGTGCTTCTATCTCGTACGCGCCACGATGTCAAGAGTACATTTAGATCTTTTCGCTGACGTGCACACAGTGGTCGGCCGGATATGAACTTGGCCGTCATTTGCATCGATTTCCGAGATCGTGCTCACATATCTGTTTCCCATGTCATCTCCCCGACGATTCCTCAGTATTCACGCCCAAGCAGCTTCTTTATCAATTCTTGTCTTGTGGGATTCCTCGATGATCCGGTAATCGTTTCGTGGTGCATGGATGCAGATGCTGCGGTACAAGTTGCGCCACAGCTGGCCAAATCATCGGTGAGATTGTTATGTTTTGAGATTGATCTATCTTAAACGCGAGATCGCAGTTCAGAGCGGAATGTTTGCCGCTGGGGCGAAGCTTATATATCCTTCCGTGGGTTCCGGGGTCTACGTCCGACGGCGAAGTAGAGGTCATCCCCCATCCCGCCTCAGACCGTCAGAGAACCGATACCCCTCCGACATCCGGTGGGAGCTCATTTGCACTTCAATATCCCTATAAAGAGATGGCTCACATCGCACATGGTACGCGGGTCTTCGTGCCTCGCTGTGGCATTTTTGCAGTAACTTGTCGATCCTTCATGCTGCATCCCGCAGATCATACCTTCCTCCACTTTCGGCCGGGGCGCGTAATTCATGGCGACTTAGAGCTCCGCCAGGGATGTGTCTACGAGCACCACCAGCCCATTTTCCGATTGGCTGTCGGTTCTTCCGGGACGTATGTGCTGCTCTTGATTGGTTCTCAGCACCGAGAAAGATTCTTGGGACTGGTGCATTTCGAAGAAACTCCGGTTCCCCACACGACGTTCCGGAAATTGGACGTTGGAGATGTGTCGCTGCATTTGTGCGACCAAATCGCGCTCGATGACGCTCTGGGATTGGTTCTGCTCGTTAATCTTGAAGGGGAAACGACGGTCTTATCGTATGTGTAATTTGGAGCAAATGTATTTGTTAATTGTCGAGTTCTTCAAACTCAACACAGGTCTTTCGGTCGCTCGACAAGGCGTAGAAGCGACTGAGAAATCCTAAAGCCATCTTGTTTGCATATTCAATCGCAGATGTGATAGTGCGCAACCGACGCCTGCCCGAAACTGATTTTGTTTCCGAACGAGTTTAACTAGCGAATTGCGTTGGTCTGCAATTCTTTTGGCTTCACTCTCATGGTTGAAATTACGTAAGTTGAACTTTATACCTCCAGAGAACAATGTACTTCGACTGACTCGACGGTCAAAGCAGGACACCGGTTGCTACCATCTGTGATCCTGGGCTACCGCTAGCGCTATTGACATTGGCTCGATCGGCGAGTCGAGTCTTTATCATCCCCGCCTTCCTGAGGTTCTTCTCCGATGGCGTATGAACTTGGTCTAAGTGTCGCCGGAGCATTGGGTTGTTGCGGAAGACCCAAATGGCGTGCAGAAACCCAGTCCCATCAATTCCTTCCCGCGTGTCCGCTGATGGCGTGGCGTAGGTCGAAAACTTGGCGGAGTAGAGAGTCAGAAGGGCAGAGGCCAGAAGACCCCAAAGAATCTGCATCGGCTTCAGTGTTCAACATTAGCTTGGAGGTAGTTGTGGGCTACCGCGATCGTGCTCAACTAAGCCAATGTTATGAGTTTAAGCTGATGGTCCTCGCTGAAGAAGCTCACTTTTAGGCGCAGTTGTGTGAATAATTGTGTGCCGACTGCGTGACCTGGTTTCAATCCTATGGCCAGGAGGTTCGTGCCGTTGTCAAATACATCGGTGACGCGCGGGAGGTGGCCAACTGTAAATGAGGTCAGTTAATTATACTCAACTGAGGTACTCGTGTGTTTACGGGTCCAGAAAATGGCAGCAAGTGTTTCCGAGAGGGCGTTTTCAACCAAATGCAAAGTAATATTATTTGGGAGGAAGGTGGTCTTCGCTCCGCTCAAATGAGCTATTTGCTGGTTGAAGCACCTGATAGAGCCCGGCACGAGAGTAAACATGCAAGGTATATTGTCGGAGAGCAGCCCTTACAGATCCGCAACGCTACCAGACAGCCCATTGATCACGGAGGGTGCCATTCGATACACCGTTTCCCACTTGGGTGTGGTTAAGCTCCATTGTGTGAGAAAGATGTAGGAGTTTCACTTACCATGTCTATAAGTGAAACATCCAATGCTCCAAGAGGATCGTTTAAGTCCGCGGGTGCTTGTGCAGTCCACGATACAGGTAACCATGCTGAAGACGTTTTCACGATAATCGGTTCGAGAGACATAATTTGAAGTGATTGCGCGTCCAGCACAGCCGTTTGGGTCACCGAGGACACATGGCACCTGAATAACCCAAGAGGATAAAGTCCAAGTTTCTCTCCATATTTTACCGGTACTGTCGGCGGCTGCGAGCCGCTAGAGTCAGGCAGTGAGGCTATGGTGGTGAAAATGATGTCAAGACCGTTTTGGTCGATGAAGTTGGAGCTGGAATTCAGGAAGCCGGGGGAGGAATTGATTGCTCCCGCGAAATCTATACAGCTAGGATTTACATTTTTTCGTATCCCGGAGCAAGTTGAACACTTTACCCAGATTCGCCTCGTAAACCTCCGGGGATCCCTCCATAGAAATATTCCAAGGACTGCCACCGGTGACGTTTGACGGTGTTAGATAACCGCACGTAACGTTGAGACCCGTGGCATTGACGCTGAAGGTCCCTGGGGCTTCGCTACGCTCTACCGGAATATCATACAATGTTCCACCAAGAAGACCCAAATTTGTGTTGGTCCTGATTATGTAGGGGAGGAAGTAGAGTGATTCAAGTATGGAGTCCATAAACGCAAGCCTTCCAGTACTTTAAGCTGAAAAGCTAGAACTTACAGGGTTTCAGCCACGCACCAAATTACTTCGCGGCCATTTGGGGTAGTGGCGTCAAAATTGCTTCTCGTGAAATTCAAGAATGGAAACCCTAGTGTATCAACAGCGGTCGGGACGGATGAGTTGAAAGCTTCAAGAGAGAAGAGGGCCGGAGTCGTAATGTGAAGCACCAGAATGTTCGTGAGGTACAGGAAGACGTTCAGCACCCCGAAAATTGACGCCGTAACAGCCTTCTGGTCCCAGAGACGCAGAAAAGCGGCCACGATACCGGCCCATGCGGCCGCATGATCATGGGTCGCTGTGAGACTTTGATTCGTCTGCAGGTCCCGACGCGTGGAAAGTGTTTGGGTGATGAACGTCAATGCCGCATAATATACCTGTTGAGCCAATGAGTTATGGAGTTCTGCAGAATAATTATTTTTCACCGTTCCGAAGGCTGTAGTGATTGCGGTGATCGCAAAGGACACGACGGTCTGGCTGTGAAGAGGGAACACAAGCCTTTTCTCCAAGCCCCTCCGAGATAGTTCATAAAGAACGATGTGAGCGGCCAGGAGGATGAGGTGTAGGACGGCTGAGAGCATGCTGAGCACTTTGGTTGACATGACCCAGCGCAGTACGACACCTAGAGTCGAAAGTCAACAGCTTAGCATGTATTACCCTGTTCCGTGTTGCGCACGCAGTGCAGACATACGCGGTGCGGAAATAGATTTTTTCTCCTGGTCAGCGTCAGGACTATCGTTTTGCGGACTTGCAGCATTCTGCGAAGGAAGGGGGATGCGGAGGAACTCATTGCGGCTGGTCGTGTATCTGAGCTTCCTTTATATATGTCAGATATCAGGCTCCAGAAGAAAGATGAGACTCTACAATGCATTGTGCGATGCCCCTGGCGAGTGACAGCTGAAGATCAATTCTTGCTGTAGACATCGCTTTCTTCTCCCGTTGATATCAACCACTGCATTCAGGCCATCGGTCACGCTGTGTGGAATTTCTTGGCCCACATGCACAGAGAGTGAACTTAACTTAGATTTACAGTTCTTATTTCTCCCGTTGATATCAACCACTGCATTCAGGCCCTTGGTCACGCTGGGTGAAATTCCTTGCCGATAAAGAGTGAACTTGGCTTGGGTCCCTGCTATCTCTTGGGAGCGGAGTGATATCGGGGATTTGAGATTTTGGCACGAGCTTGCTTGTTTGTGGTGTCTGAATGATCTGAGATCAGCGCTGAAGAAATCTCCTTAAATAGACGCTGGCGTAGTGTGACCGTCATTGATGTGATCACCGTTACGGCGTCCCTTCGAACTTGCCGAGAACGCACAAGTATTTGGGCGGCTTGCGTTGAGCGGAGCCTCGAGGCTTTCACACGCGTTCTCTTCTCTTACCACCAACTTCCCAGAAAGCCGCAAATGTTAAAGGTTTTGTCGCGTTTCATTCACTTGAAAACTTCTTACGGACGGCTTCTGAATGAAGGCCTTCAGTCGGGTGCTACGAGCTCAGCAGAAACCGTGGACTGGGAGCCGGGTTTCGACGCGATTTTACTCTCCAAGGCCGTCTGGAGGACCACTGAGCGGCCCGAGCAGACCCCTGCTTGACAGAAACTCTGGGACGCTTCTCGGCGTAACGGCCGGGCTTCTGTTGGGCGGGTTCTACGTCTCCCAGTTCGTCTGAACCTCCCCTCTTCCCATGGTAATTCTACTGAAATAAATGAAACCAAGCTTGGAAACCGCCCCGGAGAGCGGGCGGCGACGGTTCATGGCGGTGTCGAAGCGCCAGGAGGAGCTCCTCCGGACGCAGGCGCTGCAGGAGACGCGGGCGCAGTTCCGGGGGCGGATCCTGCCGCTGGAGCATCCGCTGACGCAGCAGGTGCGGCGGATTACGCGCCGGATTATCGTCGCGTCGAATTTGGGGCACCTCGAGGGGGAGGGCGCGGCGGAACCCCCAGAGCTGATTGAGGATCCGTGGGGCGCGCCGCTGGGGGAGGGGGCGGCGGACATTTCGCGCCCGCCGACGCTGCACCCGGACAGAGAGTGGGCGGTGCTCGTTGTGGATGATCCGAGCTTTGTGAATGCCTTCGCGGCGGCGGGGCTGGTGTGTGTGTCGACGGGGATTATGCCGATCGCGCGGAACGAGGAGGGGCTGGCGGCTATTATCGGGCATGGTGCGTCGCACATCACACGTCCTATAATTTAATTGAGAAAGAATAATATCGGCGCGCGCTAGAAATCGGGCACGTCGCGATGCGGCACCCGGCGGAGCTGCTGTCGCAGTCGAAGATCCTCCTGCCCGTCATGGTGCTGCTCGCCTTCATCGGGCTTGACTTTGGGCTTTCGTCGGTCCTGACGAATGTGCTGCACTCGCTGCCGCACTCGCGCGCGCTGGAGACAGAGGGTGGGTGCTCGTCCGCTGGATCTCCTTCTCATATCACGATGTTGATACTGTACGCTTTACAGCGGACACGGTGGGGCTCAAACTCATGTCCCGCGCGTGCTACGACCCCGCCGCCGCACCGCGGTAAGTGTAGTGACCCTTAGTTCTCTCATCCCACTCCAAACATTCAGTCTCCACAAATATGAACTGACTGGTCATCCTGATCCAGGGTCTTCGAGGACATGTCCCGGCTCGAGAAAGGGAGTCAAGTCCCGTCGTTCTTCCGCACGCATCCTCCCACGGCGGACCGAGTCGCGGTGATTTCTCTTCTCTCCTTTGAATCTAAATTGAATACTTGTTACTGATCGTAACCGGCAGCACCTGAAGACGCTCCTGCCCGAGAGCTATAACATCTACAACGCGAACCCGGAGTGCGTGCAGCTGGAGGAGATGCGCGCGAGGGGGCTTTTGCGGCGGGTGAGGATGAATGTGATATGAGGACGGGGATGGTGGCGTAGGTACGAGTTGGACAAGCAGATATAACTGTGCTAATAAATACCCCTCTCATGGACTGAGTACTGTATGTGCCTGTCTGTTTTTAAGGCAAAGCTGTTTCAACAAACATGTACTAGGCAGACTGGTTTTCTGGTTGCATGATCTAATTATTATGTCACACATGATGCCGTTGATCTATCATCAAAGGCCAAATAGCAGACCACATCATCAGTGCATTTCAGTCTTTATTTTGCCTGTCGCCCCTTGTTCTGTGACTCTCCTGTGCGATGGTGTCGCAAGGGTCGTGGAACTCGCCGATATACATCTCAGACGACGAGGAGGAGAAGGATGTTGCAGGCCAGCTAGTTTACTCGGAATCAGCTCAGACCACGTCGGAGCATAACTCTCAGCCAACGTATACCCCCAGTACGCGCTTCCTCGTCCTTGTTTCTTACAGGTAATTGACTCGAACTAGTGGATCCGCCCCGCCCAGTCCTGCAAAAACGCAAGCGAGAGGACACGTACAGTCGTAATGCGGTTCCTTCCAACGGCAACGTAGAGACCAAAAAAATGCGCAAACGACGCCGGAGGATGGAGCGGGACGAGGCCATGGCCCAGTCTCGCGCTCAAGCGCAAGCGATGCTCCCGCCGCCGTTTGGTGTCCTGCCGTTTCTCCCTGCGCTCAATTCGTGGGGAGCTCCGCCGCCGGGGTACAATCCCTACCCACTGGGCTTGGAAATGGGAATGGGCATGCCCGTGCCCCCGCAGCAGCCGCAGCAGTTTGCGCCGCCGCCGAATAACATGTTTTATCCCGAGCACGGTGGGTACGGTGGGCCGCCGCCGGCGCAGAATACGTACCCGCATCCTCAGCGGTACAACGGCAGCGGCGCTGATCAGCGATACAATAACGGTGGTATTGAGCGGTACAACGACGGTGGTAATGAGCGGTACAACGGCGGCGATCACAACCGCCGAGCCGAGCCCTCGGCGTGGGTGTCCTCCATGGCGGACGGCTCGGACTTCTGGGACCAGTTCCCACCTGCGCCCGTGCCGCCGTCTCCCCCGCCTCCCCTTCCGCCGCCTGCGCCTGTACTGCCTCCGCCGGCGCTGCCCCCTCCTCGCCAAATCATACCCGCGCCTCCCCCGCCTCCTGCTCCAGTTCAGCGCCCACCTGCTCTCCCTCCTCCCGCAGCTGCACCCCCTCCCCCTTTGGCGCCCACAACGGCTGTAGTGGTAAAGCCCCCCGCGCCGAAGAAACCCGTCTCCCTCATCATCGGTATGAACCCCGACCAGGATGCCCACAGCAAGCACGGCACGTTCCACCACTCCGCGCAGACGATCACCTCTCTTTCCTCGTCCGCCTCCACTTCTGCTGCCAACTCTAAAACCACTACTGGGGCCGCCAAACCCGCGGCGTACATCCCCAACCCGGCGCGCACGCTCGTGATGCAGCAGCTGCCCAAGACGCACCGCACGCCTGCCTTCATCAAGGGGTGGGCGAAGGGCGCGTCGTCCTCTACGTCTGCGGGCGGCGCGAAGAAGAACGACGGCGCCGCCCCGGTGTACTTCGCCATCGACCCGCCCTCCGCCAAGGCGCTCATCGAGTTCCCCACGGCCGAGCTCGCGCGGCGGGCGTGGGGGAGCCCGAAGCTGGGGCTGGACGGGCACCCCGTGGATCCCGCCAAGCACGAGGCGGCGCTGGGGCACGGGAAGCCGGTGAAGGGGAAGCCGCGCGCGGATTTGATACGGGTGTGGTGGTATCGCGTGGATGGGGTGGGCGCGGGCGCGGGGGTGGGGGAGATTGAGGAGGGAGAGATTGTGGATGGGGAGGGGGAGGCGGGGGCGTCGCCTGCGCCCACGGCCCCGAATAGCGAGAAGGAGACGGGGAAGAAGGAGACGAAGAAGGAGCGGAAAGCGAGGTTGGCGAGGGAGAGGGAGGCGAAGAATCCTGCCAAGGCGGCTGCCTCTATCTCGACCTCGGCGGTGGGTGGGGAAGATGTCGAGATGGGGATGGGCGAGGATGTGCTGCCGTACGCCCCGCCGCCGCCTGCGCTCCCGCCCCCGCCGCCCGTGCAGCATGCCCCGCCCCCGCCCCGCATACCAGCCACTTGGCCGCCCCCGCCCGTCGAGAGCACGTCGTGGCCGACCGTCGAGAGCCCGGCGTGGCCGACCGTGGAGAGCGCGGCGTGGCCTGGGCCTGGCGACGGAGCGGCGTGGGGCGGCCCGGGGGCGGGTGCCGCATCGGCGTCGACGTGGCCTACGGACGGTGGGGTGTGGGGCGGGTCGGGTGGAGTAGGAGCGGGGGCAGGAGCCTCTCTTCCCCCGCGGCCGGTCCTCAACGCGAAGATACCGTTCCCGTTCAATGCGTCCTCGGCCTCGTCCGCGCGCGCGCCACTGCCGTCGCAGGCGTCGTTGGAGCGCGAGTGGGGGCGGTATCCCGGTCCCAATCCCAATCCCAGTCACAACCCGAATCCGAATCCGAATCCGAACGGGAATCGGACTTGGGCGTCGTTGGCTGCAGACGTCGCTGGCATGCATGCAGCAGAGGCGGACGGAGACGTGGAGGGAGGAGCGGGAGCGGAGGCAGAGGAGGACGAGGAGATGGAGCTGGACACGCCCGCGAGCCCGAGCGTGCCGTATGCGTTTCCGGTGCCGCCTGCTGCGCGCGCTGCGTTCACCGCTCAGTCTCAGGCTCAGGCTCCTCCGTCTCCGGCTTCGGGAGTAGCGTCGGGAGCGGGATGGTCCGCGCAGCAGCACTCGTGGTCGAATGCGCCGAGTGCGCTCCCGACGCCGACGCCGACGCCGCCTCCCCCGCCGCCTGCAGTTGGGACGACGTCTGCGCCGCGCGCACCTGGGCTGGGCTCGTCTTCCCGGCCGCACGCACCCGCTCCCGCCGCGCTCTCGTATCCGCCGTCGCTCGCCCTCGCGACGTCTTCGCTCGTTGCGTCGTCGGCGGCGGCATCCTCGAGCCCGGCGCCGCCGCACGAGCCCCGCGCGATGAAGAACGCGCCCAAGGGCCCGCGGTCGCTTGTCGCACGGCGGGAGCTGGAGGAGAGGATACGAAGGGGGAGGGCGGAGGCAGAGGGTGTCTCCGCTCCTCCTGTTTCGTATGCCCCCGGTGCGGGTGCTGAGACGGCGGGTGGGGAGGGCGAGATGGCGGTGGATAGAGACAAGGACAGGGAGAGAGAGGACAGCCTGCGCCGGCTGGTGCTCAAGAGCCAGAGGAGCAAGGGTTTGAATAATGCGCAGCAGACGAAGGAGGCGGCGGCGTTGAGGGAGACAGCAGCATTGGCGCAGGCTCAACAAGCACAAGCACCCGCGACGGCACCAACAGCAGCAGCATCAACCCCAGCAGCAGTAGTGCAAGTACAAGCTCAAGCAGGAGGAGGCTTCTCGCTCGACGACCTGGCGGTGTCGTTTATCACCGAGACGATCCAGACGTTGATACCAGGGGGAGGGGTGATCCCGCCGCCACCACCTCCAGCGCCGACGACGACTACGGCTGCGCTCAAGCCTGTGTCTGTGTCCGCCTCGACCACCAGCATCGCGACCTCAACCCACTCGTCGACAACCGCGACCTCCACGACCACCAGCTCCAACACCAGCAGCATCGGCACCGCCCCACCCAGCAGCGGCAACAGCACGAACGCCTCCCTCAAGGCGTCGCTCGCGGCGAAGCAGCGCCGGCTCGAGGCGCACATCGCGGAGAGTAAGACGCTGATGGCGCAGCTGGCGGTGGCGAAGGGGAAGCAGGAGAAGGAGCGGATATTGCGGGTGATGCGGGAGAGGAGCCGGTGAGTGGCTTGTCTGTGTGTTCTGGTGCTTTTTTCGTCGATGGCGCGATTTGGGGCGTTTCTCTTCTCAGGCGGGATTCTGCTTTGACATTTTTTTTTCGTGGCTTTTATTTGTGATATGAAACGACTGAGGGTTGGCTGGTGTAGGATGATGGAGGAGGAGTCGACCGCGGGGACCGAGACGACGACGACGACGCCGACGACGGCTGCGGCGCAGGGGGCGGCGGTGGCGATGGACGTCGAAGCGAAGTCAGTGTCGGTGGCTGCGCGGCCGTCGGCAAAGCTGCGTTGGCCGGGGAGCATGGACGACGTGCCGTGTGTGCTTATCATCAGCGATGATGAGGAGAGCGAGGGGGAGGAGGAGGACTAGACTAGACCGAGACTGACGAAGTCGAGGTCGAGGTCGAGTTGTGTCGTTTTTGGATTGCGGAGGTATGTTTTGTGTTTGGATTACTTCTTCGGGGGTGGAGCGAGGGGTGGTGTGGTGCGGTGTGATGGAGACGACGGAGGGATGGACAGGTACACAGACGAGATAGAGACGGGCGACATCCGCAAACACAGGTATATTCTCGCCGCTTTTTCTTTGCCTGCACGCTGCTGAATCTGCTGAATCCGGTGTAGGCAGATCGCAAGCGTCTTTGTACAACGGGTGAGTGCTCTTCGCGACGTGTCAGGTCTTATCGTGATGTTTTACAGTTTGTTTTACAGTTTCGACGAGGCGAGACAAGTATTTTCGCCGCTCTATATCTTGTGGGACGCTTCTGATCCCGGCGTAGGAGCGTCGCTCTATGCGCACAAGCGCCTTTGTACATACAGGGTGAGTGCTCTTTGCGTCGCGAGTTTTCTTATGGTGATGCTTTGCAGTTTGGACGAGGCCAAGACACAAGTATTTCCGCCATTCTCTCTTTTCTGGGACGCTTCTGAACCCGGCGTAGGGAGGTCGCTTCATACACGCGGGCGCCTTGGTACATGCAGAGTGAGTGGTCACCGCACGCATTTGGTCCTTATCGTGATGCTTTACAGTGTCCGGCGAGGCTAATGTATATTCTCGTCACTCTTTCTTTTCTGGGACGCTTCTGAACCCGGCGTAGGGAGGTCGCTTCATGCACGCAAGCGCCCTGTGCAACGGGTGAGTGACCCTGCAACCTCTCTGTTCTTATGGTGATACTTTACAGTTTCCAAAGAAACACGACAAATGAAGGAAACGACGACAGCTCAAGCCAAGCCAGGTCATCTCAGAGAAAGCGTAATTTCTCCGTGACCGAGGTTTGTGCTCGCCAGGCCCATCGCTGGCTTGCTGCGGACTGTTACTTTAGACTCTTTGCTGGGCCTCCCTAGCTTTACTCGTCCTATTTTCCATGGACGTAGTAAATTAGCTTCGCTCGGCACGGTGTTTGATTATTTTGTTTGGAATATAATTCTTGATTTTTATGCGTATCTGTGTGGGTCCACAACGAGAACTTGAGAAGCTTCGAGGCGCAGAACGAAGTGGAAGACACGAGGACAAGGGCAGCTTTGTCAGCAGCGGCCAAACAGCGACAAAACAAGGTAACGGCAGAACGCTACAGCTTGTTCCTTACCACCACCACTACCAGTCTTTGTTTTCGTCCTCTACCTTTGTAAGTCTGCAATATGTCTCGATACAGCCCTTGCTCACTCTCCCCGCCCTCTTCTCCCCTTAATCGTCCAAAAATCGTCTTTGTCGCCCTTGCACCGATCTCGTGCGATTGCAATCGATTCTCAGCGTCTTACGTTCCAGTTTTCTTGCTCGAGATGGCTTTAAAGCGCATTAACAAGGTGTGTCCCCAACTCCCGTCCCTGCTGCGTCGTCGTGGTGGCATCTTAGGGGTCGTACCGTTTGCTGACACCTTGGTCCGCTCGTGCAGGAATTGATTGATCTCGGACGGGACCCACCCTCGTCGTGCAGCGCAGGACCGACGGGAGACAACATGTTCCAGTGGCAGGCGACAATCATGGGTCCGGTACGTCCTTATCTCCCCGAGCCACACTGTCGGCCTTTCCCGCCCGACCGAAGACTGACCAATCGCGCTCGTCCTTTCTCGGCTCCCAGGGTGAATCCCCGTACGCAGGGGGCGTATTCTTCCTATCCATCACCTTCCCGGTCGACTACCCGTTCAAGCCGCCCAAGGTCAGCTTCACGACCAAGATCTACCACCCGAACATCAACGCCAACGGGTCGATATGCCTCGACATCCTGAGGGATCAGTGGTCCCCCGCATTGACCATCTCGAAAGGTACGCCCCGTCCCCCGACGGTTGTCATGGATGATGAGATGCCGAATGCTGACTCATGTGTCCGTGACTCAATTAGTGCTGCTTTCAATCTGCTCGATGCTGACGGACCCGAACCCCGACGACCCTCTCGTCCCGGACATCGCGCATCTGTACAAGACGGACCGCACCCGCTACGAGGCTACCGCGCGGGAGTGGACACGGAAGTACGTCTTTACTTTTGTCGTGTGTCAAACCCACTCTAATCCCGATTTAGGTACGCTATGTAACGGGTCCACCGAATGCGAGCGCTGCTCCTGTAGAATATGTCGGCTCGGCTCTCTTGTACTTTCATACATTCTCTACTGTTGACAATCCATCGGCTTTCTTCTATGACTGTATTGCTGCGCACGCGCGCAATGTGTGTCCGTCGAGGCTGTGTATTGCCGCCGCTAAGTTTGCCGGTGTCAGATTTACACGGATTTCAGGTTTTGTCGCGCACAGCAACTCCGCCGCACACTCATCGTCAATTCTCAGTCCACCTGTCCCCTCCCCTGGTCAAACAAACATGAAATCGCGATGAAGTCAGTCATAGGTGGATGGGTCAGCATTCGTTCCGTAATTTCCATTTCGGGAACTTGCTCTTGGACACTTGATCCCGTTTGCTGATTTCCGTCTTTGCTATGGACCAGCCACCTTCGAGAGCTCTCATGTCTGCTCGGGCTTATACTCTGACTGGCTCGCTGTAGTCTCGCTTGGCCGGGATCGATCATTCAATGACGCCTGCCAAAGGGTGAAGCCGCCATGAAACGCATTTCATACACTGCACTGCTAAACGCGCCCCCGGACTTGGACGCGGACGCGGACATACTTCCCCGCACGCGCAACAATATTGGCGGCGAGCCCTGATGCGGCGGCGGCAGTGCTACTTGGATGTATAATCCCCAAAGATTAATCACGCACAGGACCACGACTCGGAGCTTCCCCAGCGAGTGCGCGAATGAGCCTCTGGGGGCCCCGAGATACCCGTGCGACAGAGGTTTGTCGGCACAGGCTGGCTCGAGTCACGCTTATTTCTTTTCCGCCGACCAGGGGAGGGAGCCGGTGAACCTCCCGAGAAACCCGTCGAAAAGATCGGGGTTGAGTCGGTTCTGGGAGTGCAATGAACGGAGAACGAGAGAGCTCTCCGGTTAATGCATTCCATTGAATTTGCTCTCCGAGATCGCCACACTCCTCAGCCTTTTGCGAGTATTTGAACACAATAGGAATGGGATCGTTTTACTGAACACTGACACCCAGACGCACAGAGCGGAGCGCACCAACCAAGCACACTACAGTACATAACCGAATCGACCGCGATGCCCCCCGTATACACGAACCACAACCCTTTCTATGGCTGGTCCTCCTCCCAATCCCGACACGGCTCCTCGAGCTCGCGCGGCGGCGGCGCGTCCACCGGATTGGCAGCGGGCGAGACCCCACCGTCCGTGTTTGGCGCGCTCCCGTACCCTACCCCGCCGAGCTCGCGCTACGCGCCGAACCTGACCACGTTCTACCTCACCTCGCTCAACCCCGGCGTGCTTAACTGCGCCGTCCTCGGCCCGCACGCGCGGCTGCACTACACCGTCTCGACTGACGCGAGCATGCCCGGGTACACCGTGTTCAAGAACGCGCTGGATAAGAAGAGCATCGCGCTGGTGGAGTGGACGAAGCACCCGCGCGTTGAGGTGCGCGGCGCGGTGCCGAAGCAGGAGACGAAGGAGTGGCTGAAGGTCTCGAGGGACCAGACGTACGTCGGTGTTTTGGGGGTGGCCACAGTGCATTTAGCTGATGATGCGTCTTTGTTTTGCAGATACCGAACGATGACGGTGCGCGGGTTTCAATATACTTGGGCGCCGGAGAACGAGTACATCAACGTGAGTGGACTTTATTCAGCTCTTTCTTTTTGGGCAGATAATTGATAATCGGTTGGATTTCAATCAGCTCTGCTCCTCCGGCCCCTCGCCACAATTCCTGGGACGCATATCCCGGGGCGAGGACACCGTCGTCATCGAGCTCACTACAGACGCCATCCAGCTCGGGCTTCAGGACACCACCATCGTCGCCGCGGTTCTGCTGCAGTGTGGCCACAACATCGACTGAGCGACTGATTCATGACTTGGGAGTTTGATATTAGACTGATTCGCAGACCTGACCTAAGAGTTCGTTAGCGGGATGTATAACTTATTCTGTATCACTTATTCTATTTAGATTGGCAAGGTATACCGCGGCGGTCCCTTGTTTTGTATACTTTACTTCCTAGCGCGATTCCCTAACCTAATCTGTTGTATTCTTTGGACTGCTACATAGTTCATCTGAATATACCGTAACCAGTGTGAATAACCGACGGGCATTATAATTCTTGAGCGTCCCAATGTAGCCTCTAGTCTTATTAGTATCGTCGCCCAGTTCAAGTTGAATTTACTTACCCATGGATTTACATAGCTATAGGCGAACCATGCAAGCGCGCGAGGGAGAAACTACAAACAAATGAATACGTGTCTCGTAGTTACTTTCTACATACCCGGTACTCAGAAATGAGCAGCACAACGACGGCAATCACCTCACCGTCTTTACGTCTGTCTGTCTGTCCGTCTGAAGCCTTCGAACTCCGACCATTCTTCAACCCTGGCATCACTCGACGAAATGCCGCCTCTCGGCTTTTCGCCGTCGATTCAACGACGGCCGGTTTCGGCCAGGATCGGCATTCTTGGCGCCGCAGTCTTGCGTTCCGCACTTTGTTCTCCAGCTGTGGCGCTACCTCTGCGCCACAGCGCCGTCCTGTAATTGCTTCAAATTACATTGGGTAGTGCGAAAGGAATAAATCAGTGGATGCGCATTTCCACAGCTCCACTTCCATATCGGCCCATCGCGCTCTTGTCAAATTACAAACTACCGAAGACGATGGAGAACTGAAACCAGATGCAGATTTTCAATTTTTTCAGGCCATGTTCCACAATGTCGTGAAATTGCTGCATTCCGCCTCCCAGAACGGGATACGCATGCGGCCCGAGAGTGAGCTCGAAAGATTTTAAAGTCCCGGCCTACCAAATGCACTGCGTTGGCGGGTGTGTAGAACGCTGGCGAGCAATGCATCATAGAGAGTTGACACCCGAAGGTGTCGACGGTGATATTACCAAGGACGAAAAGTGTATTATGCGCAGAATACAAACAGCCGAGGAGCTTCGTCGCTCTACGTGGGACGGAAGCCCCAGCTTGAGATCGGTGACGGTGGGGACACTGTGGAAGAAGTGTTGTGTAACGAGTGTGATCGTCACCTCGTGACGTCTCCATCCATTTATTTTCTGTTCTCTTATTCTCATAAATTCTTTACTAATTAATTGTTTCCACAGATTCTCCATTGCGAACGATCGCCATCCGCTCATTCAACCTCTGTTTCCTTTCGCGGACTGCTTGATGTAATCATTATTAGCACTGCCTCCATGATCTCGTATATAAACCCTGTAACGTCGATACCGATTCGGCGGTTAATCCACCACTTACAACACTCGTTCTGGTGGATTCTCTGATCTCCCGTGTGCCGTATCTCGTGAAACTCACGCATCCGTCACATGTTGCAGCTCGTCAAAGTTCGGCCCTCCATTGGCTTCATCCAAGGTGAGGGATAGGCGCTGCAATACCGCGGCTGAGCGCGAGAACAATTACTCGACACGATGTCTTGCCTGTGCTAGTGTGAAAAAACGGCCGCCAAACTGAGGCGACAGAGCCGGGGGAGGGTAAAGTGGTTCATGAGGCTGGACTCATGGAGATCTGGCGACTCCAACGACTCGAGTGTCACACTCTGGAATATGCCATCGCCGAAAAAAGTGCTGCGTCCCATCCCTATGGGTGAAATGTAAGAGGTGTTTGCACCGCGCCAACAAGGGCAGACAGAGGCACAAAGATTGTGACAGAGAGCGACGTCGGGTGGACCAAGGAAGCCGCACGATGTTTGATGCTCGCGTCGCACAGAAGTGGGGTGTTCTGAATCGTGATGGTTCCGCCGATGCCTCTCCCTAGCGTCACTTTGCGGAGATTAGGGAAATGGCCATGGATGTTCGGTACATCGAGGGTGAACTGCCCAGATAAAGTGATTTCCTGCCATCGATGACGGTGATCAAGGCCGATCTGGACGACGAGGCGCTGAGCCTGCTCGTCGGATCTATATCCGAAAGACAGAAAAAGAGTGAGATGGGCGGAATGTGGAGCCACATAGCGAGGAGTTCCTCGCAGTCCTTGTGTTCATAACTGCGAAAATTGAAGGTTATGGATTGCCAGAGGGTAGAGATCCCCACCGTAACCGTATACGGTTACGGCCGTGCACTTTACGGGAGTTTACGGTAGGTAACCGGCACGTAACCGTAGCCGTAAAGCAGAGATCCGAGGGTCTTACGGTACGCAGCGGGGCGGCGTCGCAAGTGCGATCGCGTGCCATAGACAGCAGATGTGAGTGACGAGCAACGGAGCGGATGAAGAGGAGGGGTGAGCATCCGCGGGGAAGAGCTGGAGGAAAACGCAGGCGGTAATCTCGGGAGGAAGTAGACAACCGTTCCCAGTCTAGCCTAGAGAAGTATTCGCTCAGCAGTCAGGGTGTCACTCAGGGTCGTCGCTTCAGCCAATCGACATCGAATTTGAGCGCGATGATGGTGCTAAAACAAGGTCGATGTGCTGGCTTGCGGCATGGCCGATTGCGAAGACGTTTTATAGCTCACAAGAGCAGCACAAGAGAGCTGTGGGAAACGATCAGAAACTTTACGATAATCCAAAAGGGGAAATCACATGCGAGTCGCCTAGCTCTCTTTGCTTTCGCCCTCACCCGCACCTGAGGCGACCAATGTTCGACCTGTTTTAACATCGGATGCACGTCCTCTAGTCAATCGTTGTCGGGCTCTAGGCTTTCCTTCGGCATCCACGGTCTCTCAGTCGAGCAAGCATCAAAATGGGGTTCCACCTTCAAGTTCGGTCTATCATGCCGGATCCGGGACTAAGTCTGCGAGGTTGGCGCACCAGTTCGGTCGGATCAACTTCCCTTGCTAGAGTCTCCACAATCTCTGCTCCGGGAACTTGTTCAGGTCACCTGGATTTTTGTTACATCCTCCATTATCACGCGATACCGACGATTTTGAATGTGCTCTCCACGGGATATTCGCCGTTCAGGCGACCATGGGTCGTGAAGTGCAAGGACTTTTCGCCGTCATCACTCATATCTGGAAGAATTTCAGCTCGTGGTCCGGTCACGGTCAATTCAGCCGTGCACCACATCCCCGCGTGCACCACATCCCCATCTCCGGCTTGGGCATATGAGGATTGAGAAGACCGAAGACTTGTTCTCGTGTCTTCATGGCGCGTGTTTTTTTTTCGTCCTCGATTCACCGGTTCGAATTTCTTTCCCGCCGACCCCGATCGGGAGCCCGCTCAATTATCTGGTATTCACTTGACCTGATACTATATAATGCGTGGTATGTTCTCTGGGTTAGCAGGTTCCCGTTCGGTTACAACATGTTCCTATCCGTCGTTGCGACTCTCCCATTGGCGTGTCTTGTGGCTGGGTCTACTTATCACCGTACCGACAACATCGTCGGGTCAGGCTTCCTCTCGGCCTTCTCTTTCCAGGCTATCTCAGATCCGACTCACGGACGGGTGTAAGTAGACGATGATTGCGATTGTTGGTAGCTCAAACCATCCCTAGCAACTATGTCAACGCACAAACGGCGGCAAGCCAGAATCTCACCTTTGCGTCTGCCAACTCGTTTGTCGTCCGAGCCGACTCCAAGACTGTGCTAAACCCGAGTGGAGCAGGTATGTACAGATCATAACAATCCAGTGTTTAATTTGACCTGGCTGCGTTCAAAAGGCCGGAACTCGGTCAGACTGCAATCCAACAAGCAATTCACGACTGCGGTCATGATGTGTGTTGATTAATTTTTTCCTCTGCAGTAGAACTTATTACAGTTCTCAGATTTGACGTGAAACATATGCCACAAGGCTGCGGGCAAGTGGCTACTTATATTTGGCGGCTTTCGTCTCTGATAATCAATCATGCAGCACTTGGCCAGCGCTGGTACGTTCACACTGAGGCTCCGATATCATCTTTTCAACCTCTTTCAGTGGACCGTTGGTGCAGATTGGCCGAATCAGGTATGCCAGTGCCTTATCCGTTAAAATTCCCGACATGTAAACTTCATTTAGGGAGAAGTTGATATTCTTGAAGGTATGTTGAAAAACCATCTGCATTTTAGCCCGCAAGAGCTTACTTTTTCGAAAGGCGTCAACGATCAGGGAACAAACCAGGCGACTTTACACACCAACGCCGGTAATAAGCCTAGGTCTCTCCACCTTTCTTAGATTCTGATTTATTTCCAAGGTTGTACGATGCCGGCCAGTCGAACTCAAACCGGGTGAGTTCGGCGTCTCTTCCTGGATTTGTATTTTTGTTTACCGAAGTCCGATCAGGACGTCGGTGCTGAACAATTGTGACGTCGCGGCGACCCAAAATTCGGGGTGCGGTGTTAAAGTGAACGACGCGCGGAGCTACGGACCGACCTTCAATAACAATGGTGGCGGATGGTAAGTTCCTCATCTTGTCTCACGCGTACACAGAATCTGATGAGCACAGGTACGCTGTGGAGCGTACCAACGCGTTTATCAAGGTCTGGTTTTGGCCCCGGAATGGAGGTGTCCCCTCGGATATCAGCTCCGGGAGCACATCGGTGAACACCGATAACTGGGTATGCTCCGCCGCCATACGAATCACCGAATAACCTTTCTAACCCTCGGGTATTGTTTTAGGGCACCCCTGTGGCCAATTTTCCCAGTACAACCTGCCCGATATCGTCGAAGTTCGGACCGCACAACATCATCATAAATCGTGTGTTTGTTTTTTCTGCGGAATGTTCGGACAAAACTGACCTGTGATCCCTCAGTTACTTTTTGTACGTAGCCCAGAAACTTGGCTCTCACAAACTGACGCCCATTAATCAGGTGGGGACTGGGCCGGAGCTGTGTATAGTTCCTCGGGATGTCCGTCCTCCTGCGTTGGTGCGTCTTCTATCTTCTGGCTCTCGCGCGAAGTAACGAATACCGCCGCAGATTATGTCAACAATAACCCGTCGGCGTTCACCAATGCGTACTTCGAATTCAATTCTCTGAGAATATTCCAGTAATCGAGCTGTATGGCGGCTAATTTCCTTTATGTATGTATTATTTGGTTGTTGCGATGGTTTTGCCAAGTCGTGAAGAAATTGAATTCGCTTTTACTGTTGAAGACTTAAAAATAAAACAGCTGTCCTTAGTAGCGTCACGACAGGAACGTCGCATGGACAAGTTGGCGGATTGATCCGTACCTATCTTCTCTTTCCAACTATCACAAGCCGTACGCAAACTTCGTCGCCGGAAAGCAACTTCATCGCAACCGCCACATGGCACTCTGGGTACTTGAGATCGGTCTTATGGAGAGCTATAACCTCGTTGTCAAATTTACTACCAGTACGACAGTCATGGATTGGCAACTCACAAGGCGTCCTTCTTCGTCCTTCATTTATCAACAAAAAAGTTGGCAACGATCGGAATTTGGTCAACACGTCGAGAATAGTATGTACGAGTTGCCACTAATTAGGTTTCAAAACTCACCCTCGTTGGCAGTTGCGCTTGCACTGCAAATCGTCCCTCATTCAATTGGACTTCACCGCCGTGGGCTGTTCTTGTAGAATGACTCAAAAAAAAAACTTCCGTAGCCTTGCAGATACAAATTCTATTGAATTGTACAACTTTAGATACGACATCACAATGTTGTGAGAGACTCATTCAGTTAACTTTCTGGACCCGGCTCTCCAAAAAAATGGATCTCCGTTCGCACGCGCGACATCCTTTTCATAAATAGCCAGCAAGCCATTCCGTTCTGTCCTCATGTCGCCGCAGAACGTTGCACTCATTTCGCCTTTGTATTTTCTCCAGTACGCAATTTTGTCTGTGTTCCTTCATGGTTAGTCGTGCCCCGCCATCGCTGCAAGATTATCTAACAATAACTGTTGGGCCTAGGACTGCACACCGCGGTCTTCCTCGCGACGGTCTATGGCATCGGTGGGTTTGGGTACGAGCTTCTTCTGGTACTTACCCGATGTTACCAGTCATCCACGGGAGGGGACAGATGAGCGCAAGTCGGATCGTCGTGTATGTCGCGATACTCGCGATGTATGCTATCTCCGCCGTGCACAGTGCGGCAGCATGGGTGTTGGTGAAAAACTTGGTCGGCGTGAACGGCCAGAGTCTGGAAGCTCTGGTACTGCACCTTTTTTCGAACCCGTTGGTGGAGGCTGCAGGAATCGCGTTGCCGGTCAACACGTTCCTCGCGGATTGCATTTTAGTGAGTTTTTCTTCACATATTCAAAGTATTAATTCTGAATTACTTAGGTTTGGCGTTGCTGGGCTGTATGGAACCGGAAGACCAAGATAATATTTTTTCCCGCAATCTGCGCTGTGGCCGGAGGAGGCATGTGTCTTTCTTGATGCCCAACAAATTTCCTCATAATATTTTTTTGCAGTGCTCGGGTTCCTCACAGTTGGACTCGAACTCCAGATGATTAGGTTTTCCGTCACTGTGCTCGAGAAGACCTTGGTCGCTCTTGGCACCGCGTATTTTGTCCTAACATTGGTCTCTCAACTATCCGCCACACTCTTGATAATATATCGCATTTTCAGCGTCACCCGTGGCCAGACCCGCAGATATTCCCATGTCGTAGAGATGGTGGTAGAGTCGGCCGCACCTAACTGCCTCCTCCTGATCATCGTCCTTCCTTTCTTCGTGGGGAGTGCTTCGCTGGCCACCAGCAGTTCTTCCGTTCAGACAATTCTGATACACTCCGCGGTAATCGAACACAACAAAGTCATGATCAGCCCGAGTCTGAATTGTTTATAGGGAATCGGACCCACGTTGATCGCGGCGCGCGTGGCCTTCGGTATGGCTCGCTCTGACGACGAATGGAGCAGCGGCAACACGCTTCCAGGGAAGGCCACAGGGTGGTCAAGCGCCAGTCTGACGCGAGTCAGTACGCAATTAGTTAGCCCTAGTCCATATAATTTAGCTGGAAAGTAGTTTTTTTTTCTTCTCCGCCGGTGGACGTGAATGGGCTTCATGTATCTTGGGCTAGAGTTGGGTAGTTCTATTCTTGCCCAAATGAACGGCTGCAGTCGAAATTGGCCGAAGTATTCTCCAGTCTTGCCCGTTACAGAAAGCCGTTGAATAGGCACCAAAAGGTGTATGCAAGTTGTCCAGAACGGAAACTCGTATGTACCACTAACATCTGTGAGCCATCGAAATTAAAAGTCAACGCGATGAATAATGGGTTTCTCCAAATCAGTGTCTAAAGGTTGGTCATTGGGATCGGAGGCTAGTGAAGTGTCGCGTTCGATCACACTTGCGATTAGAACATGCAAACAAGATGACTTCAAGCCTTCTCAGTCACTTCTACGTACATATTTTCGGGGGACCGAAAGACCCGTGTTGAGTTTGAAGAACGCGGCAATTCACAAATATATTTGTTTTAAATTACATATACGACAAGACAGTCGTTTCGCCCTCAAGACCGACGAGCAGAACCAAGCCCAGAGCGTCGTCGAGTGCGACTTGAACGCACGAATGCAGCGGGGCATCTCCCGCGCCCAGCTTCCGGAACGTCGTGTGCGGAACCGGAGTTGCCTCGAAATGCACCAGTCCCAAGGATTTTTCTTGGTGCCGAGACCCAATCAAAAGCAGCACATACGTCCCGGACGCACCCACGGCCATTCGGACGACGGGCTGGGGATGTTCGTATACACATCCTTGGCTGAGCTCTAGGTCGCCACGAATTGCGCGTCCCAGCCGGAAGTGGATGAAAGTAGTGTGGGCAGCCTCAAACGTGAAGGATCGACAGGTTACTGCAAAAATGCCGTAGCCGGGCACGAAGACCTGCGGACCGCGTTCGACGCAACTGATCTATTTGCCTTGGCCGGGATATTGAAGTGCAAATGAGGTCCCACCAGAAGTCGGAGCCGTATCGGTGGTGATCCTTCGACGGTCTGAGGCGGGATGGGGGATGACCTCTACTACGCCATCGGACGTAGACCCCCACGGCAGTACATATATGTTTCGCCCCAGTGGCAAACATTTCGCCCTGAACTGTTCTGGCGTTGAAGATAGATGAATTTCGAAAGATACCGATCTCACAGATGATTTGACGGGCTGTGGCGCAGCTTGCACTGCGATATCTGATTTCATACACCAGAAAACGATTTTCGATTGCTCGACGAATCCCACAAGATGAGAATCGATGAAGAAGCCACTTGGATAGCTAGACGTGTCCGCAGTCGCCGGAGAGATGAGATGAGAAACAGATATGTGAGCACGATCTTGGAAATCGATGCAAATGACGACCAAATGCTTAACCATCCCGGACTCACTGTGTACAGTGAAAAGAAACACAGTTCACACATCGTGACACGTACGCGATACAAGCACCAACCAGGGCTTTGCCGGCGATATCCATAGAGAGCGCTTCGTCACGAACGAGGAGGTGAGGAATTTCCAGCTGCCCCACCATCTGTGAGGAAACAATATCCCAGCAAGTCACGAATCCCGGGCTATGAGTCACGGCGAGGTGGGCCCCTGGAATGAAGAAGATTGGGCCGGCCCTGGCTACGACAGACAAGCTGCGCATATCGAAAAGACGCGGATTATCCGACTGTAAGTTTCTCCTCAGTCGATCAGCTCGACGGGCGACGTTTTGAAGTTCGCGCAGAGATAGTGTGTCCGGCGGATCGGCAGTCGAAAGAGGAAGCGGTTGTAATTCTATCTCCCTTATTCGGGTGAGCACCTCCAACCAAAGGGATCTTTGAAACTGAAGGTCGTGGATGACGTGGCAGGTCTTGGGAACTTGTATCAGATTCGTAGCCGGTCGTACACAGTTGGTACACAGGAATTGGACCGTACCGAAAGGAAGCTGAGAAGATCTCTGACATTCGCCTGTTTCGCAAGCTCCAAGAGCACGTCAGGAAGAAGTTCTCTGATGTTCATGGAAGACGAGCGCAAAGGACCAGGATGAAGTTAGAGTCAGAATGTGCCGGATCGAAATAGGATCGAAGATCATTGTTGGCCATCATTTTGATAGAGGCCAGTGCGCATTCTGTCTCAGACTTTCATCTATATATCAACGAGGTACGAGTTAAGGTAATATATAGCGTCTGTCTAGAGAGACTCTTGGATTATCGTGGCGCCAGACCACAGAAGCCTGAGCGATAACGACTATCAATATATCATATCTTGACCGAGGGTTCCGCACTGTACGCGCTTCCGGTGGCTGACTTTGGCAAGACTTTGGGCTGACTTTCACTGCTGACTCGGAGTGCTCACAGTGCTCAGCAATTCCTCGGCGATTCCTCACTGAAAATCCCGCCAGGTGTCTATACCGCCGTCTACCCCTCATGCAATGCATCGCAAATTTATTTACTTCCCAAATGTTTCTCACCCATTACCGCCTTCGATTGAACTTCAATCTCTTCCGAATGTCTGATCTCCCGACTCACTTCGAACATATATAAGGGCTTGCGAGTACTCCTCAATGGTATCAAATTATGGAAGCCACAGACAACCGTTCAGACATTTCAACCTACGTTCTTGGGGGATGTGTTCGTCGTAAGGTCCATCAATGCGAGAGTGACATTTGACACCCTCCGCGCAGGATCTCGCGATATGCGCGGCGCTCTTCTTTCAAGGGATCCTGTGGACACAATTCATACGTGACATGACTGCCAACAAGCGCGAGTCCGTGCTGCTAAAACTATTCGTGGCTGGACTGGCGCTATTAACAACACTGAAAACCATACAGGCCATGTGCGTTCATCCCTTCCTGGCGTAAATTCGGCTTCACATATCATAGATCAATGTTATAGATACCAAATCGTACAAGGGAGAACAATCCTGAGTCCGATTTGTGGCAAGCGCATTGGTTGTTCCACACGGCCGTCATATCAACGGCCAGTATTGCATTCTAGATCTATGTCCAGATGTTCTTCTGCTACCGTCTTTCAATACGCATTTCACTTTGGTTTACTCCGCTCGTAGGCCATCTCTCGGAATATTTATCTCGAATCCAGGTGGAAAGTAGCTGTTTCAGACGTTTCAACTTGACGAAATCTTCTCCAGCTGTGAACGTGAATCTCCTTCTGGATCTGGGCTAAAATTGTGTAGTTCTATTCTTTCCCAAATGGCAAATGAGCGGCTGCAGTTGGAATTGGCCTATCCTCTAGTGTTATGGTGAATATACGATCAGGGAACCACAGGTCGCACTGTGCAAGTTGTCCAGAAATTTCCGAGAACTTGAGTAAATGAATGGTCAACGCGATGAATAATAGGTTCTTCCAAATCAGTGTATAAAAGTTGGCCATCAGGATCGCAGGCTAGGGAAGTGTCGACTGTTTCGGCGCGACGTAATCCATGACCAGGACCTTGAACCCATCGCCCTCCGCCGCAGGCACCCGTGCGCAAACCCTGCCCGAGAACGAGCAGAAATCCACATTCATGTCGTTCGGACGCATTCCCGGCGTCGCGAGGACCCCGGCCACAGACTTCGAGGTCGTCCCATCCACGTCCGAGATGCACACATGCAGCGTGCTCCCCTCGACGACGAAGCTTTGTACGGTCCCGGGTGCGAGCCACTCAAGGTGCAGGGAGTGGCACGCGTGGTACATGGCGTCGAGGGGGCTCTCGCCGAGGGGCACGAGCTCGCTGGTCGCCGTTGCGGTGCATGTGCTGGTGGAGGGTAGGAGGGCAAAGTGAGAGATCAACGCCTTGTTGCACCCTTTGGTCAGGATATCGATGTACAGCGGCTGGTCGACAGTGCTGCGTTCGCGGCCGTGGAACACAAGGGTGATCCCACTGATGCACCATTCAAATGGATCCTCAGGCCGTTTGAAACGGCACAAGGGATATCGGTGAAGGATGTCGAGGGAGTCGATTACCGGTGGAACGGCGGATACGGAGCGCGGGAAGAGAGCCGGCAATTGCGAGATAGACACCTCTGCTTCGTCCGCGTGGACGGTTACAAAATTGTCATTGCACAGGTAGAGGGTCTGTTTGGCAGTGAGATTGGAGAGAAAGGCACGCGGATACCACGCACATCGTCGACTTCGGTTGGATTTCGTGGCCAGCTGACCCAGGCGTCATCGATAAAGTCCCACAGCACGGTAGTAAATGCCGTTGCGATAACGACATGCCTGCTGGTGGTACCAAGAACACCTGGGAAGTCGTCGTTGAATAGCGGGAGAACGAGGACAGGCGCAAGCGGCGTGAACTGTGGGATAGACGCGGGTGGGAAGACGCAGAAAATATGCACGCAAAAATTGCTGAGGTATATAAGTCAGCCGCACTCAGACAGCAAAGAATTGGATACCTCTCTGCGTCGGTGGTCGAAATAATAACCAGTGCTTCAGAACTAGAGCGCGATGCCCGTGTGCGCAAACTCTTGATCGCGGCAGCACCAGGGATCTCGAAGGAGGCAATTGCGTGATGTGTCGGCCCACTGACGTGGTTCCCTAGATCCCATAAATTTATCCTGGTTTTATGACTGGTTAGGAGAAATCTTCCACCAGGCAATAAACGCATATGTTCGAATTCTTCACCCGTGGGTAGAGGATCTAGGCATCGAACAGACGAGGGCCCAACCAAGCCGCCCTGGGCAAATTCGCTGCGAAGATGCGAGCTGAATCGACGGGGAGCTGTTGCAGCGTGCTCCAGTTCCTCGAGGCTCATTTCTGGGAGAGAGAACGAGGGTGTGTAGATATCGTGTTGGATGCAAAGATCTCGGAGCAGCCCAATCCACACGCTACGTTCACGGGTGGCATCCGACATTAGTTGGGATACCTTCCGATGGAATGAGTTAGGTAGACATCCAAATGGGAAAATTCGTACTGTTCGAAGGCTAAGAACGTTGTGGGGGGAGAGAAAGCCAAGAATAATAAGGATCACATCCGCAGGGAGGGAAGAGAAGTAGTCTGCAGACTCCGAGTCCGCATCCGCTTCGAAGTTCTCCATTATTTCGAGTCCGTATTTTTATCCCGGACTCAGTAGGTGACCAGGCGGGAAAAATGAGGATGAATGGCTTCGGGAGGAGAATTCAAGGACTTGTGCTTGCAACGTGCTTGTGTGACAGCCACCGGGCATCACCGTGGCCGAGTCCCGTGTCGCGAGATGACGTTTTCTCGCACCGCCAAGTTCTATAATAGTAACAACGTCACCAGTTCTGGATTAAATTCTGCTGCACATCTTGGGGCCGCCGAGGACTCGCCTCGAAATGGACGCAGTACCCATATACACCGGTCTTCTATTCGCAAACGCGGCGACCTGGGAAGCAACTGGGATGTCTTACTGCATGAAGTGGAAGCAGTCGGACTACTAGTAGCTGTATCCCCCAACATTCGTGGACCAAGAAGAGGACCAGACCCTGGTCACTCGCTCCAGGCTTCCGATCCCGGCTTGAGCTAGGTGGAATGACTTGGGATCCACCATTTTAATCGAGACATCGACGACTTCTAGACTCCTGGCCTTGCATCCAATCTTTGGAAGACTTTGAAAGGCACCGTCGTGACGAGTACCGCTGGACGCTTGTCCACCAGGGCAGGTGAATAAGCGCCCATACTTCGCGCGTTCCATGACCTTTCCATGGTACGTCTTTCCGCTCTTGCGGCGGTATTTTTAAAACCTCTTCGAAACGTGCAGGCGAGCGGCCGAATCATATTCGGGTGGACCCTAACACCGGTGGCAGCTCGCTACGAGGCCCGTTGTTCCAAGCCACATATTCGACCTGTGATTTGCGACTTCCAAGTTATCGTCATCGGCGCCTCCTCGTCACCTTTCCTCGCGCTCAGCTTTGCCCGTCGTCTCAAGAGTCATTCAAGGTGGCTCGAACCTTCGCGCTGGAGGAGAACCTGGCGGCGTCTGTCACATCGGATTACGCCCTCGCGTTCCTGCCGCGCTCGGAGGTGGCCCGGACGACAAGGGATGTGTTTGCGGTTCGGGGGCTGAGAAAGATTGGCGAAGTAAGGCGGGTTGGAGGGAGACCGTGGAGGGAGGCCGAGGGAATGACACAACAGATACAGCCACGACCATACTATGCTACCTTTTCCCATCCCACCTCTACGCCGCTAATCCCTGTCGCGGAAGCCCCGGGATACACTCTACTTCATCGGACCCTCCGCCTGCCTCTCCGCCCTTGCGTCTCTCGCAACAAGCTCTTTTGCTTCGCCCCGGTCCCCTTTCGCAGACCCCAGCTCGCTCCGTTCTGCAGTCTTGAATCGGAGCCTACTGCATCTCCTTAACCAACAAGGGCCTTTTTGAGCGCCCTCTCCTTATATCGCCTTATTCTGGATCTGCGCAGTCTCATTCCACCTGCGTCCGGTCGTGATGGGACGGGCTTTGAAAGTACAAAGCGGCGGGGGACATGGGAGGTATTGTACAAGTCCTGTGGAGAACCGTCGTAGGGCAGCGACGACTGTCCTCTGCGCACACCCTATGCGCGGCTGAGGCTCGCGCGAATCGCAGGTGGTGTTTGCTGTCCGTACCTTCCAAAGCCAGGAGCGGGTGCCCGTCGTCCTCAGCTGTCCGCGCCCGTCGAATCGAAGACGTACGATCCTCGCGGCTACGTGACGACAGATGAAGGCTCCGCGCTGCGTTTTCACCCATACTGCACATCCATCCTCACCGGAATTTGAGCATGTGCGTGGCACAGGGACCCAAGGGGGAGGAGCAGGCGAGTACCGGGCGGCGCATAGCACCCACGAATCCATTCATTCTATTGTCGATCCGCCTCACGGGTGGGCTGAGCAATCGCGCGCGCCGTTGCCGCCACCATCGGGCGTGACTCTGGCACCGGTGGCAACTTGCTGTGCCGCCCCAGTTCTCCCAGCCACGCACCCGACGCCCCGCGACCTGCGGACCCCCAGCCCCTAGCCCCACCTGTCGTCTCAGAGAGTCTTTGAAGATGTACGTACTCCCTCTCTCTCCAGCTTCGCCTCTTCTGCCGGCGCATCCGCGCCGCGCTTGGGCCTGGGCCGGACAACAGTGAAGACTTTTGCGGCGCGGGGAATGAACAAGATTGGATTGCACGGAGGCCGTTGATGGAGGGAGGTCGCGGGATTAAGATTGCAGTATCTGGCTCTCTCCAATCCATTCACACCGCCTACGAGCCCTCACGCAGAACCACCCGCTAGAATGTACCGCGCATTCTCCGCAACTCCCTCGTCCCGGTGCTCTTTCTACATATGTCCTCCTTCTCGCACTCACTTTCCCGGCATCCCCTGGCCCAGGGAGAACGGCCTTTCTCATCGATCGCTTCATCGGGGGTCGTCGGACATCCGGATCATTTGGGGCGGCGGGGTTTGCGGGATTCGGATGCTCTGCGCAGCTCATGCTGCTAGCCGAGCGTCCCGCGCGCTCTGCAGAGCTGGCAGCATCTGGTGCATATCGAGCCCATCAACGACGGCCGCCGTCCGTGCACACCCCCCCACGCGCTCAGTTCGTGCCTCGTTACCTCTCACTCTACCCGCGCTGCCCATACTACACTTTGTTCCACACTTATCTCAATTTTCCTAATCCGGACGCAGGCGTTTCGGTCCATATCGGGCATGTCTTACTATTTGTCTTGGCATTATTCGCGCTTCCAAGCCATGTTCAGGCCTTACAGGCCACCGAACTTTGGGCTGAAATTTGCGATGGGCAATACAAATAAACCGTCACTGCCACCTCCTAACTTTATGACCGGCCAAGTTCGTTACAAAACACGATGATATTCCCAGTGCGCAATCTAAGATACCTTTATCCTCGATTGAAGCACTTGGCCTATTCATTTAATAGGAGGGGAGTATGATGATCGACCCGAGAGTGCATTGGGCTCATCTGCAAGACGACGAAGGCGATTGGTGAAACGAACACATTTACCTTCTCGACCATCACAACGGGCGCGGAAACCTGCGTTTATTTGTTTACTCCCGAAGTTTCAATTGAAAGACCGGTAGTGCTCTCATTTATCAACACAGTCGATGATTAAGAGTTGGTTGATATGTTCGCGAATAGTATATGCTGGTTCCCACCAACCATTTGGACTGAAAACTCACAAAACCCCGTTATGTCCCGTTGATCCTGAAAGGCGTCCTACATTGGATCTTTTTCATCCCCGTCGTGCCCTCGTTGTTAGAGGACGATATACGAAGATACCCCAGTGTTCTATTGTCGTCGCGGCCAGGGTAACTCGATAGCCTCATCCGCAGTGCCGTCGTATGGATACAAGTTCCGACCAATATGCTCCCGACTGTCTCCAAGTTGACGGGAAAAATCGGATATCCGTTCGCACGATGTTTTTCTCATAAACGGCTAGCAAGCCATTCTGTCCTCTATCTTGATGTCTCCGCCGAACGCAGAACACCTCTTACCTTTGAATTTTCTCCAGTTCGTACTTTTGTCTGTCTTCCTCTATGGCAAGCTCTTGGTGTCCCAACCTCGTTGTAGGCTGTCTAACGATACTCGCTCATAGGATTATACACCGCGGTCTTCCTCGCGACGGTCTATGGCATTGGTGGGCCCCAGTCCGAACCCCTTTCAGTACTTACCCGAAGTTACTAGTTATACATGGTAGGAAACAGATGAACACAGGTCGGATTGTTGTGTATGTTGCGATACTCGTGATGTATACGATGTCCACCGTGCATAGTGCCGCAGCATGGGTGGTGGTTAAAACCTTTTTCGACATGAACGACCAAAGCTTGGATGTACTTGAGCTCCTTTCGAATCCGTTGGTGGAGCTTTCAGTAATGGCGACAGGAATCGCGTTGCCGGTCAACACGCTCCTTGCGGACTGCATTTTGGTAAGTCTTCCCACAATAATTAAAGCAACAATCCTGAATTACGCCTAGGTTTGGCGTTGTTGGGCTGTGTGGAACCGACAGATAAAGATAGTACTTCTACCCGCAATCTGTGCCGTGGTTGGAGCAGGTATGTATCTCTTTGTTAAGGCCCGTCACATTCCTTGATATTTTCACAGTATTTGGGCTCCTCGTAGTTGGAATTCAAATTCGAATGTATCCTGTTGCTGCGCTCGAGAAGACTCGGATCTTGGTCTCTCTTGGCACTGCGTACATCGTTCTCACCCTCGTCTCTCAAATATCTGCCGCACTCCTGATAATATACCGCATCTTCAGCCTGACGCTCGGCCAGACCCGCAAATATTCGCATGTGGTAGAGATGGTCGTAGAGTCAGCGGCACCCAACTGCATCATCCTAATCATCATCCTCCCTTTCTTCGTGGAGAACTCTTCCGTGGGCGGTTCCTACCTTCAGACCGTTCTGATACACTCCGCGGTAACTTGAAGCGAGCACTTGACAGCGTCAACCCGAGCCTTATTCGTTCATAGGGAATCGGACCCACGTTAATCGCTACACGCGTGGCGTTCGGTATAGCTCGCTCCGATGACGAATGGAGCAGGGGTAATATGGTTTTAGGGAAGGCGTCCGACTGGTCCAGCACCGGTCTGACGCGAATCGAGTCCGTATAGTTTTGTTTCAAATTAGCTGCGTAACGTCTCTCTGGAATCTGCCTGTGTCAGATCGTGCAGATAATTACAATACAGTCTACTGTGTGCGACTAATGTTCGGGCAATGTCTGCCCAATATTGGGTGGGATAGTCAGATAACGAGTCCCTTTGTTTTAAACTTCATTCGATGAACTTGACTCTTTTGGCGGCGCCGGCGTTGTTTTTCGAGGGGCGCCGAATCGCAGTTGAAGTTGAGTGCTGATGTAGCTGGATGTGTAGATTGAAAGATGTGGATCCCCAGGCGAAAAATGAACGTGGTTGTGGTTCCGACACATGAAACAATTTACAATGGCACCGTCACAGAATACAGACTGACGAAACGGGCACGGAAAGAATGTAAAGTGGTATTACACGCGCTTGGCGACCTGGAATTATTGTAATTAGTTGTAGGCAACCTAGACATAGCTCGACACTTGGTCATTTGAATACCATATCGGCTCTCCAATTGCGTTGAAGGTCCCCTCATGTGCGAAAGTCTGTCGTTTGATCGATAAATTAGGTTCCAATGCCGACGGGGCAGTCGGCACATACGGTGGCTTCCTGATTCATCTTGCTGTCTTGGCCGAATGTTGGGCCCGAGAGGACGACGTTCGCCTGCCGGCCTGACGAGCCGCCCGGGTGCGCACTCATGTGGCGGTTCAGATGCTGGCATGCATTGAGGGTGGACATGAGACAGTTGGAGTACAACTTGGAGAGAGGAATATTCCACAAGAAGTTTCTTCAGGAATTCCTTCAGTCGTAGTCACATGGACCTCGAGAAAGACGTACACGGTTTCACCCTTCAAGTTGGAGGCACGGTAAGCTTTGTTGAACTGTGCGGTGGACAGGAAAATACGAACCCGTAAAATGATGAAGCAATAACATCCAGGACACTGAAGAGAGCTCTGTACATATGGGACAATTAGCTGTGGACAGGGAGGAATTGAAGAAAACGTACGTCAACATCCCAGTTTGGACGGTCACTGATTGACCCTTACTGTAGTTCAATGATTGTGTGCGGCAAGTTTAAATCTTACTCCGGATGATCTTGTCAACCACTTTGTCCGTGGCCGCAAAGCCGCTCTTCTTGCTCCTCTGAAACCTATGTTACAGAGTTGGAAAATGAACAGGTCAAGAACCTACTAGGGCAATCGCCAATGTCGACGCGATGCGTAGATCGGTGACCGCCGACGAGATGAGCCACACCTCCGCCGAGCAATACAGCATCGGAATGTTCCTGAAATTGGCGACTATGTAGTCTCTGTAACAGATACTCTATATTGATGACGACAAGTAAGTATCAATATAGAGCGACTATGGGCACCATGACCGTCGTCTAGACACTACCACCTACGATGGTATGCTCAGCATGTGTGCGTCTGCGAAAAAGGCTTGCCCAAGGTACCGAAAGCAACAAAGGAGAACAATAGAATGATCGTTGAGAGCAGGTCATTCAGGGTTAGAGTGCGTATGCGCCAGATGAAGAACAGTTGAATCGTGAATCTCACGAGCGCGACACACAGCGGCTCTTTGAAAATTGTATCAGCACACAGTCACAGAAGGAGAAATCACACGCACGGGTTATGAGGACAGTCGGGAGGTTATCGGGGATTGCGTCTAGACGTACAATTACTTGAGTATAAGGGGGTATTTCTTTGTGTATCAAATGCACCATATCCGAGGATGAGCGGTTCGTACATGATTGACATGTCGAATGCAATAGTGGCCGTCTCAACAAAAAGTATTCCCCAGACCTAGAAATGAGTCAGTATTTTGATCTATCGACCGGCCGGAAGGAAGGGCAAACCAGAGCGCGCATCCAAAGCGGATCCTTCCGTGAACTCTTGAAATAGGTCAATTGCTAAACGGCGAGTTGAGTCAGATGTCGACGGCATCGGTGCTAGTCCACTACACACATGTGCACCAAGGACCTTTTTTATTCAAATCAGAAACGTTAGACCGGAGCGGAAGGGAATTATTAAATGGCCTACACCGAACAGAATCAGGTTGAGGAGCACGCCGATAAGCAAGGGTCCATATCTGCCGGACGATAGGTTAGACAGAAGACAGGAATGTGAGCTCAGACTGCAACACACGAGAGTCGGACATCCATGGTGGGACCTGTGGGAGGGGGAGCAGACATTCTGGGAGCAAGTGCGGATTCTGAATGAAGAATAGAGGTTGCTTAAATACCAGAAGAGCTTCATGGAATAAGTATCAGAAATGGAATTGTTTCTGGTACTCACCATGCAGGTTGCAGATTTAGTGTGACACATTTGTTGGATATCAGGTACAATTTCAAAGCACTCTTATTTTTGTTCATATACTAATGGTATCAGGAGCATCTTCAGGAGCACCAATACATCACGTTTTTCGGAGTGATTATATCCATTCAAACTATTGACATGGCTGCTGACTGCTTTACAGGTTATTGTGGTACTGACTACCAGTACTAGTATTAGTACAGTACAGAAAGATGAATTGTACTCGAGTCAGTGTCGCGCGCCGTTAACGTAGTACAGGTGGTGAGCACCACGTGGGGATGGACGGGCACACATGGGTTGCGGAGAGGATGTGCAGCGGCCCCGGCCGCAGGTCGGCAGGAGCAGGGGGTGGGGCAGCGATATGGACCATGTCATCGATGGATGCTCGAGTGTCGTGCGGCTTGGCGACGGCGTGTGCAGAGGAGAGAGGGAGGGGGAGAGATCGAGGCAGGGAGAAGGAGGAAGGGAGGGAGGCCAATGCACAACGTCACAAGTCAGTACATGCAGAATGAGCAGTGTGGTGCCGCGTCAGGGAAAGGGCAAGGGTGCGAGGGAGAAAAAGGCTGAAGGACAATGGGGATGGGATGCCGCCACCCTGGAGTCGGGGATACTGGCATTGCGGGTATGGGTGTGGCGGCGAATCAGGCAAGCACAGTATCGGCAATGTCCTTCCCATGTTCCCATCTTCACATCCCCACTCTTCCTCTCCTCCTCTTTCTCCCCGACAATTCACCCAACATGCCAACAGAAATGCGGAAGAGAAGACTACACCTACGTCCCCGCCATCCTTAACCCGGTCCCTGGTCCTTGGGACCTCACTCGCAGTGAGTGTGCCATTGGAGGCACAAGGGAGGTCCTCCCACACGCAAGGGGCAAGAGGAAGGATGTGCTAGGAGGGAGGCAGAGGAGGTTAGCATGTGAAGCAAACGAGGAGAAGGAGAGGGAGGGGCAACAACTAGGTCAGTAGATAGATGAAAAAGATCAAGGAGGGGGGGAAGAGGAGAAAGAAGAGGAGAGAGGAGGGAAGGCGTGATGAGGAGCCACATCCAGATGACGACACAAGATGTCCTGACAATAGCCCCAACGACACATGGCACAAAACACACAGGCTCCGTCCTGTCCCCGCCTCATCGTACGAGACCAAAAACAAAAAAAAACAACGAAAAGAAACTCACTTCAAAAACTATAAAACCCCTCCCAAAACATGGGCTCCGCAAGCGCCACATGATATGCACTGACCTCCTCGCTTGGGAGGCCACCGCCATCCAGCTGGGGCCTGGCTGGCCCACCTGCAATCTAGATGATGATGATGTCAACCTTAACTCAATTGATGCTGCTCGACTGAATTGGAGTGACGCGGCAAGACACCGGCCACGGGAAGGAGACCGTACTCAACCAATTCATCTCTGGCCAGTGGTGATTCTGGCCACATTGTCATCTTGCATTGCAATACTTGATTGAGTCACACCTAGATCATACTATGCACAATGTACTCAACACTACAGTCTGCCGCCTTCATGATTTCCTCGCATCGAGCCACCTTCGCAGCTTTCAACAACCAATCAATCCCTGCGACTCAGACTGCATTGTCGGCTTGCAATCATTGCATCTGGACATCAACATTATAAAGGCCATGAACCCCGCATCCCTCTCTAGATCTTCCCTTACCTTGTCTGCGGCCATTTGCGCACTCTGGCGGCTCTTTTTTTCTCACCAATGCCATCCACAGTGACAGTGACCTGCACATTCAGAAAAAGCATCAAATCCTAGCCAGGCCCACATACTGCACCCAAAGAAATCTCCTGCAGAGCCTGCCTATCCCCAACTGAGGTTGAGCTCTCCCACCCAGTTTTACTTTCTATCAAGGACTGGGGAACCGCGATTTTGGAGGTCAGATTTACTTTATTCTGAACTGCCATGGCAGTCAGTGACCGGGGGGCCTGTCAGCTGTCCTGAAGGCATGAACGCAAGGCGCAAAGAGCTAGCTAGATAAGCAGGGGACCAGGTCAGGTATCACTGCATTCTGGCAGATTCTCACCCCACAGGCAAAGCAGTGGCCAGCCGAAACTGGTCGATGTCCGGCTAGCTTTGGCTACCAGCTGTTACTGGGTGGGACTGCCTTCAGCTAGTCACTAGCCGCAGCTAGCCGTAAGGTCAGGAAGTTAGGCCCAGAAGGTCCCGGAATGCAGTAAGTAAGTGCATATGTGCCAACAAGTGATTGAATCTAGCTGCAGTTTGTTGGAAATGGCCTGTCACACACCATCGCCTTTGACTCTCTCCTATCCATTGCATTTACTGCGCATCCCCGATCCCTAGTTACATCTGCTATATCCACCTAAACCCAGTCGTCTATGCCAGCTTTTATCCCCCATTGCACTTGTACTCTCTTCGTACCTGTATTATATATCCTTGCTCTGTGACTGCCTCTCGTGCACCTAGCACCTGTCTTGACACAGTTGAGTGACACTTGGGGGAGGGTGCGAACAGGACCATGTACGTTGACCTAGCATGGCAGGGTGCGAGACCTGACAGTGTGGTGCACGCGCTCCTTCCTTCCTCTCTGGATTGTCAACCCTGGATCCCTTGCACTCACCCTCCTCACATGCATACACCATCACACCAGTTTATAGTTTGGATGAAGCAGCAGTAATGTCATGAATCACCCTGACTCAGCATCACAGATATCCTTTTCCGGATTCTACCACATTCCTTTTTGGGAATAACCCGTCTTTGATTGGGTTATTCCCTGTCCCACAACACTCATTCAACTCTAATGGAGAGCTTGGGATGGCAGACAACAATATACAACCCCAGGGACATGAACATCCCTTGGACCTTTATTCGGAACCCATGCAGACATGGATTCCTCACCACTTTACCACCCGGGTTCTTATTGCAGTAACCCAAGACTCTATACAACGAGGGCATGACATCATACACATGCAACCTGGGTTCTGTGTGCTAGCAACCCGGACTCCTTTATGCTGATGACCATATCCAATGGGTCATAACTACACTCCTTTATGTTGGTGGATATTCACTCCTGATATCCATGCCAAGACGACTATGCTTCTGAATGGTGACAGGTATCCCCCTGGCTCCACCTGTTCGTTCCTTATACTCATGACTCCTTGGTGACCCCTAGGTGCTATGGTGATAACACATAGGGACTAGGAGCATCAGCATTAACATTCTTTAATGTTGGATACAGTAACTGATCGCAATCCTATTTGATTTATGTAGAAAGGTATATAAACTCAGTAGAATCTCCCCTGTACAGTAGATTCTACCTTGCCTATTCACAGGCCTTACTTTGGCTGGATTGCTTGGTTCTTGGACTTGAGCCTGGAGTGCTCTTGTCCCCATCTCGTTGTTCTGGTCTTGCCTTTGCTCCTCTCTCACTCAACAACACCAAAACTCCTACTCTCTGTCCCTTGCCTTGGGATCTCAACCTAGCAGTGCTGGATCTGGCCCGTTAGGTAGTGGCAAGGAGAGACACTTACCAACCGACGGGAAGAGATCACCACACTAGTTCCCAGGCAGGGTTGTACAGAGACTGGTTCGCCTGAGTTCCCCTCAGGCACCCTTTGGTCTTGGATCCAGTTAAAACCCCTATTTGGAGCACCCCTGAGTCGGGTTCCTCCTCTCGGGTTCTTGGGATGCAACCCCAACCCCCTATCCTAGAACCTGAAGCCCCTATTTGAGTGTCATGAACCGTTGAAACGGTGCACTTGATATACGACTAGAAATAGCTTAGATTCAGGATTGCACCAACAACCACAAAACCACCACTACAACAATCTATTCCTCCAAAGATGTAAGTGCTTCTCTTTGTGAGTTCAGGTCCGGATCATAGTATGTGACCAACAGGTTTGGAACAAACACAATTCGACTGCTAGACTTCAACAAAGTACCTCAACAACACGCTAGCACTACGCAGCTGCCAACAACAATACCGCTAGCACCTGGGATGGGCAGGGGTTTATGGGTTGGATACAAGGTGGCTGGACCGCTAGGTCGAGAGCACCAGGGCAGAGTATGTAGGTTTGTGAAAATCCTCGCAATGGGGTACCCAAAGACTATTGAGGCTAACAACAAGGGACTTCAATCCTCAAGCAACAAGGCAGTCCTTAAGCCGCTGACCTATTCCTTAACCAAGAACAGGAACATTTCCACTTTGTATTGGCAATAGACACTATAAGCGTCCAGCTAGCGACCCAACACACTACGACAGCGCTTCCGTCAATATCGGGGTGAAGGCAAAGTAACTGACAAGCTACAGTCGGTCTAGAGGTGGGGGCACCTAGTCCGTCTTCTTCTTAGTGGGCTCGAGGCCACACACAACTACCTAGCAGGTGATCCAACACACTATGACAGCACTTCCGTCAATATCGGGGTGAAGGCAAAGCTGCTAGCGTAACTGCTAGCTGGGTCTTGAAGAGAACACCCTTGGTTTTATACGTGAAGACTCCTTGAGTCAACAACTAGAACCTCAACTTAAGATCTCAATGTGTCCAGAGTCAACAGTATTGATTCCCATAAAGCTACTACTTGTGAAGTGTGTTACAATCTCCACTAGCAACCTGAGACCACCTGCACCAACTTCGTACAAAGTCGGTGATAGACCTGGTATTGGGGCACCCAGGCATTTATTCAAATCTGCTCGAGTTGCAACATACTATAATGTACTTCACTACATTACGACGTCATCTCACGAAGAGCTAATGCTGGCCTGAGCAGTTAGCTAAGAGGGATATAATGTGTCTCGAACCATTAGAAAGATGCTGGACAACAATCCTGGTAAAGGGTTGAAGTGGGAAGTCGCTAATGGAGCAATCGCGGAAAGTGCCTTACCATCCTGGAAACGGATTGGGGCTACTGCACATCCCTGACTAAAGGCCTATTACGAGGGAACATCCTTCTGAACCAGAGGGATCATTTTGGGCATCATCTGACGTCTCCAGAACTGCCAAGAGAGGACTGGACCTGGTCGATCTAACAAATGACTAAGGAACTGTACTCGGGTACTAGGAAGCGGCGGCTATCACGATTTTCAGACAAATCACTTAAGCGGTTCAAGGCGGAACCATTTGGGCGGACGGTTACCAAGGAGGGTAACAGAGTGCTGATGAGGAGGTCGGCTAAAAGTTGACATATCAACAATATCCCCATCACGATCGTTCTAAGCGATGTAAATCTTGACTCATCGCTAAGCTCGGCTCGTTGATGTTTCTTACAAATCTCTCTCAATTTTACTAATCGCTTGATATCCGACAGGAGTTCATCGGCTAGCTGCTATACCACTAGTCATATACCCTGAACCCTATTGCACATTTGTATCTGTCTCGTTTATATTTAGAATCCTGTAACGTATTTAAGTGGATAGTTATGGGAGGAACGCCAGTGAATCTCACCCCACCTGTTGGACGCGAAGTTACTAGACTTCACGCTTAACCGGTAGAGTAGTCATTCATTCGGAGACACCCAGAAGCTATACCAAGTTTCGTTTGTTTTCCCTGTTTGAATATTATCTGTGTTGGATTTGGATCTTTATAAACGACACGTGGACATATTGGATTAACGGAACGGACGCGTGGAATATAAGGAAACGGATCAGACTTGACAATTGGTTGTAATCTCGCAAGGATTAGCAATCGCAGATACTATTTGGAATCGGGATTCATAAGAATCACTTGCTTTACGCATCGGAGTATCATCTCCAAACCTAGACCCACATCATACAAAACCGTTGAACATAAAATCTCGTCTGTCTATCGCGATTGCGCCTAGAACGGATTCCAGCAAGTTTTATCTATATGACTTGTAGACCTGTAAAGTCTTGCTTATCAAAGAGAACTAAAGTTCAAATTGCCACAATCTATACTGGATTGGAACCCCGAACTTGCACGAAGACTATAGTGTTTGAGTTGTTGTAGTTGCATTATCGAACCGCGTATTCATTTACAAGGTTTGTGTTGTGGTTATTTCACCGCTTGCCCCATAGTCAGCGTTTCATCGGGGTGTAATAATCTGAGGTTCTAGCCTGCTCTGTGCTCCCTTTATACTACTGAGGTCCATGATACATGTAATATACAGGATGAATAATAGAAATGAGTGAAAATGATGTGATTGATACAGCAGCCAATGAAACGACTGCCGTTTGGTTTTATGATGGGTCTATGCCAAGCAGAACAGCCACACTGATCCGCTAGCGTCCATTTAGGGGTATCGTGAGTGATCCCTCAGCTTGCCATCAGCTGCTGGAACCTCTATCCCGACGAAACGGAGTTGAATCCGTCGCCTGGAGTCATCTAGCACAGGTCAGAGCACTGGCTAGCAGTCCGTTTATCTGTTACTGCATTTGTGGTGACCTGCACATCCACACCAATAGCCTGCTAGCTATTCCTCTTGCTGTCTACTTGTTGCTGTTTGTGACTCGCGACCACGTTGCAACCGTCACGTGCTCGCATCTGCGTTTCAGGTCTCAGGTTGATCACTGGCCGGGTACCACATACTAGCGCCTCTGTTAGAAGGCTGCTAGCGCATAGATACTACCCTTCAGATTCCAGACTCGTCGCTCGCACCGTCTGCTAGTGCTCTCATAGTATCACTCTCTTGTGTCTCGCTTCCTAGGTGCTAGCACCTTGACTGTTTAGGCTTATGGTTATTTCCCCGTGGTTTGTGCCTCCAGACCGTGCTAGCGCGTCACACTAGTCGTATCTGGTGCTACAACCGGCAGCTTGGGCTCACTCCAGTTCTCCTTTATATCACCTAGCTAGAGTCCTGAGTGTGATAACACTTCAGAAGTGCTAGCGCTTTCCCGTTGTATAAATACTGATCTTAGGAAATCGCAAAATTGCACTAGATGCCACGTGCTCTTGTTACGGTGTTTCACCGTCTTTTCATTTTACTTCCAGAACCTGAGCAACCCGAACAACCCAATCATTGATCAGATCAACTATCTGATCAATTGAACCAGGATACCATTTTAGGATCTCAAACGGTTGCGATCGGTTCCCCGACCTTCAGGTTCCCGATCGCCCCTTTATGCTCATATACCCCTTCATTTACTCTGTATTAATCTTGTCCGTTGCCATTGGACACTGTACCTTAATTTACAACCCCTAGGGACTTTAGTATATAAGCTGTAGATACTCCATTTACTTTACACTATTCTAGTCTAAACTCCAGGCTTATTCATTGGAATTCTTTGTGCTTCAGTTGCCCTCGTCACCTCAGAACCCGGAATCTGCTCTGTGCTGACATCGAGCAACCCAGAGCGGGTTCCTTTCATTAGGGTCTGGTGCATCATTGCAATATTCTTTGCAATATCTTTGGGTTCTTCAGCATGGGTTGCTCACCACCTATGGATGCTGGCCTGGTTGGCCACATCCTCCTCTTGGATCCTCGACACCTGGTCATGCGCTATTCGAGCGGTGATGGATTCTCTCTCAACACCTAGGGATGGCTGCTGTTGTGTCTGGCATGGACATGGTCCAGCTGACCTAAGGGCCATTGCTGACAAGTAAGATAATCCTTCAAGTCCTCCAGTCTACTCAGAGTACTCATTTTACTAATCATTTGTAAGGATATTGATCAGGTTTCAACCCCGGTTTCAAATCTGGCATTCTTGATTTCTCATGTCAACGCCACCAGGGTAATCACTCCAGTGGGGGAGTACCCGTTCGCTAGGGCCATACTATTTCGACTGGGAAGCCCGGGGCACGGTTTGAACTGACTTTGCTGGAAGGCAAAGGGCTAGAATCCCAGGTTCTAAAACCCACCCAGGAAGGAAGCACTGTATCCGACATCCTGGAGCTCATTCAGCACAAGTGTGCAGCTCTTTGCCTTTGGCATTTGGGGCTCTGGGAACATTACATCTGGCCACTGCCTGTTTCAATTAAGCTCAGGTTCGAACTGATCTCCAGACAACCTAAGGGTCCGATTTTGAGCTGTCATTGTGGCTAACTGCGAAAGTTACCTCACCAGTCCTGCAGAAATGCAATAGTTTTTTTGGGAGGGGTATGCTCGGAAGTTGCTGATGAAACAGGCTGAAACAGCACAGACTTGCGGATACGCCCAAACACCAAACCTCGGGCCCCATGAAGCACAAAAATGAAAAACCCAGCCAACTTATATTGATGGCAGGAATGTGGCCCAAATGGGGTCACAGTTACGGCCACAGTGAGTAAGATTTTCGAAAGCAGTAGCGAATGGAGGTGGCTTCATAGGGTAAGACCACAGCCCGTGTGTCGAGATATTGTAATGTGAAAAAAAGGCAGGAAACACAACGGCGTTCAAAGGGTTCAAAGGCCTTGCAAAGACCTTCTCTCATGTAATGTGTCGAAAGGCTGCTTTGATTTCCCCCAGCAAACCCTTCAAGCCCGTACCCATAGCTCACCTCAGGAAGCAACCTACTGGGCCGGGCTTGTAGCGCAGTTTACCAGCTACCAGGAGCACATTTGTGACTTCATTCCTGAAGCTAGGGGAGGCTGTACGAGACCTTACGAGACTCTACCCTGTGACTTCATACGGATTGACGGTGAAACGGTGCACTTCTTATATGACTAGGAATAGCTAATTGATAGGTATTGCGAACAAACACCCAAAACAACCAACCACAACCAATCTACCTCCAAAGATCTAAGTGCTTCTCTTTGTGAGTTCAGGTCCAGGCTGTAGTATGCGACCAGCAGGCTTGAACAAACACAAGTTTGATTTATAGGCTTCTAACAACACACTCTACAACGTACTAGCAATATGCAACCGCCAACAACAACACTGCTAGGAACCTAGGGATGGTCCGGGGTGTGTTTATATGGGGTGGATACAAGATGGCTGGACCGCTAGGTTGAGAACACCAGGGCAGAGGTTTGTAGGTTTGTGAAAATCCTTGCCTTAGGCAACCTAAGGACTACTGAGGCTAACTCCAAATGACTCCAAGGTCTCAAACAGCAAGACTCTCCTTGACCGCCAACCTATTCCTTAACCAAGAACAGGAACCTTTCTGCTTTTATCGGCACTAGCTTACTACAAGCATCCAGCTAGCGACCCAACACACTACAACAGAGCTTCCGTCTATATCGGGGTGAAGGCGAAGTAACTGACAAGTTATAGCCAAACTAGAGGTGGGGGCACCTAGTCCGTCTTCTTCTTAGTGGGCTCAAGTCAACACACAATCCACCTAGCAAGCAGTCCAACACACTACGGCAGAGCTTCCGTCTTGTCAGGGTGAAGGCAAAGTCACTAGCGCAAACTGCAGCTGGGTCTCAAAGAGAACACCCTTATTTTATATGTGGAGGTCTAGAACCAACAACACGAAACCCTCAACTTAGTCACTCGATGTTTCCAGAGTCCACAGTCTACTGATTCCAATATAAAGACTACTACAAGTGAAGTTTGGTATCAACCTCCACTAGCAGCCTGAGTCCACTAGCACCAGCTTTGTCCAAAGTCTGGGGCATAATGTTCTTAGACCCTAGTCTGTCCTGCGCTCCCTTTTATACTACTAGGTTTGCGTTACATGTGAAAGTGAGCTGAATAATACAATAAGCAATATTAGATGATAAGAAATACGGTCAGCCAATGAGACGACTGCAGTTTGGTTTTGGGACTGGTTTGGTATATGCCAGGTCAGCCTCACTGACCAGCTAGGGTTCAACCGTGGGTATATCAATGGATCCTCAGCCCTCCGTCTATGCCGAGCCCCACTTCCGGACCAACCGGCAATGTAGCTGGTTGTCCAGGTCATCTCTATTCTGTCAGAGCATCGATCTATTACATCTAGGTGACGCAGTGTTGCGACTGACATCAAATGGTCATAGCTCGTTGGTCAGAACGTCGATCAGACCTCCGGTCATCGGTTCAGCCTGTACGATCGTCCCTAGCTCCGTTCCAATAGCTTGCTGGCTATTTCCCTTTGCCCTAGCTGCCCAGATCAGGCCCTAGCCTCGTGCTGCTTCATCTCTTATATCGTGGTATGGTCAAAGCCCTAGCCAGTCGCTATTCGGGTTGTTCCGCGTATCGCCGTCTAGTCGCTTATCTAGAGATTAGATAGTACTACCGGATCTCGCGCTGAGCTTCCTAGTTGCACTTCCATCGTAGATATCCATTTGCTAGACCATCACTAGCTCCTTCGCAAGCCATCTCTGGACTACTAGAGTCTCCTAGGTCATGTCTCATGAACGTATAGGCAGTGGTTTAATCCCTGGTTGTTTGTACACTCAGCTAGCAGCTAGCGTGTCACACTAGTGTAGCCTTGTGCTACAGTCAGCAGTTAGGGCTTGCTCTGACTCTCCTTTATATCACCTAACAAGTGGTCTGCGTACTAGCTAGGATGCTAGTAACAGCAGAAGTGCTAGTTGCTTCCCATTGTATAAAATACTGGTCATAGGAAATCACAAAATTAGCCCTAGATGCCGCGCATTTATGTTACGCCGTTTCAACGGTATTCCCAAAATAGCTATGTGCAGGTATATCACTGCATTTTGACAGTTCCTCGAGCCGAGCCTGGACCCCATTAGCTGAGCTTTGGCAAGGTCCGCGTGAGGTCGGTCCGAGGGCCTCGCCAAAGCCAGGCCGAACCTAAGCGAATCTGCCGAGCTCCAGACCGACCTCGCACGGACCTCGCCAAAGCTCGGCTAACGTGCGTCCAGAACCTGTCGAAATGCAGTGTATAACGGAACAAGAAATGGATCTCCGGTGTCTCGACATGGCAACTGCATATCCTCCACCAGCTGTGATTCGCCGACTTGTCGTCTTTTACCTCGGTGATTGGGTGAATCTCTTTGAAGGAGTCTAGGCAGGGTCAGGCTGATTCAAATTGTAGGATCTCGCTATATGTGCCGACCTAATACTCCAGGGCATCATATTTGCGCAAATCGCTCACTACGCAATACTCTACAATAATGATGATCTGGCCCTACGCGCTTATGTTGCTGTCCTCCTGAAAATAACAATGTTAAAGAGCGCACAAGGACTGTCAGGGTTCCCACTACTTTGCCCCGGCGAGCGCTGAGCTTGTTTGCAAAATCCTTTGCGAAATTTCAGCGTCATCATGTGGATTCAAAATGTCGAGTACTTCATGAACCTCAACGCCGCACTCAGCATGTTTACCGAGTCATGGACTACTGAAATCAATCTTACTCTCGTCGTGCTCACCGCGTTCTGTGTCCAATTATTTTTCTGCAAACGTCTTTGGGTGAGTTCTCTGTCTCTGTGCAAAGCCGCATCCCGATACTGATCCCATATAGACGATATCCAAGAATGTCTATATTGTCATTTTGGTTGTTGCGCTTTTTGTCTTCGCCTTGGTAGCCGCCATTGTATCGGTGTGGCTTGTGCTGAATTCTAGACATGGCATGAGCGCTAATATTCGACCAGAATGTATTTGAATTCGCGGGGCAGTCGAAGAACTTTACGTGGAGTGAGAGCATTAGGAATCTTGGGGGTGATTTAACGGTTTATCTATGTGGGAGCACCATCTATTTTCTGTTGGTGTGCCACACAACCCATCTCATACAGAGTGACAGCTGACGGCTACTTTCTCACCAGCACCACTCCAAGCATGCGTCGCCGGACAGTGCGAGCAAGCTGAGCTCTCTCACGAAGTTGACATTCCAGGTACATATATCTATATCTCGACCTCGTTCCCCTCCTTAACAGGTCTTGATCCCAGTCAGCAGCCCCAGCTGCTCTATGCGCCCTAATCAGCCTTGCCAGTACACTAGCCTGGGACCGCACCACCCCTAACGCCTACATAATGCTCGCCCTCATTACCAACAATGTGTTGCCCAAATTGTACGCGATCTCCGCGATGTGGACACTCAACTCTCGCAGAAAAATTCGCCAGGCGCACTCAAGCACCGGGCGGAATGGCAGCGCAGCTGCGAGTGGACACCGGCACACGAATCGCATCGAACTGACCTGGCCCTGGATGTCGGGTGATTCCAGTGCAACGGTTCGTGTGCAAACAGATGTGGAGATGAAACAGCTCACTGAACCCGTGGAGTCATCACCAAAATCCGATCGTCCTTAACATTAAAAGTATGAAATTTCTGTTATGTTATAGTATTACCCTACGGCTGTTCTCGAAACTAATGAAACTGATGAGATGATTGCAATCCCCCCCCCGAAGGTGGGGTTTCTCTTGGAATCGGGGTTTCTCAGTAGAATAATCCGGCGAAGACATTGGTCGGATAATTCTATTTGGAAACCCCACTTAGGGCGAATGAAACTAATTCACCTCAGTCTCACCCAAACCTCTGCACGTCTCTCTGTACGATGGTGAATAATTTGAGGCGAATTTTTTGATGCGTCTTGTAAATCATACTCATCCTTCTCTGTGCTATAGCGAAAATTCGCAATGATCATTATTACGGTGTCCAGTAGCCAATCAAAAACATGCTCGCTTCCTCGCTATACCCATTAGGAAAGCACTTACATCGCGCCCAACAACCCTTTCTCATCCCGCAACTCGGACTCTGCCCGAAGACAGCGGCGCAATGCCAGGTAGACGACGTAGAGCAATAACCCGAGAGAGCACAGCGTTTTCAGAGGGTGTGCCATCACGTACGTGTCGGCCGAGTAAAGATACTGCATCGAATGAGAATGAGTAGGCAGGCACGAATGTATGAATATAGCATAGGTGTACCTGCATGGTCTGCTCTCTAGCACCAGTCTTCGCACTGTTGGCCTTTAACTGTCCCTCTGACTTCCCGCTGTAAGGCGTCCCGGCGAGCGGGGCTAATACAGAGAAAATGCTGGACGCCGTCAACTTGATCGGCCCATTAGAGGAGTCCGTAAGGTAGACCTTCCCATATCCAGGACTCCCCTCCTATCGCATCGATTAGAAAAAGGTAGGGGAGGGGGCTAGAATGAAAACTTACCTCGTGGTCCACGATGTGGACGAAAACGTCGACGTCCTCGGCAAGAGGATCACGAACTAGCCTATCGTCGCTTTTAGAGTTCTCCCAAGCAAACTGCACCGTACGCCTGCCGGGGAGACCGGGCAGGCTCCATTCGAGCGCAATCTCCCGGAGGCGGGCGACCCCGCTTTCCTCTGTATATGTTCCCACTGTTGCGATGACGAGAACAGGCGCTGCCATTACGGTCCGGTAGGTTTGGTGCGTGAGCTCCATCACGGGAGGGGGGTATATGCCCCCAACCTCGGTGAACGCGCGCAGCTGCGCCAGCTTGCGGGGGCCAGTGTACTTCACTGGGGCGCCCTTCGACGGGTAGTAGACGAGCGAGGGCTCGTGGCCCGCCCCCACTGGTATGCTGTGCACCCCGCAGAACCCCAAGTCGTCATCTCCCCCACAGTACACTTCGGCAATCGTCACGCTGTGCTGGGTTGCCATCGCGAGCTCCCTCCAGACCGCAAGTGGACAATCATTACAATATTGCGGATAGAAGCTGACAAATGTGGGGCCATGGGCGAGAGTGGCAGTAAAGTTTTGAGGGCTGAGGACGGCGATCTCTCCGTAGGGGTTGGGGTGTAGTACGGATGGTACAAGTGGGGTGGCAGCAGCAGCAGCGAGATATGTCACGAGCAGGTCGAAACTTCGACTGCCGTAGTAGGTGTCCACAAAGTCGCCGTCGCGATAAAGGTTCATCTGCGGGTATCCCTTGACGCCCTGGGCGTTGCAGAGAGCTGCAGGCATTATTAGCCGCATGTATATTGAATCGATGGCCGGCGCGTACCTCCGCTCACTGAACAGTCTACTTGGGCAAGCTGCACATCAGCAGATATCAGGCTGTGCTCGACGAGCTTCTCCCAAGTCGGAGTAAAGGCTCTACAATGACCACAATACGGAGAGGTGAATAGCACGAACGAGACGCCCTTGACTACCGTGGAATCGAAGTCGTCCTGGGTGAGTGCAGCGGATGCGCAGATGGAGGAGATTAAAAGAAAGCAAGTTAACAGGAGCGACAGGGAGAGTTTGTACGAAACGACCAACATTTTCAAGGGCAAGGAGTGTGAGAGAGAGCGGATATCAGTACCCGACGATTGATTACCATCTTCGCCAAGTGATGCGATTGTCATCAACGTTCAGCTGCACTGCTGCAGCAAAGGTTAAAGCTTGAAGGCGGTGGGTGTCGTCGAATAATTACCATAAATTTCCGCTGAGACTCGCTGAGAACACTCGACTTGCACGCGCTGCTAGCTGCAGCCGGGAAAGATGCGCGCCACAAGAAAAATCGGCGGAAACGTTAGCGGGAGTATTCTCTCACAATTTCCTGCACTGTACCTTCGAGGACCGACTCGGGCTGATGAAGTTGTGGCAAGGGTTGCGCTAAGAAAAGAAATTGGATGATGGGTCGGCTTCTCGGCCGATAGATTTCCGTTACGTGAAATCGGATGACGACAAGATGACGACACACCTTCCTGCTCATCCAATTCCGAATCCCATCTCCTTGCTGTACCTTATTGCTGACTTTTACTCTTGCGGATTTTGCGCCCTTGAAGCTCAGTCTGTTAAATCCAATGGCCCAGAAGACTCGTAGAAGGCGCATACCTGAGTCCTGACTGAAGTTTGCAAGACACACTCCTGGACATTCGGTAGCGCTACCCAGTTACTTGAAGATCTATGGGGATCTTCGCGAATACTACCGCTGGCGAATGGTGCTGCTTGCAATGGATCATGGCACTTCTGTCAAGCAACCACCAGGGGCCACGGCATCAGCTACCGTGACAAATTACAATATTCTCTTTCTCGACAGACGCTTCATTGTTTTGAACCCGAGCCAAGGCTGGCAGTTACCGCATTGAATATGTGTGGATGGTTACGACTTTGGCAGGGTCCATTGACGTCACCGACGACTTGCACTCCTGCCGCGTTCTCGCCCATCGCTTCTGGGATGCTCATGGAGAGGGTGGATGACTGGTTATCCTTGCGGCAGCGGCGGCTTCTGGGAGCGTCATCGTAATGCTCGATTGGACGTCGTTCAGCGTGGGAAGGGTAGTCGCATGTGGATTTTCAGAGTGGAGGCCCACGCGATTTAAGAGTACGTCGGGCTGGTCCTTTTTAATTCATATACCATAGTTTAAGTCACACACTCCAGGCAGATACGGAAGACATCGACGTGTGCCACAGGTGGGTCTATCGCGCCTATATTTATTTATTTTTCCGCATTGAAGTTCATCTCTAGGCAAAATACATCGTGCTGCGGACTGACAGCTGCCTAAGACGCCGACGTACCCACGTACGTGGACCTTCGGATTCCTTCGCGAACAATGTCAAGAGCCTAAGACGATGACGTGGTGATGCGCTGGGGATCCAGTGCTACGACAGGCACGGAAGGCTACCCGGCAAGACAGGATAGGCACTGTGCGTAGTGCCACCGTGACGGTGGTGGAATATGAGGTAGAGCCATTTTTTCGAAGGCGCCTGAAGGAGGTGGGCCGCCTGGCGACGTTCCTCTGCAGTTCTATGCATGGAAATGCAGAGGTGACAAAAATTCTACGGCATTGGTTGCTTGCCTTTCTAATTGCTATTCAAAGTAATCTCACCCCACTTCAAGTCGTTGCCGCGCTCGAGACTCCAGCTTTTGCATCTGTCCCTCACGGTAGCGCAGAGGTTTCAGTTCCGCAATAATATATCGATTATCCTCGAGTAAATCTACGCTAAGCATACATGGTCTACCAAGTTCTACGACATATAACATTGTCTCATGACATGCCCGCGATCTGACATCATCTTTCGATATGCTGTCCTCCACCACCCCACTTCTTCCTGATAAAATCCATCCGCCCGTCTCTCGCTCTGGTATATGGCGTCTTCAATTTCTTCCGGCGTCAAAATCGCATTCGAAGATCGGGCTTCGTGGATAAAGGGCTTCATGGTCGTGTAATGGACCACGCGCATCTCGTCGGTCAACCGGCGCCACAGTATCGGACTGCGGTCCTTGATCGCCAGGTTTGCGTTGTAGATGTACGGGAGGCGCATGCAGGTGCCGCCGAAGTACAGGTTCAGAAACGCCTGCTCGGCCTGCTGCAGGGGGTATTCGGCGACCTCAAGCTTCTGGAGCATATCCTCTGTGAGTGATTCAGCAACGCTGTCCCTTGTAGCATGGATAACCCACGCACCGTAGACTGCCGAGGAAGGACGGAACGCAAGCACCCCTGCGTTGATCGTGATGCTGAATCCGCGAGGATCGCCAGCACCGTAGACATCTGGAACAGCGGCGAATTGGAACGGACTGTCGAACAGCTCGTCGAAATTACGGCGGACTAGTGTGTCCGCGTCGAGGTATACGGCGCTGTCTACACCCATGCGGTCCAGGTTCCAGATGTTGAGCTTCGTATACTGGTCCATGAAGCGAGGGTGGATGCCTTTGCTGTTGTGCGGGGGGTGGATAAGGGGCACGGGGTACGGCTCCCAGCCGACAGCGCGCGCTATGCAGAGAGCCTTCTCTGACACCTTGTGCTCGAGGTAAGGTAGCAGCAGGCGGGCGCTGACATTCGCGCTCTTGGCGGAATACCCAACAACTGCCACGGCGATGGCGAAATTGTCTGAATACAACGACGACACCACCGCTCGCCGACTCGACGGAGAGTGGTCAAAGCCGGCGCCGACAGTGACAGGCAGTGGGTTTCTAAGCAAGTGAATTGATTATTTGAGTCGAAGGGCGACATGGGCGGGGACTTACATGTTCTGGTAGTTATCGAGCGGGCTGTACGGCGGTCGTCGAAGCCTGGCTGTCGCAAGCCAGAGGACGACTGTGGCCGCCAACACAACCCCCAAGCAAGTCCATTGCTGCGTCGACGGAGTGCATTTTGTGCGAGGGGCCATTCGGTCGTGATGTGGGGCTGGTAGTCGTTCGTACGTCCAGCGTGGAGATAATCGTTTAAGAAACGAGGACATGGCGAATTTTTGAGACTTTCGACGGCGACGAGAAACGTGTTTTTCGAGCGAAGATTTGGTCGGTGTGGTTTGGGAGAAAAAATATGAACGTGTCCATGACCATCCGACAGATATACGGAGCTTTGCTAATTCTCCATTGCTGTTCATCAATTTTCACGTTCTGCCACGAAGCTTCCCCGCAGTATCACGGCGAATTATTTGCTCCCAAAGTCCAAAAAGAGATCCTAATCTGTCTGGGTTCGGATACGTGTCATTACAGGAACCAGACTTTGGACCAATGTCAACGGAGACCGCAGTAACCTCCCGTCACGATGTAATAGCCCCGCTTCCTTAGACTGGCGCATGTTGTAGGGAACTTGTGGGATCAAGTTGTATATCGGGATTTACCTAGAATCTGTGGCTTGATTTTTGTCCAATTGACTGTCATCCATCCTCACAGTCACTCCGCCGGGGTCAGGACGTTTCAGGTATGTCAGCCATTCTGATCTGTATATCCACTGCTCCGTCTAAGAGCTTGACTATGTCCCCAAAAGCTGGGATTAAATTGACGGAAATACGGCATTCCCATCTCAGCACTCAGTACTTAACAGCGCTGAGTGTACGGGTATAACTCCTTCGAGGAGTGCTCTCCGTTCTGCCGTAGTTTCCAACACACCCAAGACCTCGTGGTGCATATCCAAAATGGCCCAATGCGAACTTGATGTAAGCGATTGATTTGAAACCAGACGTTTGATGTGCCCCAAGTCACTGGTTCGCGCGCGCAGACCAGAGGCGTTGCGATAACCTGACTGTTTTCAGGGCACTTTCACCGTGCCCGTGTTTTTTTTGCTCGAAATTTGGTGGCTAGCACACCGAAGTACTTATCTCGCGACTTCTTACGTAGGTATTACGATGATACACGGCACGGCTGGGAAAGCCGGAATGTTATTCTACTACTCCATTAGACCCGCAGGAGCCGCAGCATACCACGACGATCTTCTGAGAAGTGCCGGAGGATTATCAATTCTCGGTGGGGTCATTACAGTTTTCTACGACTTTATATCGTGTCAGATCATCGTGTCAGATTCCCGTCGAGAGAATGGATCGATTCATATTATGACGATGAACTCAGCCCTTTTCAGTAGTGTTGGGTTTTCCCATAGAATCAGATCAAGTTTCGGTAGACGGTAATAGAATCCAAATAATATTAGTGTTTGGCGGAACTTTGCAAACACTTGGGAAATACAGAGAATCTGTGCTACTTATATACTAATCGTCCAATGTAACTAGAATCTTCCACCGTATTCTTCAACATTTCACTTATTTCCTTCCGACTCATTCTGACTCGCTTACTCACGGCCTCGGCTATGGCCTCGGGCTTGATGCCGGATTGCCATTGGTTGCTCAATTCCAACAAGTAGGAACAGAATATGATAAGCGAGTGGAAAGTCCCCGCGGCCATTTCTTACCGCAGCGAGGCTTGCGCAGTGCAGAATTGAATCAATCTTTATGATGCACTTAGGGTTCTGCAGAAACTTCAAGTCTCTTCAAGTTCACTGACGAACGTTGCGCAATAATCGCTTCCACGTAATGTCATTCAATGATGTTGACCCGGTGCCGCAGTAAATCCGTCAAACGGATGTAGCTGTGGAATGATGCGGGAAAGATGGTAGAGTTCGGGTAGATGTTCCCACCCGGCCATCGCATATGCAGCTTAGGGAAAGCCCCGGCGTTTGAATTGCGTGCGGCGCTGGAGGTTTCGGAGAAGCCGAAAGGTCCGAAACGTGAGATGTCACATCAGTGACGCAACGCGTGTAATTTTCCTCGCTCGACGCGTCGACTCGCGTAATTCAAGTATGCTCATCAACATGAATCAGGTTGGTCAATCGAGATCGAGGATGTGCAGGATGTGGACTGGGACTGGTAAAGTGCATTGCGCCACTGTTTCGTAGTTATTCACCGGCCCAGAGTAATTCACAATGTGAATAATCATTATTTACATGTTAATAACAGTTAATAACAAAAATGTTACTAACATGCGTGAATAACCCTCGTCCAGTTGCTCACTGTTATCAACAAATGTTACGGTCTCTGGGAGTTATTCACCGAACCCTGATCCAATTCCGAATCCCAAGAAATCCCATCTCCTTGCTGTACCTTATTGCTGACTTTTACTCTTGCGGATTTTGCGCCCTTGAAGCTCAGTCTGTTACATCCAATGGCCCAGAAGACTCGTAGAAGGCGCATACCTGAGTCCTGACTGAAGTTTGCAAGACGCACTCCTAGACATTCGGTAGCGCTACCCAGTTGCTTGAAGATCTATGAAGATCCTCACGAATACTACCGCTGGCGAATGGTGCTGCTTGCAATGGATCATGGCACTTCTGTCAAGCAACCACCAGGGGCCACTGCATCAGCTACCGTGACAGATTACAATATTCTCTCTCTCGACAGACGCTTCATTGTTTTGAACTCGAGCTAAGGCTGGCAGTTACCGCATTGAATATGTGTGGATGGTTACGACTTTGGCAGGGTCCATTGGCGTCACCGACTTGCACTCCTGCCGCGTTCTCGCCCATCGCTTCTGGGATGCTCATGGAGAGGGTGGATGACTGGTTATTCTTGCGGCAGCGGTGGCTGGTCGGAGCGTCATCGTAATGCTCGATTGGACGTCGTTCAGCGCGGGAAGGGTGGTCGCATGTGGATTTTCAGAGTGGAGGGCCACGCGATTTGAGAGTACGTCGGGCTGGCCCTTTTTAATTCATATACCCTAGTTTAAGTCACACACTCCAGGCAGACACGGAAGACATCGACGTATGCCACAGGTGGGTCTATCGCGCCTATATTTATTTATTTTTCCGCATTGAAGTTCATCTCTAGGCAAAATACATCGTGCTGCGGACTGACAGCTGCCTAAGACGCCGACGTACCCACGTACGTGGACCTTCGGATTCCTTCGCGTACAGTTCTAAGAGCCTAAGACGATGACGGGGCGATGCGCTGGGGATCCAGTGCTACGACAGGCACGGAAGGCTACCCAGCAAGACCGGATAGGCACTGTGCGTAGTGCCACCGTGACGGTGGTGGAATATGGGGTAGAGCCATTTTTTTCGAAGGCGCCTGAAGGAGGTGGGCCGCCTGGCGGCGTTCCTCTGCAGTTCTATGCATGGAAATGCAGAGGCGACAAAAATTCTACGGCAGTGGTTGCTCGCCTTTCTAATTGCTATTCAAAGTAATCTCACCCCACTTCAAGTCGTTGCCGCGCTCGAGACTCTAGCTTTTGCATCTGTCCCTGATGGTAGCGCAGAGGTTTCAGTTCCGCAATAATAATATCGATTATCCTCGAGTAAATCTACGCTAAGCATACATGGTCTGCCAAGCTCTACGACTGATAACATTGTCTCATGACATGCCCGCGATCTGACATCATCTTTCGATACGCTGTCCTCCACCACCCCACTTCTTCCTGATAAAATCCATCCGCTCGTCTCTCGCTCTGGTATATGGTGTCTTCAATTTCTTCCGGCGTCAAAATCGCATTCGAAGATCGGGCTTCGTGGATAAAGGGCTTCATGGTCGTGTAATGGACCACGCGCATCTCGTCGGTCAACCGGCGCCACAGTATCGGACTGCGGTCCTTGATCGCCAGGTTTGCGTTGTAGATATACGGGAGGCGCATGCAGGTGCCGCCGAAGTACAGGTTCAGAAACGCCTGCTCGGCCTGCCCCAGAGGATATTCGGCGACTTCAATCTTCCGGAGCATATCCTCTGTGAGTGAATCAGTACAGCCGTCCAATTTCAATATGGATTGGATAACCGACGCACCGTAGACAGCTGAGGAAGGTCGGAACGCCATTACCCCTGCGTTGATCGTGAGGCTGAATCCGCGAGGATCGCCAGCACCGTACACATCTGGAACGGCGGCGAATTGGAAGGGGCTGTCGAACAGCTCGTCGAAATTGCGGCGGACTAGCGTGTCCGCATCGAGATACACGGCGCTGTCCACGCCCATGCGCTCGAGGTTCCATATATTCAGCTTTGTGTATTGGTCCCAGAAACGGGGGTAAATGTCTTTGCCGCCGTGAGGCGGAGGGATGAGGGGCACGGGATATGGCTCCCATCCGACAGCGCGCGCTACGCAGAGGGCCTTCTCCGACACCTTGTTCTCTAGGTACGGCAGCAGCAGGCGGGCGCTGACATTCGCGCTCTTGGCGGAATACCCGACAAGTGCCACAGCGATGGCGTAGTTGTCTGAATATAATGACGAAACCACTGCTCGTCGACTCAATGGCGAGGGGTCAAGACCGACCGCGATTGTGACGGGCAGTGGGTTTCTAAGCAAGTGAATTGGTTATTTGAGTCGAAGGCGAGATGGCGGTGGCTTACATGTTCTGGTAATTATCCAGCGGGGTGTACGGAGGTCGTCGAAGCCTGGCTGTCGCAAGCCAGAGGACGACTGTGGCCCCCAACACAACCACCAAGCAAGTCCATTGCTGCGTCGACGGAGCGCATTTTGTGCGAGGGGCCATTCGGTCGGGATGTGGGGCTGGTAGTCGTTCGTACGTCCAGCGTGGAGGTAATCGTTTAAGAAGCGAGGACATGGCGAAATTCTGAGACTTTCAATTGCGATAGGAAACGTGTTTTTCGAGCGAAGATTTGGTCGGTGTGGTTTGGAGAAAAAATATGAACGTGTCCATGACCATCCGACAAGTATACGGAGCTTCGGTAATTTTCCATTGTTGTTCATCAGTTTTCACGTTCTGCCACGAAGTTTCCCCGCAGTATCACGGCGAATTCCTTGCTCCCAAAAGTCCAAAAAGAGATCCTAATCTGTCTGGGTTCGGATACGTGTCATTACAGGAACCAGACTTTGGACCAATGTCAACGGAGACCGCAGTAACCTCCCGTCACGATGTAATAGCCCCGCTTCCTTAGACTGGCGCATGTTGTAGGGAACTTGTGGGATCAAGTTGTATATCGGGATTTACCTAGAATCTGTGGCTTGATTTTTGTCCAATTGACTGTCATCCATCCTCACAGTCACTCCGCCGGGGTCAGGACGTTTCAGGTATGTCAGCCATTCTGATCTGTATATCCACTGCTCCGTCTAAGAGCTTGACTATGTCCCCAAAAGCTGGGATTAAATTGACGGAAATACGGCATTCCCATCTCAGCACTCAGTACTTAACAGCGCTGAGTGTACGGGTATAACTCCTTCGAGGAGTGCTCTCCGTTCTGCCGTAGTTTCCAACACACCCAAGACCTCGTGGTGCATATCCAAAATGGCCCAATGCGAACTTGATGTAAGCGATTGATTTGAAACCAGACGTTTGATGTGCCCCAAGTCACTGGTTCGCGCGCGCAGACCAGAGGCGTTGCGATAACCTGACTGTTTTCAGGGCACTTTCACCGTGCCCGTGTTTTTTTTGCTCGAAATTTGGTGGCTAGCACACCGAAGTATCTCGCGACTTCTTACTAGGTAGGTATTACGGTGATACACGGCACGGATAGCAACGCGGGGATGCTATTCTACTACCCCATTAGACCCGCAGGAGCCGCAGCATACCACGACGGTCTTCTGAGAAGCGCCGGAGGATTATCAATTCTCAGTGGGGTCATACCGGTTTTCTACGACTTTATATCGTGTCAGATTCCCGTCGAGAATGAATCGATTTATATTATGACGACGAACTCAGCCACTCTTCACTAGTGTTGGGTTTTCCCATAGAATCAGATTAAGTTTCGATAGACGGTAGTAGAATCCAAATAATATTAGTGTTTGACGGAACTTTGCAAACACTTGGGGAATACAGAGAATCTGTGATACATAAATACCAATCGTCCGATGTAATTAGAATCTTCCACCATATTCTTCAACATTCCACTTCTTTACTTCCGACTTGATCGCTTACTCACAGCCTCGGCTATAGTCTCGGGCTTGATGCCGGATTGCCATTGGTTGCTCAAATTCCAAAAGATTCTAATTACATCGGACGATTGGTATTTATGTATCACAGATTCTTGAAGTAGGAACAGAACATGATAAAGTTCCCGCGGCCATTTCTTACCGCAGCGAGGCTTGCGCAGTGCAGAATTGAATCAATCTTTATAATGCGCTTAGGGTTCTGTAGAATTTCAAGTCTCTTCAAGTTCACTGACGACCGCGCGCGTTGCGCAATGATCGTTTCCACGTAATGTCATTCAATGATGTTGGCCCGGTGCCGCAGTAAATCCGTCGTATGATACCGACATGCTTCGTCCGGATGACGCGCTTGGAGAAACGGATGTAGCTGTGGAATTACTGCATATCACTCCATAGCCCATAGCAGCTCATAGTGGTGCTATGCTCGCTAGGGACTGACTATGGCGCGGTTTTCCTGATGTCGCTCAGGTGGTCCGCAGCATGCAGACTCGAACTCCACACAGATATTTCGTAGCAGATCAACTCTCAAGATCCATCTGGTACGTTTTCTCGAGCCATTTGGTTGTGATCAGCCAACAACACCAAATTCAACATCCCCGAGATCCCCGCGAATATAATTTTTCAATCGCAACGAAAGTAATTTATGCCACAGTTTCATTGGTTCAACACGGACCTCAATACAACTCTGCACACACTGCTACACTATTACTGGTGCTCGGGATCTCAATACGTTCACCTTGTGAGGCCGGCAGCGAAATCGATCCGAGGAGGCAAGAAAGGATGCCAAGCCCACGCATAACGCGGCAGAACGTCGTGGTTTGTAGGCTGCTCGCCTAGGTGATAAAAGTTGACATTGGACATGTTGGGCTGTTAACCCGGCGGAAGCACTGAGCCCAAAACGAAGATCGCCGTGTGTACGGCCGACGGATCAACGGCGTTTCCTGAGTGGGAAGATTACAGAACCCTGATTGAGCTAAAAATCTCTGGACTCCGAACGACGTTGCGGAGGCGATGTTCCGACGGGGGGGGGGGCTGACGGGTTCAATTATCCTAACACCTACCTGCCGACTCCAATGCATCATCTGCGGCCTCCTTGTGAAGCCGTCGTGGAACCAGTGTTGTTCGGGTCGGGTCGGGTCGGGCTTGGGCTCAGGCCCGGGCTTGGCTCGTATTTCTCTCCGTCCCCCCACATGAAGTTATTTCGACGTGTTAGACCCTTATTTGACAAATTGCTCATCAGGTACAGCAATGGGGAACGTTCCCATGTCTCGAATCCTATTTCTCAGGATCCTGGAAGGCGCTCAGAATTTGGTCAGACCACCGTTTGTTAGATTACACCGGGTCCTCATGCATCGAGGCAACGTATACATTATTTACACTGTCAGAAACGTGATAGGTAAGGAGAGGTAAGGTTAGTAACGTCTGAAATTCAATTCAGAGACGACTTCAAGTAAACCCGAAGTACTTGTCGAGCTCCGCCTGCGTGAAGGGTGTCGGCTCCGGACTCCCACTCTCGCCCTTCTCCAGCGCAACTAGTACCGCCCCGACTGCCCTGCCGACGTCGTACAGCGAGTGCTTTCCGCTTGCACCGAAATAGAATCCATTTCGCCCGTGGCCAGTCGAAGCGTCTGCGACGATATGCATAACGTGATTTATGTAATCTTTGAATCAGTCCACGATCCTCGCGGCAGGAGGGTGGAGATTAACACATTCCGTTCAGCGTTCCCGTGCAGCGGAAGAACTACCAAGTCCAAGTTTAACATCCCCGAGATCGCCGGGGGGGAGATGGGTTCAACGGTGAGCCCGTGATGGGTTTGTACCTATGCAAGCGAAGTAAATCTCGAGGAATTACAATACGGGTCTTTGGTGAGTTGAAATCTGTCTCGAGACCCTCTTAGCCACTCAGGTTCCTTTCCTTTCCGACGTGAGCCATACCCAAATTTTGAGTCGAGTTGGGGGCCGACCTGCTTGTGCCCGAAGCTATGTAGTGGTAAGGTCAGATGAATATTATATCATGCAGCCTATCAAGCTCGACGAACCGGATGTTTTGGGCACAAAGTACCCATTCACCTGAAAGTCAGTATGCCAGAGAGTACCAATTGGAAGAGCGACGGATGGTGTGTACATTAACGCCGAGTGAGACCCGGTGAAGAATGTTGGTGGCAGAGTCAGAAAGACCGCGGGTTTCTGGGAAGCAGACAAGCCCGGGCCCAATACGGTTGCAGAGGCTACGTCAACGAGAAAACATCTTTCTTGCGGAGATGGAACGGAAGTCTTCGAGCTCACATATTGTATTACGATACCTAGAAACTGAGAACGATGTCAGCAGACAATCACAATCCAAGAAAGCTGTACTAGTACATATTTTGGTTATCTTCAGAATACTGTAGAATTTCATTCACTTCGGCACGGGTTGTGACCCGTGACCCAAAATACCGATTCGGCACTTCGGCAACCAACAAATTTTGGCGTGACACCTCCAAAAATTCGGCATTCAAGACGAAAAATTACGAAAATTCTGCCTCTTTTGCACCTCCAAGGGAGATTTGGCCCCAGTGTCACGCATTTTACATTCGGCACTGGGTGCCGTGACCCGTGACCAAGACCAAAATTCATCGCAGCACATGGGATGCGTGACGCGTGACCGCCAAATTGAATGAAATTCTACAGTAAATCCTAAAATTATACCTCACGAAACGCGCGTGCATTACCATCTCGTTGATCATTTTGACGACCACTCCCTGGGTTCCTTCTATATGCCATAGACGCCAAATGGCAAAGGTATGACTCCGGCCATGTTAAGATTCAAGACAGGCTGAAAATCGATTTCGAACAGACAGAACTGGCAATGTTCCTGCTACTGAAGAGTGATAGAATACTGAGATGTTTTGCTGGGCGGATTCCAAGCCCAAAAAAAACCCCAAGAAATGTGTATTGGTCGTTGGCTGTTCGAAGTGCAACTGGGGTCACGTCAGTGTTGCGGGTTAACCTCTAAGGGTTAATTAACCCTTAACATTAAGAAGGGGTTAACTTAAGCCGTTTGCAAGAATTTGAACACTTCGACCGTTAATTAACCGTTAACATCGTCATGTGATCTCCGATCACATCATCGCAGATCTTCAAAAAATCTCTTCTGCTTTTAGAGTCTCATCGTCTTGACCAGTCGTCTGGGCTTGATTCACTCCAACAAGTTTGATCACACCATGCCCCCTGTCAAGGGGTCTCTATGGAAATTCTATTCCCGCGGCCCCAAGCAAAACACCGCCCACTACCGAGCATATTGTCTCTTCTGTGTACGGCACCACCTCGGGCCGACCCACCCTATGAACTCACCGGGAGCAACAATTCTCCCTGATGATCATCCAGACCTGGCCGCAGGTACGTAACTCTCTACCTCTTGTTCGACAGGTAAGAATCTTAAAATGATGGACAGCGCGCGAGTTGGCAGGCTGGGTCCTGGGAAAGAAGGAAGCCATGATTGCGCATTTTGTTGGCAATACCCTGTGTCCATATGCCTCCACGGATGCCAAGAAGCTTGCGAAGGAGGTCAAATCCGGGACCCAGGCTGTTGAAGACGACTCGGACGCGTCGGATAACGGTCATGTCGGGAAGAAGCGGAAGAAGATTTTCCGCGAGGTCGAGAAGACTATGAAACAGCCCGAGTTGAAGGTTTACCGGGGCGCGAGCATCCCTTTCACCGCTGATGAACTAGCGCGCGTAGAAGTCCAGTTTTTACGTGCTACGGTTTCCGCCAATCTTCCTTTCCGATGGAGCGAGGATCCCGAGGTCATTAAGCTATTTCTCATGTTCCGGGCGACCGCTTGTGATGTTATCCCTTCGCGCGAAGTCCTGCTGGACGTCTTCTCGACTCTGCGAGCGAGGTGGTGGAAAAAGGACTTCAGAAGGCACTCAAGGACGAATGGGTTGTTCTATCGTACGTAAACTATTATTTAGATATTCATTATTATTCAGATCTTTAATAACGGCAGAACTGATGGATGGAAGGACGACTCATCGAACTCCATTAATGGCGTCAATGTTTCGACGAAGAACCAGGTACGTTGCATCATCAGCAAATATATCCCTAATTCTCATCCTTCTTTGCAGTCACTTCTCGTCGATTTGATGAAGCCCAATGGGCATCGAAAAGATGGCGAGTCCATGTGTGCTATGTTTGAAGGTATGATCGACACAACAGAGTCGAAATACGGCTGTATTGTCGTTTTATTTTGCTGCGACAACGATGGCGGTAGCCAGCGTGGGCGTAAGGATCTTGGACTCAAACGCCCGTGGTTGTTTCAAGTCCCTTGCTGCGCACATCAGGTATTTTCTCTGCTGGATGAAATCATACTAATACTACTTTAACTTAAGGGGCAACTCATCCTCGGCGATTACTTTACTGCGAACGGAGAAGCCTCTACGTTCGCCGGTAGGTAGGTAGGTAGGTAGATTTACACGGCGAGTGAGCAACCGAGCTCATCGGATGGATCAAATCACATGATCGGGTGCGCTTCATCTTCGATACCGCGCAATACCAAAAGAATTTCGCTGTTCTGGTCTACTTGGTGGCAAATCTGACGCGTTGGACCACTCACTATCTTGCTTTACGCCGTCTGCTCGTTCTCAAGGCTCCCCTTCGACACGCAGCATATCTTCAGCGATCCGAAATCATCGCCGCTCATGTCGGGGTCGAGAAGAACAAAAAGGCAAAAATCAAAATGACGGCAACAGCAACTTCGTTCTGTGATCGAATCGAGAGCAACGAGTTCTGGGCAGGGCTGGAGATGGTCGTTGAGGACATAGAACCCATCTGCTATGCCACAAATATCAATCAAGCAGACCGAAGGCGAGGGGATCAGGTTTTGCTCACCTTTGCGGGGCTATTTCGTCATTTCAGAGCTCACAGCAAACCTGCAGTCTCGCAAGCGATGTGTTCGCGAATCGAGAAGCGTTGGGCCGCATTGGACCAACCTCTTGTTGTCTTTTGCCTCATTCTCAACCCGCATGAAGGCCTCACGCGATTCGGTGACAAAGCAGGCCTTAATGTCTTTGTGCTTAACCGGGAATGCATGGAGGTAAGTGGGTGCTGCCCGTTTCGAATTTAAACTCACATGTACTATTAGCTCTATCGTCGGGTTTTTTCGAGGCCTTCCCTCCGTGTTTCGACGGCTGCAAAGAAACCTTCACCAGGAGCAATGTGGGTGATTCGTTGCATTTATCTGCTCTTCCTGACATCGTTATCCGGGAGACGACCCCATCTTGGTTTGGAATCAATTCAAGTTTTGTCCCGATGTCGTCGAGCTTGCTGAGTTCTCCATCATTCTTCTCGGGCTTGTTATGAATCAAGCTTCGAACGAGCGCACTTTCCCGGACCTGAAGATCAAGAAAACCCGGCTTCACAACCGACTGGGAATCCCGAAACTGGAGAAAATGTCGAAGGCATGTCAAATATAGTTTTATGATGTACATATCAGCCCATTGACGGAGTTCTCATCTAGCTTGGGTCTTCCATTCGAACTGACCATCTGGAATCCGGCCTTGCTGAGGCGAGGAAGCAACGCGACGTTCACAGCAAGGAGAAGGCAGCCACTTTGCTCACGGTGCCGCGCTACGCCGACACGATCGAGGGGAGCGATAACGAGCATGATGATCCCGAAACACAGCGACAGCCCAAAGTCATCAAATCTGCTGCTGCTTGGCGTATGGAACTGGCCAAGTGGAAAGCCGCTGCAGCCAGCGACGACTCGGACGATGACCTGGTTCCGCCTCCGCAAGGCCGCCAGTCCAACCTTTTCCCTCGATCACTGGCTCTGCTTTTCGGTGGAGATGTTCGGCGTCCGGTGGAAAGACCCCGTGCAGCACAATTTACGCGAGAGGTGCTGCTTATGGAGCTATTAGCGGCAGAGGAGAGTGACGAGGAGCCCGACGACGGTGCAATGTCGGGTTCAGAGGAAGAATATAGCCCGTAGAATAGTCGCGTACAAGTCCGGCTCAAACTTCCCAAAAAGGAAATTAACGTTAATAACAATTTACCGTTAATAACGGTTCTTAACCGTCTTAAGGGCTTAAGAAGAATCTTGACCGTAATAACCCATTAACCCGCAACACTGGACCGTCACCGTCACGTCGTGGCTCCTCGAAACGATTCAGAAGAATTAGAGTTGAAGATGGTGATGGTAAAAGGAAAGGCCTGAAATCAATTATGGGAGCACGGCAAGGCCACACCAACCACACCGCCACTTCGAGGCTTCCACCAGCACAATCCGCCAATGAAATCGCAAGCAACCTGAAATGCCAAGAATCTTGTGACTTGGAGGCAGATTCTCCGCTCTCTTTCACCACTTCCACGGAGGATCTTTCTCTATTTCTTGGTAATTTTATTCTGGTCAGCCCATTGAAGACCAAAGTGGAATCCCTACCCCGTTCTTGGAGTTTAGACGTTGTCTCAAAATGGTGCTGCCGCTCAGTTTGACTGGACGAGAGTGACTTCGCCGCCTCTCGAAGCTTCGTTCGGTCACTGCACTGCTACATATTCACCTGGGAAAATTCTCGAGTTCGTGTTCAAATAGAATCGCGGGTTAGACTAGTAGCTGAGTTTTCGTTTTAGAAATGCATCCCAAATCCTTGATCTTCGCTCTGCGCTCCCTGCTCCTGCCCCCTGGCCATCCAACAGCTTTCCTTCTCTTTGGATTTGGCGGCTCGATATCGGTCAGGAGAAGGTGCGGTGACTGGGACGACCCCGTTGCGCTAGTACTGAGCCTCCTCGAAGCGCTGGTGCTGAGCCCGAGATGCTCGCGATGGATTATGTCGTGAGTGCTTCTTTTCGACTACTGTTTTACCATGGATTCTCGCAGGCGCTTGTACGTCCTTCCTCTCCACGTCTGACAGCCACCTTGGAAACGACCTGTGCTCGACACAGCGCCTGGCGATGCAAGTACCCATTGATGTATGCCATCTCGCTGTCGATTTCTTCATGTTCTGCTACACATTCCCGCCTCAAAGGCCTACGTGACATTTATCCCATTTCTCCTGTTTCTCTTCGCCTCTACGCTCTCAGACCTGCTTCCATCGCACCCCTCCCTCCTCCCGCTTTCAGTCATCCTTCCGCATCCTCCCCATCGCCTCTCCTTGCTTCCCTAGCTCGTCCATGCTCTTCTTCCGTCGCCCCGCCTTCGTTTTCGTTCTACTTTCTTCATAATCCACCCCTCCCTCCTCTCCTTCTTCTTCCCTTCTTCCTCGCTCGTCTCGCTGCTTACACTTCCCAGCGTCGCACACATCCACCCTGACCTCTTCACCTCTTCGCCGAGCGCGTCCGCGATCCCCATCCTTCTCCACTCCAAGAACGATCGTATACTATCCGAGGGCCTGGCGGACGCGTCCCTCAGCCGCATGCCCACGAGAGGACGAGACGGGGTGCGGATAGGACGGGTGAATGGCGCGCGTACACGCGACTCCACGACCAATACCGCACACCGCACTGTCGCCACCCTCGTGGCCTGTGGTCTTCGGGAATCGAGAACGAGCGGGCCCGGACAGACGTGTTGTGTCGTCCCCCGCGCGCGCTCCGTTCGCGTCGATGTCGTCCGTCGGAGTCTCGCGGTGCAGGCCCGGGCCCGGGGGAGGACATGGTACGGGACGTGTCAAGGGCAAGGGATGCAGCACTTTCTCTGTTCCGGGTCGAACTACTGTGACTGGACTGGAAGGAAGCCAGGGGAAGGAGCTCGCCTAAATCGTCATCGGCATTGCTCGCCGCCCATTCCCCGGTGCGTGCGGCGCCTTTTCGGTTAACACAAGCGGGGCTGGGGTGGACTGCGGCGTCGGAAAAGGGGGGAAGGACGCGGAGAGGGCGTGCACTTGCTTGTGTAGAGTCCGACGGGGAGGAGCGCCAGCGCATAGCTACTGGTGAAGACGAGGTCGGTGGTGGAGATGTAGCCTGCGGCGGAATCACATGCGCGCAGCATGCGCTGATTGCTCCTGCCTCGGCAATGGGAGGCAACGGGGCTTGGGCGGGTGCTAGCTCCGGGTCCTCAGCCTCAATGGAGACGGTGTCACGCAGGTGGGGGCTGGGGTAAACCCGGTTTTCTTGCGCGAGACACAGGGGAGGACGGGGAGGCCTTGTACTCTTGGGAATAGCGTCTTCCGCTGGCGGTGAAGAGGACCAGTTCTGTGTGGCGAAAAGAATCGGGTGAATGAGCGCCACTTTGCTCGTGAGGCTGGGCGTCGCGTGACGTGTGAAGGTCCATTGGGCGACACACGGATTCGGGCGAAGAGAGGAACGGGAAGAGATACGGCGAGGACGTGGACTCGTGGGCTTTCGTATTGTGCTCGTTGACGTGGGTGTAGGGTGGTGCACGGCGAAGTGGAGACGTTCTGCGATGATGCACTCCCGAGAGCTTGGGGAAATAGGGTGGCGGCCAAACCTCTGCTGGTGTCAGCCGCCACCGGAGAGGGTGTGTTGGTTGTTAAGTGCTGTTGTCGCCTGGTGTTTGTCGATTCTTGCTCCTTGACGGAGGAGTGTGCCTCGAGTCGACGGTGGAAATCCGCATCCGATTCCGTGCAGTCTCTACGCCCGACCGCTGCAAAGCTTCCCGCGGCACTGCATTCTAATTTTCCGTTATTTTGGCTGACACCCAGTAATTAATGTGGACACACCGTAGATGTATGTACTTGGATTCGCAGAATAAATGTTGCTGTCGGCAGAAGAAAAGCTGTGTCAGGTACACCGCCACAAGCTCTCTTCCTTCCAACGGTCATGTCGTTTGCCTCCCATATTTCCATGTAGGAAAAGGCCGCCCTGGCCAACGCTCGCCGTCGTTGGGCAGACCTGAACCATCTCATCGACTCACTTGTTGCGGAACGACAGAAACTCCAGGACGAATTGGATTCCGTCGTCTATCCAGTGCTATCCCTTCCACCCGAAATCAAAGCCCACATCTTCGTCCAATGTATCACCGGAGGCTCCCCGCCCCCACAAACTCCCCCGTTATTTCTCACTCATATCTGCGGTTCATGGCGCGAGATTGCTCTTGCAATGCGCAGCCTCTGGCAGTCCATAAATAACTCCCCTCGCAAAAAAGACCAAGGAAAGCTCCTCGACCTGTGGCTTGGGCGGTCTGCAAGCATGTCCCTTGCTCTTTCCTTTGGTGACTCCTTGGCACAATCGCTAGTTGACACCAGCTTTATTCACCATGGTCGATGCCCGCGGACATCATGGCCGGGGAGAGAGAGTTTCCCCTCCTCCATAAATTGACTCTGTCGTTCACATCCCCACGTCGCGTCATCTCCACTCCCTCGTCTCGTCTCATTCCTCTTCATATATCCACCTGTCCGCTCACCGTTCGTTCGCTTCACATACTAATCAATTCTCACCCAGCACATCCTTTCCCTCGCCCCCCGACGCTACGCGCGCGTGAGAAGACTTCCTCCGCGCCTCCAAGGGGACACACGCTGTTCGTATCGCCTCGCGGCCTCGCACGCGGCCTTGCTCTGCGCTTATTGATCTCCCTGTCTCGCTCCCTCTCCCTCCTCACGCGCCGTCGGCAAGGCGCGTGACGCGTTAGCGCGTCCATCGATTCCATGACGTCGATATCGCGATCGCTGCCCACCAGCTGCTCCTGCCGACTCACGGCTGAGGCGCGCGAGCACGCCGGCGCATCGTCTCTGTAGCGCGCGCGTGCCTATCCCCACGGCGCGTTCGCGACTTACCTGTACTACGTTAACGGCGTGCGCTCACCTGCATGTACACTGCAATCTTTCTGTGCTAGTACTAGGAGTCGGTACCACGATAACCTGTAAAGCAGTCAGTACTCTGATGAATATAATCTGCTTTTGCACATACACACATACAGACTGCTTGAATGCAAGTTGAGTGAAATTCGAGTTACGGAGGCGTGCAAGGTAGAACAAGCTTCGTTGAAGCTGGAACGAAAGGAAATAAAATCAACGACGCGCAGGGATGCGCAAAATACCTAAATAGTAAACTGAGACGACGAAAGTCGAGTCTTGAGTGATTTCAGCTTGACTGAAATTCGAGGAGGAGTCAAGTTGAACTTGAGAGTGCAAGCACCAGTTAGAAATGGAGTCAGTGAAAAATGAATTTCAAAATGAATTGAAGAAGACGGGGAGAGGACGTAGTATACATAAGGAAAGGTGGAGCCTTTGAGCTCGGATTTGAAGGGAGACATGTCTGAAGGTGGTGGGATAGAGGCGAATTAAGAGTGAAGGCTCACCTCCGAGTCCGTGGACCGTACTGTGCGTGCCGACGCCGGGCTTGAAGACTCGGGGACTTTGAATACACGGCAAGCCTGGAAAGGTGGATACATAGCCTGTTTGAGGAAGAAATGCGAGGAAGGGGATTCAGGAAGAGTTCAAAGAAGCTGCGATGATCTCGGAAGCGTATGTTGAGTATTTGTTGACGTCGCAGTAAGTTCGATTCGCAGCACGGTATATCCAGCGAGCAGTTAGCTTGATTCGAGGATACACTGCGTTCCCACCCCCTGTAGACACACGTAGACAAATGTGCTTCGAGTTTATCTGATATGTGTTTACATGCGACGATCTTCGGCTACGTTCCGTAGATCCCATGTAGCCGAAGATCGCCGCATGTAAACACAGGTAAATACATATCAGATAAGCTCGAAGCACGTGTGTCTACAGGGGGTGGGAACGCAGTGATAGCTGAAGTTAAAAGGTCTGATGGACAGACCTGGGGAAATGCGATTAACAGGAAGCCTGGTAAGTCAGGACAAACGGAATCGAACCACAATTGGAATTGAAGTCGAAGTTGAAGTCGAAGTCCAAGCTCAAGTGGGTTGAACCAATATCAACATGGTGAACTTGAACCTAGTTGAACCGCCGAGAGTACTGTAAAAAGAACAAAGACTGAACAAATGAACCTCTGAATAATTAGCGAGGTTGTATATAAACCTGCCGTCGTATTTAGTACGTTTTTTTGGCCGAATCTACACTTACAACAGGCACCTTGTGTCGGCTTCGCTAAATCTCTCGTGGGGCGGATCTTGCAACCGGTGAGCTCGCGCATCCTCCTTTACCGTCGACATCCAGCTCCAGGTTCGGGTCTGGTTGTCGTCACTTGTCTGACATTCCCAATCATCTCGTCAGTTTCCTTAGTTTCGAGAGTTGTAAGGTACTATGTACTACAAAATGACAGAAATTTCACACATTTTAATGATAAGGGCGATCGGATTTTGGTGACGACACGCGTTCAGTGAGCTGCGTCATCTCCACCTCCGCTGGCACATGAGCCTCGGTACTGAGATCGCCCGACATCCAGGGCCAGGTCAGTTCGATGCCATTCGTGAGCCGGCCTCCACTCGTAGTCGCACTGCCATTCCGCCCGGTGCTTGAGTGCGGCCGGCGAATTTTTCTGCGAGAGTTGAGTGTCCACATCGCGGAGATCGCGTACAATTTAGGCAACACGTTGTCGGCAATTAGGGCGAGCATAGTGTAGATGTCGGGGTTGTTGTGGTCCCAGGCTACCGTACTGACAAGGCTGATTAGGGCGCAGACAACGGCTGGGGCTGCTGACTGAGAACAAGACCTGTTAAGGAGGGGAACGTGGCCGAGATATGGAGATATGCACCTGGAATGTCAACTTCGTGAGAGAGCTCAGCATGCTCGCAGTGTCCGGTAACGCATGCTTGGAGTGGTACTGGTAAGAAAGTGGCTGTCAGCTGTCGCTGTGCATGAGATAGGTTGTGTGGCGCACCGACAGAAAATAGATGGTGCTTCCGCATAGAAGAACATCCCCGGCGAAGACCGTTGCTAAATGAATCCCAACTAAAAAGGATCCCGTTAAAACACCCCGAGATTTCTACTGCTTCCTTACTCCACGTAATGTTCTTCGACTGCCCCGCGAATTGAAATACCGCGAATTGAAAAACACTCTGTACGAATATTAGCGCTCATGCCATGTCTAGAATTCGGCACAAGCCCACACCGATACAATGGCGGCTACCAAGGCGAAGACAAAAAGCGCAACAACCAAAGTGACAATATAGATGTTCTTGGATATCCCCTGTATGGGATCAGTATCGGGATGCGCTGTTGCGCAGAGAACTCACCCAAAGACGTTTGCAGAAAAATAATTGGACATAGAACGCGATGAGCGCGATGAAAGTCATGTTGAGTTCAGTGAACCATGAAGTGGTAAACATGCCGAGTGCGGCATTGAGGTTCATGAAGTACTCGACATTTTGAATCTACATGATGACGCTGAAATTTCGCACGGATTTTGCAAACCAGCTCAGCGCTCGCCGGGGCGAAGTAATGGGAACACTGACAGTCCTTGTGCACTCTTTAATGTTGTTATTATCAAGAGGACAACAACAAAAGCGCGTAGGGCCAGATCATCCTTGTTGTAGAGTATCGCGTAGTGAGCGATTTGCGCAAATATGATGCCCTGAAGTATTAGGTCGGCACATACAGAGAGATCCTACAATGTGAATCAGCCTGACCCCGCCTAGACTCCTTCAAAGAGATTCACCCAACCACCGAGGTAAAAGACGACAAGTCGGCGAATCACAGCTGGTGGAGGAGATAGTGCAGTTGCCATGTCGAGACACCGGAGATCCATTTCCTGTTCCGTTATATACCTGCACATAGCTATTTTCGGGAATGCCGTCAATCCGTATGAAGCCACAGGGCACAATCTCGTAAGAGGTCTCGGACAGTTTCCTTGGCTTCAGGAACGAATTCACAAATATGCTGGTCATCTGCGCTATGAGATCGGTCTCAGAGGGTTGCTTCCTGAGGTGAGCTATGGGTACGGGCTTGAAGAGTTCGCTCGGGGAAATCAAAGCAGCCCTGAGAGAAGGCCTTTGAACCCTTTAAACGCCGTCGTGTTTCCCGTCTTCTTTCTCACATTACAATACCCCATGAAGTTACCTCCATTAGGGGAAGTTAAAGATGGATTCTGCGAGCCGATCCTCAACCGATTTTCGAATCAATTCTGACGCCGATTCTGCAGAATCGGCCTGAATCGGTCCGGAGGAGAAACGAAGGTAGCGGACAGACGAATACAGTTAGGGTAACTGTATTAATATTTGTCTGTCCGCTAGCTTACATGAGAATCGGCCCAGAATCAACTGCCGACTCTCGTCCTAACCCTACGCTCAACGTCTTCGTGCTAGCCCTCAGATAAGTCGATCATAAATATACACCTGTTCTTTTTTCAGACGTACTTGACAATTGAATACTTCCCATTGTAGCTAGTACCACCGAAAAAAATACTTCTGACAAAACTCCCCACAAGAGAACCCAGACCGATGCGGGGAATGCCTATCGCCAATCGACTTTCATGAGGCTGAATCAGCGATTGGTGCAACCCCGATCAAAACACCCTTCCACTTGGGGAAAGTGGCACACTGTTCGGTTCTCGGCGTGCGCGGCGCGGGCAAGAACCCGGGAAACCGTTGGAGGGGTGGTTGGTAGGTAGGATTACACGGCACGGTCCCGCTCAGGAACGCCAGGTTCCGAGTAATATTTGGATGTACAAGCACTAATATACACCGTTGCCCCTGGGCTCCTCCATGTCCTTCTAGCCGAGCTCACGGTCGCCGTGGATTGCCGAATCTTCCGACCTCGAATCTTCGTACCAACACCAAACCAACACGCCGCAGTAGACCTAGACGAACCCAGAGACTCAACAGTAAAGAAAGGTCAGCACATGACACGGAATCACCTCAATCAAGCATTTAGGCGCCACGAAGGCTCGGCATAGAACACCTCAAGAACATCATGCGCGTATTTTGCAACCAGTGCGATTGTGCGGGGATAGATGATGGCTTTCAGGAACTCAACACTTGAAAGAGCCAGCATCTCGGCGCATAGGTCCGGAAGATCAAAAAAGAGTTTCGCCAGGAATACAGCTCTCAGTTGCACCAGTGAGTTTGAGGACGTACAGGTGATCAGAGCTAGTCTCTCGTAGACAGACACTACAAACATAACTTACCTCGTACCTCGGTTGTTTGTAGATCAGAGCATATTCCGGCGTCTCAACTTCTGTCTTGCAGAATCTACAGAGCCGTCTCTCTTGAGGGACGGGTTGATGTGCATGACGTGACACAAGATTTCTACGGCCTCGAGGAACCACAGACTTAGACACAGCGGTATTCAATTCAAGAATAACAGATGGGACACTAGCCAACACCTTCAGAATATTCACTGAGGGATACGGGAATAATGCACACACCATGCCATGAAACTAGGGGAGCTGAACTTAAGTTACAACTGAAAGCATCCCCCTCCACACTCATGAGTTCTGAAGAACTTAAGTTTGTCTGAGGCTCCCCCCAGCATATTTGTGCCTGTACCCATGGCTCCACCCCCGCTCCCGAACTTAAGTCCCACTCACTTGAGTCCCACACACCACTGAAAGTTCCAACCTAAGTTCCCACTCAACTAAAGTCCCATCCACAACTTAAGTTTGTATTGCCGGTCTCAAGTCCCACTACAACTCAAGTTCTACGAAACTTAAGTGTGATGTGCCAGACAGAACTCGAGTCCCACACTACAAATGTGGTCGGCGGGCTGGTCTGCTCTGCACTGATGGAAGAATGCAGAGGCCCACGGTACCCAGAATGTACTTGGTGGGAATGATTGTGTGTGGCTACTGTTGCCGAATGAACTAAAAGTCAATATATCCTGATCTGTTGTCAGCACTGATTCAAATGTTCTACTCCATGCCACGTACCTGTACTCGGCCAATTTACCCAGCTACTCCCCTCGACACACTTTCCAGCCCCGTCCCAGGCTCCCAGCTTGCCCGGCTTTGAAGAATGCAGTAGCATTGGACCAGCAGAAGAACGGTGGACAGGCTGGGCCAAGGAGATTCCCAAGCCTAAAACACACCCACAGTGAAGGCAGCCACAGGGTACTCGGGGATGACCAGCAAGTGTGTAGTGGCGAAAGAGGAGAGAGAGACAGATGTGACAAGTGACAAGTGACCTGTGTGGCATGAGTGACCCGTGGCGATCAAGGTGGCTGTGGACTCATCCTTCTCTTTCTCCTCACCATCATCGTTACAGTGTCTGTCGCCAATGATACACCCTACAAATGACACACTGCCTCATATGTGAGTATCCTTACAAACACAGTTTTATTGAGTTCTACAGGTCCTTTTACATGAACTTTTAGGATTGCCACCTTGATTGCCACCCAACATGCACTCAAGCAAGTGGTAATTCTGTGAAACCTATGTAAGTTTGCAGGTGTTTGTATGTCAATGGTGCTAATTTAGCTTCAAGGACATCTTTGTAGACAGGTGCCTGGCCAAACCCAAGGGGAAAAGGCAAAGAGGTATGAAATCACCAGTTTTGGTTGTTTCATATGGAACTGAAGTCACTGCAGATCTCAAGTTGTGCTAGGACGACTTGAGTACTCGTTCGTGATGATTTAAGTACTTGATTTTTATATATATATATGTTCCTATGTGATCTTAAGTTCTGTCGAAACTTAAACTCTGCACGAACTTGAGACAAGATGCGAGAACTTTAGTCCTGAGTACTATGCATGATACAGGTAGCATAGCAGGTATACAGTATGGTAAATGAACTTAAGTTCCATGGAACTCATGAGTGGGAAGGGGGATATATTTGGTCTGAACTTAAGTTGAGCTAATAAATTATTTGTCGCGCCAGACACTAGGTTAACATCAGTCTAAGCATTGGAAGTAACTGTGATACCGATTGCTCGGCACTCAACAATGATATGGACAATGTCAAGGCAGGTGCTGGGATCTTCTTCGGGGTCGGAGACCCGAAGAACAGGGCAATACGAGTCCCAAGTGAACTAGAACCCTCAAAACAAGTGGGGGAAATACTGACCATAAAAGAAGCGGTGGAACTCGCTCCCCTAAATGCGCTGTTAAAAATATACAGTGACTCGAAATATGCAATAGAAGGACTCACGAAATATCTACAGAAATTGAAAGATGAAGGCTTCCACACCATCACCAATGATACCTTATTCGAAAACACGGTAGCAAAGATCTGAGAATGAAAGGTGCCGACAAAGCTAGTATGGGCAAATGGCCATGCAGGTGTAGCTGGAAACGAAGCTGCTGACAGCCTGACACCCTGGCAGGTGAAGGGAGCACAAAAATGGATAAAGATACAATAAATACGGATGCGAGGGCTTCCCTGACACTGCCAGGAGCGAAGCTGAAGGCAATCACACAAATAACTGCCTACAAAATAATAAGGAGGTTAAAGATGAATAAACCAATGACATACACCCTTCTGAAATGCCAGGCCACCACAATGAACATGGCACTAGCAAAAGGAGCGGGTGCAGATGAGAATGGGAACATACCACCAGCAAAGAAAATATGGAAATCAACCTTTGAAAAAAATATCTCACGGAGTATAAGGTACTTCAAGTGGATGACAATACATGGCGGCTACAAAATAGGTCAGTCCTGGGACAACGTACCAAGTCACAAGTGGAAAGGGAAATGCTGTGATACACACAAATCAATGGACTACATACTCATGAAATGCACCATGGCAGGACAGAAGGAAGTCTGGGACCTCGCATCAAAGATCTGGTGCATGAAGAACAGCGAGGAAATGAGACCAACAATGGGGCAAGTAATGGCCGGGGGTGTGACAAAAGTCGGGAATACAGGGGAGAACCGACTCTAAAATAGAGACCTTGCGCAAAAGCCGCATGAGCCGCATGCGGCTTTCGGCCATTGCGCAAAATTCCCTGGATTTGACAGGTTTGTCTTTGGGCCAGGGTGAGTTAAATAGGGTCCTCCATCCCTGAAAAACTGTATTGTATGCACATAAATCTGTATCAGTTGGGTGCACGGTTGTGGGAAGGAACATTTCTAGCCATCACGGCAGCTCCACGCAAACTTCCCACATTTTTCATATCTTGTACGCAACAGTCGAGGTACAGACAAGATATTTCCGAATCCCCAGTGTATTTACTTGGGCCCACCTACCCTTTGACCAACTCAGTTTTTTTTCTAACCTCAACTTTAGTTTCTGCACGCGGCTTTGCGCATGCCCAAAAGCCGCATGCGGCTTGTGCGGCTTTTGCACAAGGTCTCTAATACTGATAATCGAGTCCACCCACCTGATTTGGAAACTAAGAAACGAAAGGAGAATACAGCACATTGGCCCACACGCGCTTGAAAAAATACGAAATCATTAGCTCGAGACAATAAACAATAGGCTAGCAGTAGGCTGTGCTATGACAGACAGATTAAAGTACAGCAAAAAGGCACTGAAGATATTACTAGTAAAAAACACTGAAGGACAAACACACCTTGGCTAAAGATTGGCCCAAGAAGGTCAGGATTTTAGTGGGTGTTGGTTAATCGTCTGCAATGATGGTGGAACAGTGGCTTAGGCTACTGGGAAACCAGAGAAAATAGGAAATCAGGGCTCCACATACTGTGCTATAGGCACAGATGTGGTAGATGCATTCCCTTGAGAGGTTATTATTATCGGCTGGCCAGGTTTCCAAGTCCATGGCCTCAATTTAGTGGGTGGAGGTGAACAACTATGTTGGCCCGGAAGCTGTGGACACTGCCTGAGGGCTCCACAGTGGAAGGGGAAGAGGAGGCAGAATGTCCCAAACCTCTCTTGCTGTCAAGTATCCACCATACAACACTCCTCAAAAAAAAAAAAAAAAAAAAAAAAAAAAAAAGGGTTAACAATGAGGTAATCACCTCACAGTGTGTCTTCACCAGAGCCAGGGTGCAGGTCGATATTGTAATGCTCATCCTGCTGCTGCGGCATCTGTGCCACATTAGCAATGTCTCCACTGAGCAGGACCATCCCCTGGTGCCAGCCATTGGTGTCTTTTGACTTGCAGCCATACCACTAGGTGACCATTGGATGGCCAAATTTTGATGGGAGGTAATTCACCGTCAATGAGTGCAATGAGCCTGCAGGGATCCCGGGAAAACACTAAATGGCCTTGATGGTGATGTGAGCCCAAAATTGTAAGTGGATGTGTTAGGAGAAGCAGGACCCAGAGTGGGCTGTGTGGATGGTGTTTGGGAGATGGTGCTCATGGTGTGTGAGATGGCATTGTTACAGCACAAGTGGTCGAAGGCGGGGCAAGGTGCATTAATTGTTGTCAATAGAAGAGCAAAAGAACAGGGGGAGACAGAAGAAGGCTACTGAGGATTCACAAGTCAATGGATTGAAATATCTTGCGAGCAAATAGCAGCTCAGACATGAGTGCCAACTGAAGCTTTCAACATCTCTTCATGGTTCTAAACATGCTTAAGGATGTGCAGAGGTTGCAGGTCTGGTAGGGGGTATAGGGGGTACAGGTCTAAGGGGTATGGGTACAGTTCATGTTCTTACAGACCCGCTGATAGGGCGTGTACCAAAACATGCATGAAAACACCCGTTTTTATTTCATTTTGAACCTATTAGCGGGCAGAAGTGAGGCATTAGATTATGAGCGTACACCTGCCCTGGGGTGGTAGGCTACAGTATTGATGGCCAAAAGTCAGTGTAACAAACCAACTATAAAGGATTGAGTAGACTTGACAAGGCAGTCCAAAAGGCTGTTACGTCCTGACTATGATATTCTACACTGAGCTATAGATGGTGGCGGTAAGCCATTATCTTATGCGCTGGAGGTGAAACATCAGGGAGCTACTCAGAATTATTGACTTGCCATCTCAACGGCCTCTGAATAGTCTGATGACTATTAAAACAAGATATACGAAGTCAGGATTGGTACAACCACATTAGGGCCGGCAGGGCTATAGCGCCGTGCCATTTTGTGTATAAGACCAACTGATTAGATTAGGATGAAGACTTGTTACCGAGTTAATCATCACTGTGGTTACTCGGGCAGATCTGACCATTAGAAAGATGCGGGCCTCGCATCAAGGATTTACTGATATGATTGATGAGGATCGACACGATAGAATAGCGCCGCGCTATGCTTTTCCAGTCACTATACTGGTCTGCCAGTATAGCGCCGCACTATGCTTTTCAATCCGCTTGATATTTACTATGCGTTCCACTGAACCTGTGAAGTGTGGACTGATAGAGAAATTGAATAGAACTTGACTAAGACTGACTTGACTAGTCAGCAATGACAGACTTGCTCAGTCAGAAAGATGGAAACCAAGACAACTAAGCACGTCTTATGGCGTGCTAGAGAAATACATGCGGACTAGCCCCGGTAGCAGGTCATAATACCCATGGTTGAGAATGTCTTCTACGCCATTGGCCATTCACTACTTGGGCTCCCACCCTTTATTGTTCCTATTCATTCCGTCTATCTCCTTTACCTCTCTCTGAAATGTATAAAAGCCAGTTGTGTACTCTGTATTAGCCAGTAAACTATCCCCCAGATATACGGGCAATATAGTAGACTCTAGATTTGTGGCAAGACATCAGATATATTTGCAGACGCACAGAAAAGATTAAGAGATACGGGACGTCGAAAAGACTACCAATTGTATTGATATAAGAGCCCCGCTCAACCTGCACCAACCCGTCTCCTGTAGCAGCACTTTAGGCCTCCAGGACTAAGACTAGTTGTGTAAATCGACACTCTCTTGCCTCCTGTAGCAGTGCTTTAGGCCTCCAGGACTAAAGGCTAGTTTGTGCTAGTAGAAGTGAAACCGCCGCCTTCAGTGTAACTGTCCGCGCCTTAGCCCAGCGTCCACCTTCTGTGTAACCGCCCCCGTTTCGTTGGTACCGCCGCCATTCGTGCAAACGTTGGTTGATATTGAAGTAGCGTCTGTCTGTTGATAATCTGCCCTACCTTCTGCTTCTTGGCTGGCTGCCAGTAGTGTTAGGTTCTGCTGCTCACAAAGAAACTGAAAGCTCTGAACAAGTCAAAAAGTTTACTTGAGTCTTGATATCCTGTTGGCATGAAGTCCCTGCTACCCTAGCATAACTGTGCTTAAACCGCATAGTTGCTATTGAAACAAAGCCTTATTCCAACCTTGCACACCCTTTTGACGGGTGATATGTACCCTACCTCCCCGAACACACACACACGAGTATTAGGATTAGGATTAGTGATTTGTTTTGGTTTTGGTTGGTTTGAGTAGAGTGACTAGTTCGCTTTTCTCACTAGTCAATCCATTAGATTTCACAGCCGCACCCTAGTGCACCGTTTCACCGCAACATACCGTGGACCTGTCCCGCAGGTACAAGGGTGCAAGACAGGTCTGTGAAAATGATCCTGGGAGGCTTGTTTTTGCTCAGAATTTTTTGGTAGGTAGAATTGAGTCATCGCATGTCCATGATCTGAGCCTTAAAACATTTCCAAGTTTTTCTGGCACTCTTGACATGGCTATTGATGACAAAATTTTACTGTAGCTGAGATTCAAACACGTCAACTACTCACTTTGTTTTGGATTTCATTGGGCACTGGGGCTTTGTTCGCACTCAATGAACACAAAACTGATCAAGGTGAACGGCCAAAAAAAGGTTGGAACACCTGGAGATGATAAATTGAGTATTTAAGCTGTAGTTGCATATACCTGCAGGTTTTAGGGTGTGGTATAGACCCGTACTCCTGCAGGGGTGGGGTATTGATGGGTCCAGGTCTGGGTCCGCTCGAGGTAGACCCATGGGTGACCATGCACATCCTTAAACGCGCTTGGGCCTTCATGCTAGATTTTGAGAAACAAATATGGTGGTGGATGGAAGCAAGTTGGCTGATTCGGTCTGCCAGAGTTCGCATGCTGTCAAGTCTCTTCCCTTGTCCTTTGCTGTCATCCAACTGTGACTGTCATCTCTCTTCAAGAATCAAGACTCGCCCTCTGTGAAGGGAATGAAGAGTCGTATGGAGCATGGACGGCTACACCATGGCAAGATCTGCTCTGCTTCTCTCTCTTCTGGTTTATTTCTGCTCTTGCTTCCCCTCGCTTCTGTCCCTTATGCTCAGGCTTGTAGGGACAGACTCAGCCAGCATCACAAGTTTCCTTCCAGACAACGACCTATCATGACAGCACTACTTCTGATCTCTAATAACGCAGTATGAGCCACTGCTAGATGTCTACACGAGATATCACTGCACTGTCACCACCGAGGTCTTGGCTCTTGTCCTTTCCATCTTCCTGTCAGGAGGGCTGTTGCTTCCTGCCTAAGCTCCATTCCCTCCCCTCTGTTATCTTGTCTCTTCTCGTCCAATCTATCTGCTATGCTGCATTCCCACTGATCAATCCATGTGGTTGTCTCCAAATTATGCATCCATGGTTCTATAGAGCCTTGCCATCAGTTTTCTTTCTGGCAGACTACCTACCAGACTACCTACTCTACCTACTAGAACTCTGATCTAAATGCACATTGTGCCACACTCAGGGGTACCTTGGTTCGGTGCACAATTTCAAGGCCAGTTGCAGGAAGGATATGGCTACTACCACTACCAGAGATGTCTCTTGACTTTGGCCCTAACACATCCGGCTGTTCAGAGGCCTTCTACTCTACTTTGTCTCTCATCCACAGTCAGTTTTGTTTCTGGCAGAATGCCGACAGAGCTGCGGTTTTGTTTCCGACCCTAATATACATGTTCAATCACACACCACATTTCGGAGCATCTCAACTCGGTGCATGATTTTTGCAGGAAGGATACAGCCGCTGGCATTGCCAGAGATGTTGACTCTTGACTTCACCCATAACCCATTCTGCTATCGGGAAGCCTTCCACCTTATCTCTTGTCCACTCTAATATCTCTTTCGCCCCATTCTCTGTGGATTGTCACTCCCACCGTTGACATGACTCTGTTGACCCCAACGTATCCACCTAGGGTGCCCCATTGTCTTCCATAGAATATTAATCTCCTAGTTGAGATCTTGCTGTTCTGCTCCTTTTCCTTTCATGCTGCCTGCGCACACTGCTGTCATCTATTGCACTTGTCAGACTCCTTCACCACTCAGCTACCAACTGTGCTGTGCTAAATCTCACTTTTCTCTGCAGCCTGCACTACCTCACAAGAGAGCTCACCAGCATACATGACCCTGGCCCCTGGCACATCCACTCCCCTGCATATGAATAACAGCAATTCAGGGCCCTTTTCATTTGGGGATATGTTATTAATTTATTTGCATGCTACATATTGTTCGATGTTTTTGACTCAATTCTCCTTGTTCTCTTGATTAATAAGTACCACTTCTATGGTCTCGTGACCAGACTCTTATGACATCCCAGAGGGAACCCTGTAATAAGAGTCTGGAACAATCAACGGCTGCATAAACCTACTATGGCTCTATCAAATTTGATGGAGTTTTCCCATAGGTTATGCTTCTTGTGAGTATACTTCTAAACCAACTCTTTGTCCATCTATGGCCTCCATATACTCACAAGTGTATTTGAGAAGCCGGCAAGCTCTCATTCACACTGAATCACCTCAAAACAAGCTGGAGCCACTTAACTACAGTCAATGTACCATTGTTCTATTGAAATTTGATGTATTTTTTCCACCCTTTCTGCTACAGTGGAAAAAAAAAAACAGCTGCTTTCTTAGGATCAGGAGGCAGAAGACAACTCTGGTTGGACACTGGGCCAACTTGGTAAGATACACATCATGTTGACCTACTGTGAACATCCTAAACCATGCACGGAACATGGGGCAAACCTATGGGAAAACTCCATCAAATTTGATAGAGCCATAGTACAGTTATGCAGCTGTTGATTGTTCCAGACTCTTATGAGAGGGTTCCCTTTGGGATCTCATAAAAGTCTGGTCATGAGACTACCACTTCCATGCTCCGCTTTCATCGCCTTATGTGGCAAAAAGCACCACAAAAAAGGAAGTCCCCTGCTGCTTTTGCACATCCACTCTGTTACATCACAAGGAGATCAGAGTCATGATTTTGTCATGGTCTTTCAGTTTTGCATTCTATTTAAAATTTTCTTCTCTCCTTTCTAGCCTGTGTGGCATTCAATTGCAACCCATTGGGGCAGGAATCGAGGTTGGTAGGTGGTGTGAGCCTGAACTCGTACTCATGCCTTGCTTCCAACTGAACAAAAACTGCCACTTCACCACAATGATACCTCTTCATTGGTAAATGAAATATAGCTCATGAACGAGAATAATGCTGCAAGTATTCCTCCCGTGCACTGGAAAAAATTATGTTGCTTTGAAGATAAAAAGCATCCAGCTTCTAGAGAGCATGAGATCTGTCATAAACCATCTTTTCATTTACTTCTAGAACCCAAACAACCCAATCAGTTGATTAGATCAACTATCTGATCAATTGAACTGGGAATGCCCTTTCAGGATTCCAATCGGTTTCAATCAGTTCCCTGACCCACCGGGTTACTGATCACCTCCTCTATGTTCATATACCCCTGCATTTACTTTTCATCTATCTTGTCTGTTGTCATTGGACACTGTACTTTAGTTACAACCCCTAGGGACTTTAGTATATAAACTATAGCTATTTTCCTGTACTTTACACTATTCTAGTCTAAACTCCAGACTTATTTGCTGGAATTCTTGTACTTCAGTCGCCCTTGTCATCTCAGAAACCGGAATCCAGAATCTGCTCTGTGCTGACAAGATTTGAGCATTTGTGTTCATGGCTTCGGGACACCATCATATGGATAGAACTTACTGGAGGAGTCAAATTTTGGGCCTTTAACCCCATTAACAATCAACTTTATCTTCCGTTAGGAATTAAGACACTTGCAGAGATATTGACAGATTGGAATACTCAGGGACAAAGGAGGATGGACCTGCTGAGGCATTATTGTGGTTTCGATAAATGAGGGCACGGGTATTGTACCAATTTGTACAGACAAACTTGAGACTTCTCAGTGCCGAAGATAGGTGATGTAGATAGTGGATAATATGCCAAGAAATCATGCTCTCGGGACTGGAACTCAACTGAGGTGTCATCATTGGAGGCAAGAGAAGTACTTTTTTTGGTCCCAAGTAGTTTGCATCACGCTATGCCAGATTTATGTCATGCCAAGCTGAATGCTAATGAATGGTGGGGTTGCTAGAAAAATAAATATCAAAGGCAAGGCTCCAATCATTTCCGTTTTAAACAGTTTTTAAACATTTATAACCACTATTTAGTTTATGAGCCTCTGTAATGTTCAGTTTAAATCGTTGAATTGTGAACGGCGGGCCAAGTGGCCTTGCCAACCAATTTGGCCATAGGTACTGGGATTTTGGAGCTCAAATGCAGGTCGCAACACAAATATCACACCTGCTCTCACTCTATGCCTACCTCACGCTGAATTTGATGTCAACTCCGGGCATATCGGGCATCTCGGATTATAAGCTCCCCACACCCCGCAGTGACAGGGTGGTCAGTTCGAAACATCATAAGGGGTGAGCACGTCAGAGTGTCATGTGGTGCTCGTCCCGGACGTAATTTTCATACGGTGGGGACAGGGCGGAAAGGGTCTTGGATCCTGTCACCACGGTTCTTACACCTCTATGGGTACCGAAAAACATGTTTCTCCGTCCTCCATGCTATGAATATAGCTATATTTGCGAAGCAAGGAATAAAGGAAAGTCCCTTGTTCAGGCCAAAATCATTTGGGTACCTGCCTTCTTACTTCAACCCCAATTGAACCCAACTAATATATGTGTGAATTTATTTCCGTTGATAAATATTTGCAAACATTTATGAATCGTTTACCGTTTAGGACACACGGGCTGTGGTCTTACCCCATGAAGCCACCTCCATTGGCTACTCTGTGTGCTTTCGAAAATCTTACTCACCGCGGCCGTAACTGTAACCCCATTCGGGCCACATTCCCGCTGTCAATATAAGTTGGCTGGGTTTTTGTGCTTCATGTGGCCCAAAATTTGATGTTTGGGCATATCCGCAAGTCTGTGCTGTTTCATCGGCAACTTCCGAGCATCCCCCTCCCAAAAAACTATTGCATTTCTGCACGGCCGATGAGGTAACTTTCGCAGTCAGCCACAATGACAGCTCAAAATCGGACCCCTATAGGTTGTTCGGATATCAGTTCGAACCTGAGCTGAATTGAACCGGGCGTAGTGGTCAGATGCAATGTTCCCAGGGCCCCAAAGGCCAAAAGCAAAGAGCTGCACACTTGCGCTGAATGCTATGGCTGGGCGGATGGTCCTGCTCCTGTTCTCGAGGAGGTGCTCGGTAAATAAAACAGATCAAGGCAGGGGTCCCGTTCGATTAGGGGCTGGGCCATCCTTTTGTCTTGCTGTAATTTTGTCTTGGCACGCCTCCGTTGTTGTGTCATCCCGTGAAATTTCCTCAGTTCACCGCTCTGCCAAAAATTTCTTTCCCATCCGAAGATACCTACGCTGAAGTTTTTTTTAGAAATCGCTCCACCTACATTGCCCACGGACTTCAACAAATTCAAATTTAATCACGGGTACTGAATCTTTTTTTCCAATCTGCGAAATTGACTGTCTGACAAAAAACACGACCTTGCTTTGATAATTGAGAAGGTATGGCCATTAAACTATGTGGGGGGCGGATCCAGGTACTCTGAAACTTCACGAATATATCCAGACAATTTTCTTTGTTCAGCGAAGCGAAAAGTATATCGAACTTTGTTTCAATTGACGGTTGCTGAGTCGGCGCGAGTGCATTTGCCGTCATGCCCAGTTTTCAAGAAAAGGACTTGCATTACGTTTCTTTCAGTATGAGTCTTTCCAGGTACCTAGGGTCTTTGATTGCCGTCGGATGGGCAATGGGAAGATTCGAGAAACGGGATTCCCACCGTGCCCTATAATAAATGCGAGCTATACTTCTGGGGACCGTATCAAGTGCTCAATCAAGTGCAACGAGCTCCAGGATGTCGGATACAGCGCTTCCTTCCTGTATGGGTTTTAGAACCTAGGATTCTAGCCTTTTGCCTTCCGCCAAAGTCGGTTCAAACCGTACCCCGGACTTCCCAGTCGCAATGGTATGGCCCTAGCGGTGGCTGGCACATAATCACATCTAGCGAGACGGGTACTCTCCCACTGGAGTGGTTGCTCTGAATGCGAGAGCTGCCCATAAGGAGGGCAGAACGCCGCGTTGAGGTGGCGTTGACATGAGAAACCAAGAATGCCGGAGGCACTAGTTGAAGCCTGATCGATATCCTTGCAGGCGATCAGTGAAATGAGTACTCTGAGTAGACTCGGAGGACTTGAAGGATCATCTTACTGCTGCTTCGTCCAAACTATAAACCGGCGTGAGGGTGTATGCATGTGAGGAGGGCCCCTCCTCGTGTAACCCCGCCGGCTTTCAAAGCTTTGCCCAAACCTGGCCGCCGGGATTTTACTAAAGGACACTACATTTGTAAGTAGCTGCCGGGGCGCCAAACAGAATAATTCTACATATATAGGTACAGCTACATAGCCACTATGGCCAGGTAAATAGAAATTAAATTCAGTTCAGTTCAGTTCAGTTCAGTTCAGTTCAGTTAAGTCTATGTCCCTGTCAGGCGACTCATGGCATGAATACATGTACATGGCGAAATGCGGGGCGGAATGAACGGAACCAACCCGGACGACCCTGCAATGACAACAATGATATTGATATCTCCTCCTGAGCCCGCCACACGATCGACTATTCGCTTGACGCGCACACATGCTATTCTTATATACCTTACAGCGTTTCACGGCCTGCCTGCGTTCTCGAGATATTTTCCCCCCACTCGACTCGGACGACGTAATCCTCTTGCCGTACTTGCATGGGTAAATATGACACAGATGTCGGTACGTCCCAAACCCTCTGCATGCTTTCTCAACCAATCAATGCACAGGCCCCATCCTCCTTGGTATCTTTCGTATGTCCTCTTTCAATCTTCCGTGTCATTGGACCGACCTTATTTTCATGAAAGTGAACACATATCTATATGGTGCGCTCAAAGTCATGCGAAACTTCGTGTTTGGTACCGAATCGCCAACTGCATTGACTTGAAGGCCTCGTCACGAACCAGTATATAAATTATGTGAACCACAGTGAGCTGACTTTCCGGTTTACCTTCTACGACGCTGGCCGTGACGTACTATCCAGAATTCAACGACCCCGCGTGGATCAGGTGCGCTCTGGTCTTTTGAACTGTGCGAAACTAATCATAAATCCACTGGCAGGGCAACTGTGATCATACTCTTCGTTTTGGACACGACGCATAGCGCTGTGTACATCTTTTCCCTCTCAGCTTTTCAACTTCTTGAACCATTTGGCAGAGGCATCTATGCGGCATGGGACTTGTGGTATGTTTATTTTTCGAATGGGATCCGGCAGTTCTGCAATACAACATGCAGTGTAACGAACTTCAACAACCCAAATATTCTCAGCAGTGAGCCCCTCTTTTGGTGTTCGTGGGTCATTGGCCTAATTTATATCAGCGGTGGACTGGATGATCCCTTTCACGGGCACGGCTGTGGCTACTTCTGGCGTAGTTACTCAAGTCTTTCTCATCCATAGGTGAGTTATATTCATGCTCGCAATTTTGTCCCGGATTTTGCGCTGATTTCGCCTCAGAGTGTTCAAACTTACCAAAAACAAATGGCTCGTTGTTTTCCTGGCCGCATTGAGCATCGGAGGCTACATATGCGGATGGATTGCCTGTGTAAAATCTGGTATCATGAAAGAGTAAGCCAGCTCTGTTTGTAGGGTCTGCTCGTCTCGTCTGACTCGAAGCTTACACTAGTGTTGAAAAGTTGCCCCAAGTACTCCCCCTAGCTATTGGTAGCCGACCTTCCGCTTCGATTCCGTTTTGAGTTGACGCCTAGGTCCCTCAGGCTGGCTGGCTCTCATGTGCATTGCTGATCTGCTCATAACTGGTGGGTCATCTTTTACCGGCTGGATGAATGGTCCTTGACGAATACCCACGACAGCCGTCCTCATTTTCGTTCTTGTGCACCGCAAAACAGGCTTCCGCCACACCGATATAATAATCAACCGAGTAATTCGCGGGGCAATCCAAACCGGGCTGTTTGTCTCCATATTCGCTCTGGGCGATCTGTTTTCTTTCATCTTTGCTTCACACACGAGCTTTCATTCAATGTTTGCGTATCCCATTGGACGCATATATACGAATGTTCGTCGCGACGTCTGTGCAGCCTCAAAGACTGACTGGCTGACCCGTTTGTGAACACAGACCCTGCTCGACACGCTGAACGCGCGTATGGAGTTCCACCGGATGGATCAGCAGAGCTCATCTGGCGGGATGGGGGTGCGTCTTATCCCCGTACATATCCATACCTCGAGAGTGTTGCTGATCGAAGACTGCGCGCCGCGACGGCAGACAGGCCCATTCCATATGCAGACCTACATTCGCCCAACGTGTCGTGACATCCCACCTGACATGCTTCACAATGAGTGCGCTTGGGGGGCTCCGCGGACGGTGGAGAGTCTGCGGCTAGACGATAAATCAAATGGGTAGCTCCAGGACCCCGGAAAGTACGGTTAGAAGTAGGATACTTATCCAGACATTTAAGGCCGAGATTTGGTTTTCAGTTTGATCCTGGTTTAGTGGTGTCCGGACACGCAAGGTCGAGGAGCTGAAACCAGTCTGGTACCCCGTCCGGTCACGGAAGGCCAGAGTTTGGTCGATGGTATGGTGCCGCTCACTTAGTCACCGCTACTTTTGTACAAGTAATTGATCTCTACTAAAGAAAATCGAAATTTTGAACCTTCTTACAGAAATCCTTGTTTCAACTGTAGTTAAATTCCCCCAAGAGGGATTTTCTATAGCTAAAAATTTCAAAGAGTTCTATATTTTTTGTTGGACTACTTAAATTGGCCACGCTCCCCAAAACCCATCAATTTTCAGTACCGGAGGCATACGACGGTTATATCGTGTATTTACTGATCAAATGTACGTGCAACCATAAAATTTACACGCCTATGTGAGGTATCACCCCTTTATTAAAATTACGTGTCTGTCCGTCCGAGGCCATTTTAAACTCCGCCATACCATCAGCTTCGGCATCACTTGCCGAGAAGCCGCAGGATCAGTTGCCCCGCGCTCTAGGGTCTTGTTTATTATGCTTGTTTGTAAACATGTCTATAAACACTGGTTTATAAACCGGTTTTTAATCGGACTGGGGGAAATGCCTGGTTTTTAATTATATTCAGGGGCTGCCAATCACTGATCGCCACTTAAATTTTCACTCGGCGACACCATTCTGAGGCACTATGTCAGGCGCTGGGGTTACATGCTATGACAAGGAACTCAAGTACTTGCATCACTTGGTCAAAGCCTTATCCGAGAGCATTCCGGTGGGAAATGTCCACAACTTTCTCGCATACTTACGTGCCGACTGCCGAGTCGGGAGAAGGTGGTCGACACCAGCTATGTCGAGACTGTTGTCAATCATTGGTCGGACAGCGTCATAGTTGACTCCTGGGGCAGTAGCAAAGCGGGGAAGAAGAAAAAATTGGGACGGGCAAGCGGAAAAACTCGTATTTTGGGCCCTATACGTGAACCGGGTTATAAACATGTTTATAAACAGCCTGTTTATAAACCAAAAATTAAAAACTGTTTATAACCCCCTCAGGAATTATAAACAAGACCCTACCGCGCTCTTGTAAGTCTTCTTGGAACTCCCGGCTCTGACCTGCAACTGAGCATCTTTCCCAAGTCCCAAACGGTACGCATCCGTCCGCCGGACCATGCAGTGCTCCCATTTCCGTATTGTGCCCAATTGCACGGAGGGAAGAGTATTTAAGATCTTCCTTCAACGTCACGAACATATAATCACAATTGTCGTGGAGATATTTTTTGACCGCACCCCCAAAATTCGATGAAGTTCGACTCACAGTGGAACTTCCGCAGGAAGATGCAGAGGTGCCCAGCAGCCTCGATAACCCCCTGAACCAGAGGATGTTCCTTAAAATCGGGTTGCAGGTCCAAAATGCGTTTTGCACAACATGCAGTTGCACTGTGTTCGCATTTCTTCGGAGTGGGGCACTGCATGAGAAGTCAGGGGCAGAGAATTCCGCGCTCCTCCGGAATCTGTTTCATACCCTTTGCCTGGCCAGGATATTTTAGATGATTGGCGGGGAATACCATGGGCTGCACAACTTTGAAGAAAGGGTGTAATACCCAAGGAATGTTCGAAGGAATGTTCGAGCGCCCAGCTCGTGGTGAGAGAAAAGCACGATGCGAATGGGAAGTTAACTCGCTCGGTCTCGAAAATAAAAGAGAATCGTGCGATGTTTAAACTTGGTCGCGCCTTGCCAACGGAAGGGCCAGTGAAGGGCGAGACTGCGTGAGCCAGCTGTGCTGATGAATATTGAGGCAACGCGGTGATGGTGTGGTACTGAGAATGGCTTTTTTGATCGAGCTTCCACTGGCGAAAGGGTAACGAAGAACAAGGCGGTGGTTGTAGGCTGTAGCAAGCACGACGTTGTCCGAGGGAAGAATTTGTCGCAAGTCTTGAACTAAGGGTAGACTAGACCCTGATGAAAAAAGGAAGGGCATCTCGGTCCGTGAGGGTTCTAGATACTTTAGGCGACCCTGAGTCGCTGTAAGATGCAAAGAATATACAACGCCAGAGAGTCTGCAGAAAGGCTTTGGACAAATACGATTGACTTAAAGTCAGATGAACAAGGGGTTGAGCGTGTACGGTTTGGTAGAAATCCTCGGAACCAGTCTCAGAAATTAGAATGGAATTGAGCCCTCGAAGCCTTGAAGTCGTGGTACCAGTTGCTCAGAAAGACGAGCGCCCGAGGCTCCCGGCGTTCGCAACGGTCATCGTCGTGGTTCGGGAAAGATATTTGCAGCAAACATCCCAATAAGGCAACTTCAAGGCTTCCACCGCTCTCAATGGGCGACCAAGCGGAAGTCGCGTTTCTTCGAGTGTACCTCAACACGCTCACGTCCCAGCCTATCGTATACAAGGACGACTACTAGCAGCCCCCAGAGAACTCGCTCAAGAAGGTCCCGGTACCGCAGGTGGGTGTTATTATCGCATCGAGTGGCCACATCTTCTACCTCGTATTGATACGCGTACGCTTCTCTCTCCTTCGTCATGCATCCCTTCCCTTCTCCATCTCAACACCTGCCGCCCTTTTCCTCATCGTTCCCTCTCCTTATTCTCTTCAGCACCCTTCACAAACGCCCGCTGACGTCCCTCATCCACAACACCGTCTCCAGCGCCGGCCACTCCTTGACCTCCGCCCATTCCCATCCCGCTCGCACTCCGCCTTCAACAACGCCAGCTCCACCAGCTCCCACTCCTTCGCCCAACCCTAACTTCTCCTATATCGCCATCGAGCCCGACGCTCCCGATATCACCCAAGCTCCCGCGTTTCCTCCAGTCTCGGCTATCCGTCATTGCACAAAGTCGCTCTCAGTCGACCGCCCGCCGAGCTGCGTCGTCTTCTGCGTCGCACAGTTCCGCCTCCACCACTTGGAACTCTACCTAGGTCTCCGCATCCGGCCGCCGCAGCCCGACCCACTTCCTCGACTGCCAAGCAATGACGAGGACAGACGCTCGAGTACGCTAGCATCAACGCGTCCGCGAAACCAAGCGCGTGGCGTGGCCCTCGCCATAGACCAATCGGGGCACCAGACCGCCGCTTCACCCACATCGTAGGACCTCACCGTCTCGTTCTCCCCGTCGTTTGCGTATGCGACTGCGCGCCCGCGTACGAGGTTCGAGCGGCGTTTCTCCGCGTTTGCCCCGCCGTCGTCTACATCCGGCTCCAGCAACGGCCATGGCGGCCTCCTGACGCTCGCGCGCCCCCCCCAGCCGGCCTGGCGCAGTTTGTACGTTCGACTCAGATTCATCGATGGCCGCTACAATCAGGAGCTCCCCTTCGCAAGCGGGCTCGACGCTGCGCTCACGTCCTGAACCTACCGCAAATCCGATGCAAGACCCTCTTCCTCCCAAAACCCCCGTTCCAAATCCACGTCGAGTTAAGCCAACCGGCGATGGCGGCAGCAAGACGGAGTCTCCTCCATGAAGTGACGTGAATCCCGATCGCAGCGGCGTAGAGATCATGCGAGGCTTGCTGGGGTGCATTCGCATCACTGCGACGGGCGACGAGCCACTCCTCTTCTTCGTATTTCTCGCCTCCCTTCTTGTGCATTCTCGTCCTCCGTTGTGGCGCCCGTCATCTCCCGCAGCCACGGAGGCGAGGCTTTCGTCCCTCTCATGTCGTTTCGTTTCCGTCCTCCGCTTTCGCGCCCTGCCACTTTCTTTGCGCCAGCGGCCCGGCTACCCGGCCAGCATCACCTTCCATATACGGAATCGACTTTCGGACGCGATCCTAGCCGCTCCAGGAGGTGGATAATAATGGATCATTCGCACGCCTGCACCCGCAGTGGTTAGGAAAGATGCGTCGTTTTGGCCGATGTCGATTTTGCTTGTGGGACCATTTCCGAGACTTGCGATCTCGAAGTTGGCTGGCGACCCTGCTTAGCGTGTGCAGGAGCAGTAGGGCATGAGGTCTGGGAGTCTCGGGCCGCCGTCGTCTAGCGTGGAGGTGATGCGGGATATCAATTTTGGCTGGATGTGGTGGTGGACTCGAGGACGTTCCCGCGAAAGCAGAATGGCGTAGCCAGAACATGACGGGCTTTTTAATCGAGGTTTCCCTTGCGCGGCCGCACCGAGCAGCTCGAGTCCAATCTTAGGCACCGGTACGTCGCCTTTCCCACTCTCCGCGGCGAACTCGTTCTCATTCTCGTTCTTGATCTAGACTCTGAATCATTGGTGCGTCGCGCAGTAGAGCAAGTGCGCAGCTGGATAGCACAGCGGTCGTTGGTGCTGGATCCATGAAATGGGGACAGCGCGCACCGTGCGCGGCTTCTCCTCAAAACATTGCCTTCAGGACGAGCCTCCGCAACCGCCCGACTCCCGCGCACACGAGCCGGGAACTTGAACGCATCATATGCTTCAGACTCCCCCTCTCCCTCGCTACCGACCCCACCCTCTCCGTCTTGGCGAAACTCGGGCGAAGCCTCTCCAGCTCCGCCAGTCGTGGGGTTCCTTGCGTCGAGCTGCGTGCAGCGCCTCCGCCCGCTGCCTCTCTCCTTTCCTCCCCTCTCCTCGACGATGTCAGGATGGGCACTCGCTCCGGCTGGCGGGCTTCGTGCGCAGCTGTCTCGAAGCTATACCGGCTACGCATGTCCCTCTTCCTCCCGCCGACAAGGTGGGACGCGACGGGCAGCGCGTGTCGTGCGCGGCTGGGGCAGCCTGTAGTCCTCGTGCGCCGTTAGCGTGCTGCGACCGGGAAGGATTTGCTGGGAGGCGCGAGCGGAGCGCGGGGCGAACCGATCGGGAGAAGCAATGTGAGAGGGCTGATGCTGCCCCACACACGCTGCGTCCGTGCGTCGCGCGGCTGGCTTGGTCTGTGGATGGCTGTGGGGTGGTCATCGCCCGTCGGCGGTGTACCGCACCGCCGCGGCCGCTCGTCGTGTGCAGTGGGAAGAGGAAGCGGAAAAGTAAAGTGGGAGAGACCGAGCGATGAGAGCGGAGGCAGGGGTCTGCGCGTACACGCTGGCCCTGCTGTCTATTTATCACGCATCCCCTCTCAGAGCTTCACGGAGGATTGACGGCAGCAGGTGATACATAGTACGCAGTGAGCGGTCGACACGTGCAGGGGACTTCGAGACCTTCACAGTGACGCGCGCCAAGGGTGAGCGAGGGCGAGGCGGGCGGGATGAGGATTACGAGGGATTGGCGGAATACGGACGTGCAGGCCTCCCTGATCGTGCGCGGCACGGGAGCGAGAATATTCGTATTCGCTTCACGATCTACGCTTTCTCCCTCTCCCGGATCCTCCACCCTCTCTCGCGTGGTATGGTCCACTTCCCTCGGAGACTCAGGACCTTTCACCTCCCCACTCGCCGTGGGTGCCCTCTCGCTCTCGCTCCAACCTCTCATGTGTCCCTTCTTGTCTTTGGGTTGCTCCGTACACGCTGCGGTGCTTCAGTGGGGAGGTGGATCTGGTGGCGGTGTTACCGCCAATTTCCCTTTTCGGACATCGAATTTTGGAACGTGTCTGGTGGTCATTGGTTTACCGCCCGTCGTTGGTGCCGCCTGTACTCGTCGTAGTGGGCTAATGCATTTTCGTTTGATTTACGCTTGAATCCCCTGCTCGAGTTTTGCGTTTGTGGACAGTGGTCAACGACTTCGAGACCAAATGCGAAAACACACACACACAATCAAGAGTGGGGTCACGTAGTAAATGCTAGTCAAACTCATTCACATTCCGAGCCCTCTGAGTCTAACGGGCTTGATGCCAGAACACAAAGCAGAATTTGAGATCAACTTGACCAGGAGAGAGCGGCTCATCGACCAAGGTCAGGCTGTGCCAAAGACATATCTGAGTTTCGTAGAGCGAGAGTTCTGGGGTAAGGTTTACCCGAGAGTACTCATTCATGAAGGATGGGGCCGGACAGGATAGGGATTTAGACTATTGAGTAGGCATACTTAGACAAGGGACCCAGGATGAGCGATATAGCGATAAGCATCATCGAAATTATTTTTGACCGTGAATAGAGATCATAGACACAGTAGCCAGAGCTCGAAGCATTGCAGGACAGGATTGATTTTCGGAAACACGTCAGCCAGAGAGCTGGGTGCGATTCTAAAGCGGAGCAGGCACGAAATGGATCTTTTTTTCAAGTCAGCCTCAACTCAAGGACATCACAAAAACTTCATGACCCAGTCGTTGGAAAGCTCGCGGAACCGGGTGGTCAGTTCGGGACCGTTTCAGACGATAGATTTCGAGTCAGCTTTTGAAGAGGTGATGTGGACGCCAAACGCAAGAGTGTACTGCGAAGATTGAGTGTGACTTGAAGGGAGACAAGCGGCTGCTCGGCCGCTTCGCGGCCTCGCATCCCCTTCCTTCGGTCACAGTGCAGATTCAACCCAGTTGAATGTCAATGTCCAGTTGAGAATTAAACAAAGGAGCCTGTGATTCACAGCTTTGCAGTGTTCCATAGATATGCTGTGAAGCCGGATCCAGACAGGCACGGTATGAGAGCCTGGAGAGAGATCGGCGAAAGCGGTTAGACCATTAGAAGCTGATGGACAGGCTGCGGAGATGGCGGAGTTTGAAAAATCTTCAGACAGACAGGCTTAATTTTATAAAGAGAGTGAAGTGATACCTGTGATGGTATTGAATAGCAATTTGATGGCATCATCAGGTCACCTGATCATCGTGTCACGTCCCTTTCTTTCTCCTTCCGCCACCCAAGACGAGTTTGAGCTCAGTTGACTTGGAAGCAACCTACAGTGTAATCAGAGGTACAAGGAATATGCAGTATTTCAATATATTGAACTACATATAAAAATGTGGTGTAGAATTGAGCTCAAGAGGATGTTTGCAAGCAAGAGGTAATTGCGAGGCAAACCAGTGAGGTAAAATACGACAAGTACTACAGCTTTTGTATGTACCAAACTATCACATGAATCAGGAACATGAAACAAGGGACTCGGAAATTGGAATAAAGTGCTGCGGATATCATGCAGTTGTGGGGGAAAGAATGTGGGCAGCTAACAACGGTGAAATAGTAGTTGAAATAAAAATGTGAAAAAATAGATAGTTGCCATGGTTCAAGCTTGTATGCACGCTGCAGAACTTCTTCGGGATCCTCCCCACCATCAAACGTTACCATATGCTGCCCAGCTAAATGTATGGGGAGACAAACAATGTTCAGAACCTGCTTATGCAGATTGAACTGGAATATCTGCCATGTGGATTCGGACGGTCCAATATAACACCCGTCAATGTATGTCTTGATTTCATCGCGGTCAATCTCCATGGTCGCTCGATCACCGCCTTTATGGATACACTTGAATGTGTTATGGATTCGCATCACTCAGAGACTCTTAGTACTTCTTAATTATGCTTACAATCTTGACAATTATGACTATCACAACTTATGCCCAATACTATGTGTATGCCATTTGTTACAGCTTGAGGACACGCTCGAGTCATCAACATTGAGGAACACGTGATCGTGTTTAGCCTTCGGTTCGGTTCAACATCTTGAGTCAAGGTTATGAGTCAGAGACAGCCCCGTAGTTCATATATAAACCATCTGTAGACTTGCTGCAGGTCAATCTATCTTTACCCAATACAACGACTTGACCCCAAACCCACCTCATGTGAACTAAGCTCCCTCAACGCAACACTCAACGTTTTCGCTGTTTGACACCGCCAATCAACTACTTGAAGTGATTGCTTGAGTAGAAGATTGTTTATTGCTGCAAAGTAGAAGCTTAAGGCCTGCTTACCTTTTGATCAACGTATTAGATTACTGGTCAAAGGCAATTGAATTGACTTTGTTTAGGATTGACTCAGCGAGTCTTTGAGATTAAAAGAAATATATTCAACTTGTTGTATTTACGGCAAACTACAACAGAACAGATATTTGATTGATTTAACGGTGGCCGCGCACTCGACATTTATGTGGCAGTCGAACTTGGTGGAGAGGTATGGGGAATATGGCACAATCCATGAGTTGTTGACGATGTGGTGGCCAACGGTAAAGGAACGACCATCCTCGGGACGATAATACAATGGGTAGCCATCTGTGTCCATGGATGTCTGTGCCTGGAAAGGCTTCGTAAAATACTTGGTACACCGGTTCTTCTCCCTCGGATTGAGTGCGCCACACGGGCCATGAACCATGGCTGGGTTTCGGGGTTCGGCCACTTAGCCCAGATGACTGAATCAATGTCGTCAGGGTTGAGAAGCTTGTACGAATGCTTCAGGAATATGAGCATATGCATGTGAGGCAGCCCGCACTTCTGGAATTCGATGGTGTAGACATAGGCGGCACATTCTCCGAAAATGCCGTTGGTGTAGATCTCTTTGATGATGAGCTGTTTCTTCATCTCAAACACCCGCGCCACCAGTTCAGGCCGATTGTAGGAGGTCTGACCACTGAGGAGGGCATGTGTAATCTCGCTCCAGAATGAATTTGCAGTAACAGTTATGAATAGATGACCTTATCATTATCAGCCGAAGCGAATTTGAAAGCTGAAGTAATCCTCACCTTTCGATAATAACGTGCTATGGCCATTGCATCCTGGTAACACTGTTGCATATGCCTAGGTCCACCGATGTACGAAGAGGGGAGAATGAACCACTTCCCGAGTTCATTCAGGTCGACATTGTCGTCACGATTTGACACAGCATCTTCAAGGCCATTGTAAAGTGAGGCACGCATCTGCTTCTGGTTACGCCAGAAGTAGCTGAGGCAGTTTTGGTCAACAGAAGCAAAACAATCAACCAGGTACTGCTGCAGAAGACGTCTGCCACGAAGAATTGTCGAAAATTCTGCTTGACGCTGAAAAAGGCGAAATGCATAGTATCATATCTGGGTAAGTCGACTGGGCCTGTGCTCAGGATTTGGATTCGCAAGGTAAGATCTGGATGCCATCCGTGTTCTCTGTGGGGGAAAAGCAGAACAAAATAAAGCGGGGAATATGCGGGGTGCATGTCGGAGATACGCATTAGTGGAGAATTGGATGCAGTGCGATTGTGGAGAATGATATCACACCTGTTTCCCTCTGACCCATCACCAGGAAGCACAACAGCGACCTCGTCAGCAGTAGGAAGATTATATCGACGTCGGTCATCCCCTGGCAGGACACGAAGTCTAACCATGGGATTGTCCATGTCACCGAGCTCCTCCAGGGTCTCATGTGCATGTTTGTAGATCTCGGTGTATGGGTGGGAATTGGTGAGCATCGCCTGAAGACTTTCCATTGTGTCCCGATGAAGACTGCTGTTCCGGTTCATCTGCTGCTGTAGTGCGATGGTGGGATCGTACATATAAAGCTGTGAGTATGATGGATGGATGCCATCCGGAGCAGTAAGGGCCTCAGAAAGATTGCAAAGTTGGCCAAGAATACGGAAAACCCAAGCATTTGGGCCATGCCGGTTGATGTTTTTGTTGTCAGAGACTCCCAGTGAGGTAAAGGCGAAGGCCGCGTTATACTGCGTGATATGTGTACAAAACTCCTGAGCCTGGGCATCAGCACCAACCAGAAGTCTGTGCAATGGCTGCGGTGGCTCAGTGAGGGGTCTAAGTTGCACTTTGCCGTGACTACAGCAGGTCCCAAATCGTGGGAGCGCATTGCAGGACTCCGAAATTTTCTCACTAAGCCAGTGAAGAGCATTGCAGTGTTCGCAGGCAACCGTCATTTGTCCGCAGCTATGGTGCTCTGCTGGATCCCGATATTCATGACGTGCAGCCATGAAGGATTCGTGGCGGTGAGGTCCTCGACTGTGCTGGCCTCCAGCTCCATGGCCTAAATCATTCAAATGAGAACCGAAAGCACAATTGTTTTAAAACCCCAGGCATACCGGAGTTGGTACCACGCACACGCTCACCATTATTTGTGCTCCGTGCAACGGATCTTGAGGCTGGGACTTCGGGATCAGCCTTCAGTGTTTTTTTGGATAAAATCGGACACACCATTCGGAACATGTTGGGTGCATGGAGGGGTGAGAAGGCCATCTTGCATGTTCTACATCATGATTGAATCCAGCGCAACATAGTCTTCGTATACAATCGACTCACTGGCAATGGTCCATTAGGCCGTATTTCTCTCGGTGCACGCCACTAAGGCGCAGGCCGTAGTGCGGGAATGCCCTGAGTATTCAGCAGGGTGAATAGTCCATTGTGTATATTCTATAACAGACTGAGTTGCCATCATGCGAGACAGACCTTATTCTATTCTACGCACCCGAGACGATCTTGTGGGCTGTATCTCTCGCAGCGGAAGATGTTCCCTTGCAGCAGTTTGTACAGGTCCTGTGAAACAGCGAAGTTATGGAATTAATTGGATTAAATTGAGTGATCTCAACACACCATCTATATCCATCTCATGTTGACACTGCTTCTCAGCATGCTCACGGGCCCTTCTAGCTTGCTGCGCAAGAGCTCTTGCAGATTGGGCTGGAGCATGAGCATAATTTCTATCTGGGACTCGTTGCTCTCACTGTCTGCGCTCGCGTTCTTGGCATCAGTGTTGTGCTTGGGACTGGGCCTGGAATTCCGAGAGTCTAGCTGTTTGTGTATTTTCGTCATGATGTTCCTGTCTGTCGCGGCACAGGGTTTCTGGCGGGTCCGGAACCCGTCAACGGTGTGGACTTCCTTGTTCAGACTCACGACGCTGATGCTGATCTTCCCGGACACGTCGCTGTTGCAAATGCAGGCTATTAGGCGGTGTCAGAAGGTCTCTGCGGATAGTAAGCAACCGTCTTAATGAAAGCAAGGATTGCGCACATTCTTTCCATTGCTGACAGATGAACTTGAAGGCAAAGCAGAGGTTTGTGGAGGTAAGAGATTCTGACTCAGTCGACTGATGATAGTGAAAAACTGTGAAATGTATGTGCATTTAAGTCTAGCTAGATACATCGGTGGAGTTGGTCGGTGGAGGTGACGGAGTAGTGGAGTGTGGTAAGAAGCGAAGATCAAGTCTCCAGGCGATCAATCAAATGGGAATCTCGGACTGTACGTACTGGTGGAGTTGGGTAGTGGAGTGAGGTGAGAAGCGACAATCATGGCGGTACAGTCGGTTAATCGAACTGTAACCGGGGGAATCTCGGACCGTGGAGCCTGCCAGTAGTGATGCTCCAGGCTTGGCTTCAAGCCGTGAAGCCGCGAAGCCCAAGCCGCGGCTTGACAAGCCAAGCCAAGCCAAATCCACGGCTTCGGGCGGGCTTGGGCTTGGGCTTGGGGTGGCCGAAGCCCAAGCCAAGGGCTCAAGCCGCGGCTTGGAGGGGGCAAACTAACGGCACAACTCTGGTGTTAAAATGTGTCAAACTGACCTTGCACAAGTCCTGAGGAAAAATTAAAAATTCTGTGCAGGACAAGATTTACATTACAAGTTCATTGCAATTTTTTACAGAAAAAAAGACCCGGAATTGGGTGTGTTATGTGGGGCCAAAGAATCACATCAAACAGTGATTAAATATGTTCATAGGGCATTACGAAGGCAGGGGGGCCCAAAATAAAAATTGGGTCCAGAACACTCTGTGTAAGATGAGAAACTGGAACAGTCTCTCACCAAATGTCAGGCAAAAATGCACCTGCCCTACCCTTACATAACAACCAAGTAGTTGCGATGATGGGATCAGTATGCCGCAATCCATTGGTGTCAAAATTGCTTGGCTGCCTTACCCGCTGATAATACCCCCCAATATTCCTCCTCAAAAGACTTGTACCCTCAGGACGTTGTCGGGCACTGCCGGGGCTCGCATCACACTGTGATAGGCCATCAATAGACCTCCGGTCCATCATCCTCCATCCCCCTCGGATCTTCCCGCGGCTTCCCACATGTGTTACGCCGCCGAGGCATGTGTTACATCCTTGTTCGCTGTGTCACAGCGCATCACATTGCCCGCCCCGCTTGCCTGCCGCCTTTACCCCCGCTCTGGCCCATCATTCCCTATCCCCTCGGATCTTCCCGCAACTTCCCGCGCGTTTTACGCCCCCGAGGTATGTGTCACATCCTTGATCACTGTGTCACGGCGCATCATATTGCCTGCCCCGCTTGCCTGCCGCCTTTACCCCCGCTCTGGCCCATCATTCCCTATCCTCTCGGATCTTCCCACAACTTCCCACGCATGTTACGCCCCCGAGGTATGTGTCACATCCTTGATCACTGTGTCATGGTGCATCACATTGCCCGCTTTCCCGCTGCCTTTCCACCCGCTCCGGCCCATCATTCTCCATCCCCTTGGATCTTCCCGCTATGGGAAGCATGTTACGCCACCGAGGTATGTGTCACATCCTTGATCACTGGGTCACGGTGCATCACATCGCGCGCTTGCCCGCCGCCTTGCCCTGCCTTGCGCAACGCAAGTCCTCATGGTTACTCACATTCCTGATAATAGATAGAATGTCAAAGTTCATTGCAGAAGATCATAACATAGTATTCATGTAAGAAATCATAAAAAAGACGACGCGAGGGTCTGGGACATCATGAGCGTAGTTAAGCAGCAGGGGAGCATAAACGACAAGGGTGAAACTCCCAGCAATGTGAGGCACTCCATCCACCTACTCGTCCGCCTCGGGGTCATCATCCAGTTCATCCTCACTGGTGATGATGGCCTTGCTGGCAGCTTTGCGGGGGCGCTTTGCCCGGAGCTTCAACCTGAGCGCTGCCTGCATAGTGGCATCGTCCCACGTGTGCAAGGTCACTGGCACCTTCTTGGCGGGAGTCTTCTTTGTGGTCGCTGTCTTCTTTCCCACCAGCTTCGCAGATCCTGCAGTTGGCGCAATCTTTGCGCGCTTTTTTGGTGCCGGGCGGGTGGTCTCATTGTCGGTGTTGATGTTGTCGTTATTACCATCCTCGTCGGCATTGCCCCCGCTGCTGGGGTAGTTCTCCTTGGCATGACCACCCTGCGCACGCTTGCGGGGAATCCCCTGATCACTCCGCCCAGCACGGTGCTTCGCAACTTCCAGCCCCTTCGCCACCTTCTCTTCCCACGCTCTCTTGCGTGCCGCGGCCTCGGCCGGAGACAGCTTCTTGAAGAAGCACTTACCGTCTTTGAGAGCCTGCAGGAGCGTGCGGAGGCCCTCAAGCGACGTGCTGAGCTCGCTGGGGTTGACAAACTTTGCGGGGGTCCAACCCACAAGGACGACATTGTATCGCTGTACGATATCCTCCTCGTACCACGTATAAGCCATTTACGCATTAGAGTTCTTGGTAACCTCGACTAGGTGAGCGTTAGTCACTTAAGGGTGATGTGCGACGTATCCGTACCGAGATTTTTTAACACTAGGTCGCGTATTTCCTTCTTCATCCAATCGGCCTTCTGCTTTGATGTGCGCAGTAAGTCTAACAAATTTTAGGGGCATCGACACAGAGTATTGATGATACATACT